>JBBBDQ010001227.1:610000-697500 GCA_037127315.1 Ascarosepion bandense
TATTTCCTGTTTCCTAGTCAGGACAGGATTTCCGATTTCTGGCTGCTTCTAATGTCTACTTAAACTCTATACTTAGAACGTCTGACATTCTTTTTTACTATAAATCTATTTATTTTTCCTTAATGGGTGGGTAGATAGGTTTACCTATCGTTCCCTTTCACACTGCACCTCGGTCTTTTAAACAAGAATAGAGATTTATCCCCTGTTTCCTGTCCAGAACAGTTTCCGGTTGCTTCTAACATCTCCGTTTAAACTCTAAAATTTTTATTTGGTATTCTCTCAGAAAGGTTATGACATGTATCCTCTTAGAATTTCTTGAATCTTGCTCTTTCCAAATTATTTTATCCAAACAACATACTTCCGATATATTGATAATGCTCTATTAATATATCACCAGGGTACTTATGTACCTGAACTAACAGATCAATTAAATAAAGTCGAACATACATTGAAATTTAAATACGAAATGAAAGAGTTCCTTCAGTCAGTTAAGTGCCATACGTGATACACGCTCAAGCGATCATGTCTCGAAAGAGACATGACTGACTGGGCAGAAGATTCCTATTATTTAAAGTATAGATGAAGGGAGAAGAAACGAATTGTATTAATAATTAGTAATTAGTGGGGGATCAGTTTATTACTTCATAAAAATAGAAAACCGATCCCCCACTTTATGCCCAGTAGAAGCATTCATCATTTTTTCAACTATTATATTCAGTCAGTTAAGTGCCATACGTGATACAGGCTTTGGGCGATCATGTCTCGAAAGAGACATGACTGACTGGGCAGAATATTATCCCGCAGTAGGTTGCCATTGGTTTCTCCGGTAGACTGGTTACCAACCAGGGCTATAGAACCCAATCTGTCCTGTTATTTAACCCATAACTGGAGAGAGAAGAGATAGATTATATTACATTATTATATTAAGTAGTAATTAATGGGGGATCAATTTATTATTTCATAACTATAGAAAACCGACCCCCCCCACTTTATGCCCAGTAGAAAGTTGAATTATGTTTCCAACTATTATATTCAGTCAGTCAGTCAAGTGCCATACGTGATACACGCTTGGGCGATCATGTCTCGAAAGTGACATGACTGACTGGGCAGAAGATTATCCCGCTGTAGGTTGCCATTGCTTTCTGCGGTAGATTGGTTGCCAGCCAAGGCTATAGAACCCGATCTGTCATGTTATTTAACTCATAACTGGAGGGAAAAGGTGGATTAATACATTTCTCGTTCCGAGCTTATATCCGCTGCACCACAACGTACATTTATTTCTTTATAGATCCTAAATAGGACTTGACCGGTTCACGTATCGCCCGGTTACGCTCTTCCCTGTTTTTTTTTTTTTTTAACAGGTGTAGAGATTTATCTCTTGTTACCTGTTTGGGCGTGAGTTTACGATTCGTTTTAAAGCCTTTTTATTCTATTGTACCCTCCAGTAGCCACCCTTGCATCTTAATGACATTATTGCCTTGATTAAAACAAAAATGTGAATTAATATTATTTTTTGATTTCTATAATTAGCAACAATATCCATTGCATAAATATTCAATTCTACACTATGTAAGGTCAATAGTCATCTCCTATCTCACTAACTCGCATCCTTTCTCTCAAGCTCTTTTCTCCATCCACTCCACCCCCATTACACCCGTATTCTCATCCGTCTATTACCCTCCTCCTGACATCCCCTATAACCTACCCCTGTTTCCAATCACTTCCTCTATGTAACCCCCCTGAGCAACAGTGGCAGTAAAATGCCTTGCTTGGAGTGAAATTATTTAAAAAAAGTTCCCTCAGTGAACATGTCTCTTTTCCATAATTCGTCTTACGCATTTATAAGTCAGTTAGTTGTTCATTGAATATTGTTCCTATATTTGACCTGGGACTGTTATTATAGACCCAAAATTTCTAAACAAAATGCAAAAAAGCATCTTAAATATTTATTCAGTGCGTTACGTACCATACGTGATACACACTTAAGTGACCATTTCTTGGAAGAGACATGACTAACTGAGCAGAATTTTCCCCGCACGAGCTTGCCATTTTTTTCTGATTACCAACCAAGGCTATAGAAAAAATCTGTTCTGCTATTTAACCTATAGCTGGAGGGAGAAGCGACGGATTCATAACTTTCCAAAGATCGCTTGCGCGTATGTGAATACAACGAATTCAACTGGAATTCGAACTCGGCTCTGCGATTTCTGGTTACAAGCTGATATCCACTGCACCACAACGTACAGCTAAAATATTAGCGGCCTTCATTTGGCATCTCTGCCTCAGTTAATCTACCACAGCCGTAACGTAGTTTCCCTCTCCTTTTCTATAAATAGTTTTATGCCAAGTGTTCTTTCCGCTTTCAAACTTCGAATTTACGAATTTAAGCGCGTTACTAGAGTGGCAGTTAGGTCCAACCATGTTATTATTGAAACTGCTAGATGTCGCCGTAAGTCCTAAACTAAAAGTTTTTTTGTTTTTTTTTATCGCGAATATATCGCCTTACGTTTTGTTATCCTTTTGAAATTTGTTCTTTCATTTTTCTTTTCAACATAATAACGCTTTTCTTTACTCTCAGTAAGTCCTTGTATTGTAGTGGCTTTATTCCCTTCTTCTAAGTGAAATGATTAAAATGAAATGTGCCTTTAGAACAGCTGAAATTAAAACACTTTTCTAATTACTTTAGAAGACGTTTTCAGTCACTTTCCCACCGGTGAAATGTGGCTTCCCTGTGTCTCTTCTACAAATACTTTTACGGCTTCTGCTCCGATGAACTTTTCTTGGGGCGAAATGATTATTAAAAGAAATTGTATACTATTATAATGTGGGTATAAAGTGGGGGATCAATTCTACATTACAATCAATATATAAACGGATCCCTCACTTTATGGCCACATCCATTCTTCTCTTACCATCCGCCCGTGCATTGAATACTGCTGCCATATCTAGTCGGCTTTTCCTGCTATCCACCTAGGTGTTCTTGACAAAATCCAACGGGGAATCTGTAATTTGATAGATCCCGACTTGGCAGCTCGGATACTGTCACTTTCTCACAATGTGGCTTCCCCGTGTCTCTTCTACAAATACTTTCACGGCTTCTGCTCCGATGAACTTAGCTCACTGGTACCCACTATACTCGAGCAACAAAATTAGCAACTAGGTCCCTGTTGTTGAGTAGTTTTCGCACTGAAGGTTATAATCGTGCTATATCGGTTGCTAATCGGCTTAACGTACCCAAAATGTTAAGAACTTAGTAATTTCCACTGAAAACTGACTCCTGAGTATTCGGTTAACTGCCGACTAATATTAACTGCCTTAGTCCAACTATGTCCAAACTGGAACCATCTAGTAGTTCTACTGAAGTCCAATAGAACTCTAAAGAACTTCTAAGAACTCCTAAGAACTTCCCAAGAACTCCTCCTGTTAACTTCCTGTTAACTCTTATAAATATAGCAGGGAGAGTCCATTTTCTGAGGAATAGGTGTGTTATGAGAAAGAGTGACAGGTTACAGGGGGTGTCAGGAAGAGAGTAAGAGAAAAATGAAAATACTGATGAGAGTGGAGTCGACGAAGAAAGGAGCATGAGATGGAGGATGCAGGTTAGTGAGATAAGAGATGACTATTGACTTTACATTTAAATTCTTGGAGATTGTAGCTGTCGAGGAAGCAAGTAAACGGAAGGGAATTCCACAAGCGGGAAGTGCGAGAAAAGAAGCTGAGAGAGTAGAATTTGCGTTTACAATTTATTGGTTTCACCGTAAAAAGGTGGGACTGTTATAGGGAAACACACCTATTCCTCAGATAATGGATTCTCCCTGATATATTTATAAGAGTTAACAGGAAGTTCTTTGAAGATCGGTTGGCCGAAGGAAGACTTTCAGCGTCAACGGGTTACTATAATTACAATAAAAGTTAATGTTAACTCGAAATTAAACGTAAGCATTTTCAGAAAGATCCAAATGCTGGAACGTATCACGTCTCGACAATTTACACAACACTGGACCGACAAGGTTTTTACGCGTGGATTGCGCCCAAAATGCCACAAGTGACGAAAAAAAAAATAGAAAGGTTCGTTTAGCACTTGGTAAAAATAATTACTAGAACATGGTTATTTGGTCAGACGAAACACGAATTGGAGTTTTGGACCGTAGTAAGTAATGAGAGAGAGAGAAAAAGAGAGAGAGAGAAAAAAGAGAGAAAGAAACAGAGAGGAGAAAGAATAAGAGAGAGAGAGAAAGAGAGAGAGCATAGCTTACGATGTAAGAAATACCATTCCACCATTGAAACATGATGGTTGATACATTTTAACATTTTATGGTATGACTTTAACACAGCAGGAACCAGGAAACTCAACTCATCGGGCTTTAAAAGAAAATGGGTTCGCTACAATATCAGTGCCTTTTTTACCGTCTGCTATCCAGTTTAGTTTTGGTTGGGTATTCACTTTTGAAAAGGACAACGACCCCCAGATCATTTAGCAATACCACCCCAGAAGAATTTCGGAAGAATAAGGTTAAGTTAAAAAAGAAATGACCTTCTCAATTGTATGACTGAAATGAAATTGAACAGTTGGGACACGAACTGGAAATTACTATTTTAAAAAAATTTGCAACGACTCTGCGCAGAATTACGGTCGAAAATACCAGTTGAGAGATGCCGAAGTCATATCGACGACAGAAAAACAAAAAACGTCCGTTATCTATTGTCGTGGACCCGGTTAAGGGTCCGGCAAGAAATAATACAAAAACCAAAATAGGAAATAACGATATATATATATATATATTTTAATTCAGATTCTTTAATCCAAGCGGAAAAAGCAGGAAGGTAAATTCCAAAAACCCGATCCTAATTAATATTAAAAATTTTATTTTAATATTAAAAAATGATACAGGAAGAGAGCTCCATGTAATAAAATATTACAGAGCAAATATAAATTAAAAAAGGATTAATTCAATGATGCTGAATGACCATTTCGGTGTGAAAATCCCCACGGGGGAAAACACATCACCCCAGCAACAGAAAAATCCTTTCAGAAACTCTCATTGAATTAATCCTTTTTTAATTTATATATATATATATATATATATATATATTAAACACACCAAAATACAAATACGTTGAACTCGGTTAGTAGATCGAATATATACCTGTTAGGAAGTATTACAGTAATTGGGACTCTCAGTGGTTGTACGGTAGCAGTGTTGGTTATCCCTGCCTATCGCTCTTTGCTGGTCTTTCACTAAGCTCTCACTCTCTGCTTATCTCACTGATCTCTCACTCTGAGCTCTGCTCTCCCCTTTTGTGAGGGGAAGTATATGTAGTTGTAGGAAGAGTTCAATCCGTTGTAATGGGTGATACCACCATGACATTTATCAATGCCAGAGGAGATTCCACTTAGTACAGGTACAGTGGGTTTAATACTTGTTGAAATAACAATATAACGCAATATTAATAATTATGGAAATCAAATAAATGTAAATATTAATTTTACCATATCTATCAGGTCACTGCAAAACTTCGTGCCCGATTTTCATTGTTAATATAAAATGAGCCCAATTTGACACAGCAGTTTGTTTTGGTCCCGATTTCTAGTTGTCAGGCTGCTGCCGAAAAAACAACAATAACCTTGACTGACAACGATATCGATTGTCTTGAAATATAACGATGAACTAGAAAACGTATATATAAAAATATAAACTTATATTTTTATTCTTCGCTGGTGACGGTTGTGTGGAGGAGGATGTAGCCAGAGAGAATAACGCACAAACGAGGGAGTTGACGGGAGTCGTTAACCAGCGGGCGTTCTCTTCACTTCTCTGCATTTTCCCTGTGTTCTTTTTTCGGCCAGAAAGCCCTAAACATTTACAACCCAAAATTCCCACAGTTCAACAGTTATATGACAAAAAGTTCACAGACTAAGAATTGGGGTTGACACAGTAGCACGTTCAGATAAACGAACGGGCCGTTCTGACTTAAAGACAAGACAGACTGATAGAAAATCATCTCGAAATATATTTAAGCTTTTTTACCATAAGATGTGCGTTGTGGTGCAGTGGATATCGGCTCGGAACGAGAAATCGGGGAGCCGAGTTCGAATTCCAGTTGAATTCATTGCATTCACTTACGCGCAAATACCTTGGGAAAGGTATTAATCCGTCTCTTCCCTCCAGTTATGGGTTAAATAACAGGACAGATTGGGTTCTATTGCCTTGGCTGGCAACCAGTCTACCGTAGAAAGCAATGGCAAAATACTGCGGGATAATCTTCTGCCCAGTCAGTCATATCTCTTTCGAGACATGATCGCCCAAGTGTGTATCGCGTATGGCACTTAACTGACTGACTGACCATAAGATGAGGTTTTCAAAAACCAAGAACTGAACATGCTAACAATGTAATTTTTCGGTCAAATTTTGAATATATTGAAAAAAATAAAAAATAAAAGATAAAGAAGACCTTTGTACTTAGTATGACTCGACCGTTGTTGAGGGTGCTTATTAAGCGACTAATACGGAGGAATTACTCATTAGTTAATCCATTAATCCTCATATCAGTGAAAATATCCATATTTAAAAAGAGGGATTAACTTTGAATCTCAAGCAATATTTAGTGACTCCATTAAACATTCAAGACAAAGATATCAGAAATGTCTATATATATATATATATATATATATATATATATATATATATATATATAAAAGATCCTGCCGTAGTGCAATGTTAAGATGCTGGCATCTCAAGCGATCCTATTTACAAGATAAACATAAAAAGAAATTTAGAATCATTAAACAATATTTCTGTCGTAATTCCTGAAAAACATGTAACATTTATAATATACTAGCAGTATAGCCCGGCGTTGCTCGGCTGTAATGAAAGCTTTAAAACTAATCCATGGTCCTGGAGCTCAGACTCTTTGGATGTTGGCACGAAAGACTAAAAAGCAATAGTTGTTTCTAGTTAAAGCGAAACCGTAGACTGAAAGAAAAATGAATGGATGCAAGTCAAATTTTGATTTCCTGGTATCGATATCAAATAAGTTTTTTTCGTCATAAACTAAATTTTGAAGGCTAAATAAGTCCTCTGAGTAAATGGTATCATGACTGAGACTAAGAACTACAATTATACCTACTTAGAGCCAAACCTGAAGCAAAAACTAAAATAAAAGGGCTGAAAAGAAAATACAGACATACAGGCAGTATTTCAAAATTTATTTTTGATTACTGAATTATTTGTTGTTGATTATTATTATTATTATTATTATTATTATTATTATTATTCATGTTTATGTGTGCATTCCTAGTTTCTGAATTTATTTATAGCTAATGTTCACCTAATGCAAGTCATAAGACACATTCAAGGTAGGGGGTTACTGCATACGTAAGAACAAGCTTTAGGAACATAGAATTGAAGTAGAGTTTACAAAGAAGCGAAAACCCAATCCTAAACATTAAACAAGTCCTCAAGACCAGAGAGGAGTATGAACCGGACGATAGATGAACTTACCTAATTAAATGAACTTTTGGTGAACAAATCGGGTTAAGCTTTGAAACATTCTGAATAAGCATTTAAGCTACTGCACAAAGCTCGGTCGGATAAATATTTACGTTCTTTAGAAGTTGCTTATCAACCGACTTGTGAAAGCAGAAAGAGAACTTCCTTTGTTCCCCGTGTCTCATCGGTGGGTCATGACTACATCTTTCTCTGTTTTATGCTCACTAGAAGCTAAATTAGGTCTTTACTTTAGACGTGGCTTTTTATTGATCCTCCCTCTTGCCCTTTTTCAGTTTCGAGGTTGACGATTAATTTTTTTTTTTTTTTAACCCAACGAATCATTCTGAAGAAGTGTTGGACGAAAAATGCTTCCTTTAAAACAATTCGCCCCGCCATTTTTAAAACAATATATAAATTCTGTGGTATAAAACTTTTGTTTATATATATATATATATATATATATATATATATATATATATATATATATATATAATACAATAACCTAGACTCCGTAAGTTTACAATAATCTAAATCTTCGAAAAAATGTGAACAAACAGAACCTAAATCCGTTAAAATCCGACGTAATATGCCGTCGGATAATAGGGGTGAAAAAAAAAAGAAACCAGCGGAACAAGAACAAGCTGTCAAGCAACCGCAGGAAAGAAAAAAAAAACCAAAACGGGACCTAAATACCAGAAAAAGTGCTCGATACGAAAGTACGAAAATACAGTAGTAGAGCAAAAACATGTGTTCGTATATATATATATATATATATATATATATATATATATATATAAAGCATAAAATCACGACTCTAAAGGCATCACACCCTTGAAAATGGCCAGAGAAGTGACCGAAAGTGTTTGGTATGATAATTATGGAAAAGTTTTGACATTCTTTACTTTCAGAAAAACGGAGAAATATGAGGATGCAGGAAAAAAAATGAATAAAATCTTAGTTTAGATAAGAACTTTTCAGTTGTAGATGTGATTGAGTTAGTTGGTAGGACAAGATATTTATTAAATTATTCATGTTGATTCATTAGGTTTGTCAGAAGGGTCGTTTTTCTATTTTGAAACATTTTATGAGCCTTTGTTTCACATTGAATATAAAATTATTAAGGTACTGAAGAAGATTGAAAGTGTTTTAAATGTGTTTCTTCTCTTCGTGTAAATATTAAGAGCTGTATATTCTGAGTCCCCTGAAGTGGAATCCGATGATTATACTAAATTTTATTTTATTATTATAGTGAGAATAAAAATTTATTAGAATGTTTTTGTTGGTTGATTCGTGGTGGACACCAAGCTCTAAACTGTTCTTAGCACGGTGTAGCTAGATATTAAAGAAAAAAGTAAGGAACTCTTGGATGTGCATTGTGGTGCAGTGGATATCGGCTCGGAACGACAAATAGGGGAGTCGAGTTCGAATTCCAGTTGAATTTATTGCATTCACTTACGCGCAAATACCCCTGGGAAAGGTATTAAACCGTCTCTTCCTTCCAGCTATGGGTTAAATAACAGGGCAGATTTGGTTCTATAGCCTTGGCTGGCAATCAATCTACCGCAGAAAGCAATGGCAACCTACTGCGGGATAATCTTCTGCCCAGTCAGTCATGTCTCTTTCGAGACATCATCGCCCAAGCGTGTATCACGTATGGCACTCAACTAACTGACACTATAATAGTCGGAATCATAATTAAGGCTTCTACTGGTCATAAAGTGGGTGATCGGTTTTCTGTTGCTATGAAGTAATAAACTGATCCCTCACTTATTACGACTTAATAAAATAATCCTTCTCTTCCCCCTCTAGCTATGTCAAATAGTAGGACAGATTAAGGTGTATAGCCTTGGCTGGCAACCCGTCTACCGCAGAAAGCAATGGCAACCTACTGCGGTATAATCTTCTGCCCAGACTGAAGGAACTCTTTCATTTCGTATTTAAATTTCAATGTATGTTCGACTTTATTTAATTGATCTGCGAGGTCAGGTAAATAAATACCCTGGGGATATATTAATAGAGCATTATCAATATATCGGAAGTATGTTGTTTGGATAAAATAATTTGGAAAGAGCAAGATTCAAGAGATTCTAAGTGGATACATGTCATAACCTTTCTGAGAGGTGATCCCATTGGTCATTCACATTTTATATTTGTAAAAATCATTATTAATTGTGAAATTGCATTGATTCGTGATGATACGGTAGACTTTCTATTATGTTAACACCATGGTTCCCAACCCGGGGTAAATTACCCCAGTGGGGTAATGAGCCCCATATTTTGGGGGTAATGGATGTTTGGTTTGAGAAGAGACAATCAGCTTATAATTTCTCACTGTGACAAATTATTAACGAGACAGCATTTCAAGGAAGAATTCCCCCTACCCCAATCTCACTTAAAGTATCTTTCTTTCAAGCCTTGTGGAAAAAAAAAATTTCTCCACTTTTTAAACATCAGATCATAGAACTTCGATCATAGTCAAATTTTGGCTAGATTACGGCTACTATATCTCTGATTATTATAGATTGGTACTATTGTATTGAATAATTTCCATTAACTTTGTTTTTGATGGATGAATATACAATTACTTTTCCTATATTACGGATATTTGTTTATTGGGGTAATGGATAATAGTGAAATTGAAACGATTAAAAAAACATATATATTTATATATATATATATAAATATATTCTTTGACCATTTTGAAGGGGTTCTTGATTTTGGTGTTGATAGTTTTTCATCATGTTTTGACTGTTTAAGTTTTATTTGATTTTTTTTGTTGTTTTGAATAAGAGCGTTTATTCCGAGCCTTCGCTTGTTAATGACAACACTATCAAGCTAATCAGATCATACGAACGGATCTTACACAAAATAAATATACAGAACTTGTCTATATTATTCAATGAAACCTGTATTAATGAAAAAAATGGTGCCAAAATACACACAATATATATATATATATTGTGTGTGTATATATTGTGTGTATTAATGAAAAAAATGGTGCCAAAATACACACACAACATATATATATATATATATATATATATTGTGTGTGTATTTTGGCACCATTTTTTTCATTAATACAGGTTTCATTATACACGCCCAATAGCTGAGAGTGTTCTAATTCATTGCTGAATGAACGATGCGTAGATGCCAGAGTAGCTACAGTTTTTCAAAGTCTACCATTCTTCCAGAGTGCTCAGTCAGGGTGTGAGAGTATATATATATATACGCATCGTTCATTCAGCAATGAATTAGAACACTCTCAGCTATTGGGCGTGTATAATGATAATATACACGCTAAAAAGTCTGCCTCCTTAAACCGAGCGCCCATAGCTAAGAGATAGAACCGCCGACTGACGCCAATTCAGTCGGGTTGCAATTCTGGGTAAAAGGCAATCGGCAGTCTAACCGTACTGATGAGCTGTGATACAGCGAAACAGATCTGTCTGCGGATGACTATATATATATATATATATATATATATATATATATGTGTGTGTGTGTCTATATCTGCATTTACATTGATACATTGTACATTTATATGTGCACTGCTAAGTAATTGCCTTTATATGTCTATGAATTATGAATATGAAAAATCAAATGCGTGTATATATATATATATATATATATATATATATATATATATATATATATAAACACACACGCATGCATACACACACGCATACACACACACACACACACATATATTCAATATATAAAAGTCATTGTCATATACACGTTGTGTAAATATTATATATATATGCCAATATTTAAAAGACATTATCATATAAACCTTTATATATATATATATATATATATATATATGTACAAAGGTTTATAGGATAATGTATTTTATATATATATATATATATATATATATATATATATATATATCAGCAGGCGTACTGATCGCCTATTGTCAGATTTTATCTATATACTGACAGACAGTCAAGCTTATTGTTTGGGCTATTATTGCCAAAGAATTTTTTAAAAACCATATAAAATCTGAAAAAAAGAAGTAAAAATGGAGTGAATAGAACGGAAAAAAGATTTTGTAAAGGCCTTTTCTCATCATGTCTGTATCTCATAACAATATTTCCCTTCATCTTGAGTAACGTAAATATTTGTCAGTGCGCTGGTTTTAATAATAAATATTTTAGATCTAATGGGTCAGTGTCCAAATAAAGGAGGTAGCTGGTGGTATCTAGCGTGAGTAGATTCAATTTTATTCCTAAATACCAATAGTTTGAGAAGTTGAGACGTTTTGGAAAACTTGTTCATGTTTAAGTAGATTTATGGAAAGGAAGACGTGCTTGGTTTGGGTTCGAACCTGTTAAATGTACACAGTGCGTGCGCTTGATTAAATTGAAATACCAGTCAGTTAGTTAAATGCTATACGTGATACACATTTTGGGCGATCATGTCAAGAAAAAGACATGACTAGCTGGGCAGAAGATTACCCCGCAGTAGGTTGTCATTGCTTTCTCCCGTAGACTAGTTGCCAGCCAAGGCTATAGAACCAAATCTGTCCTGTTATGTAACCCATAACTGGAGTGAGAAGAGAAAATTATATCATTATATTAATAAGTAGTAAGTGGGGGATCAGTTTATTACTTCATAACAATAGAAAACAGATCCGCCACTTTATGCCCAGAAGAAGTTTCAGTTGTTTCCAACTATCATATTCAGTCAGTCAGTTAAGTGCCATACGTGATACACGCTTGGCGATCATGTCTCGAAAGAGATATGACTGACTGGGCAGAAGATTATCCCGCAGTAGATTGTCATTGTTTTCTGTGGTAGACGGGTTGCCAGCCAACGCTATAGAATCCAATCTGTTTTATTATTTAACACATAACTAAAGGGAAGAGACGGGTTATTACCTTTCCCAAGGGTATTTGTGGGTAAGTGAATGCAAGGAATTAACTGGAATTCGAACTCGGCTCCCCTATTTGACGTTCCGAGTCGATATCCACTGCACCATAAAAGATAGAAATCTAATTAGATACATTTGTTTTATATGGTTAGTTCGCCCAATATAAGGCCCAAGGACAACTCAAGGCAGAGGGCTTTACTGACCGAGATTCTTGATAGAGATTAGAGAGGAATTAAGTAGGGCACATGAGGAGAACACATAAGATGGATATCGGTAGACCTTGGACTTGAAAAAAACCCAGATAGATAGATAGATCATGAACAGACTGAGATAGATAGATAGATAGATAGATAGATAGATAGATAGATAGATAGATAGATAGATAGATGTGAAATGAGTGATACTGATAAATAGAAACGGGTCAAGTTATATATATATATATTAGTATGGAGATAAATAAGTATATATATGTGCTTACGTGCAGATACACATCAATATATAAATATTAATCAAGTGTTAATTGAACAGTGCTCAATGCGGTATAATAGAGCAAAAATACCCTGCTCCCAAGAGAGTAGTCTTTCAATGACTTACAAAATGGCGCCTGACTGGACGGTCAATGATGTCTGACCTGAACTCAAAATGACTGTCGGATTAGCCGGTGTGTAAATCCCGAGAACACGAAAAATGGTCATTAGAGAGAATTAGCTTAATCCATATTTGCCGATTTCTTTGGGAAGAGATGACCTCAAATCTTCAATGACCGCTTGGATTATAACGCTGACCCGCACCACGCCAGCCACTAACCGCAAAACTCGTCTCGAATGGACATTTATAAGGAGGTATGCATTTGCCATGAATACTGACGTCGTGATTGTGTGAGTGCAATGGTTACTGGGTGGGAAATCCGACAGGAAACTGAGACAGCTATTAAAATTATTATTTATAACACAAGTTCACAGGTTTTGCAACAGTCTATATATATATATATATATATATATATATATATATATATATATTTTCTAAACATATGCTATTAAATATAAGAGACAATGAATGTCTATTATGTTTAATCATGAGCCGTTCTAAATGTCGTATTTTTGCTTTAATTTCAGTTGAAAATAAAGACAAAAATTCTCCAACATTTGGATAATTATTTATTGGTTTTCTTCTAAGCTTTCGGCTCACATGAGCCATCTTCAGAGAGGTTGTTTAAACTGAAATATTATAAAATCCACCATCACCGACGATTTTATTTTGTGTTGACATAAAACTCCGCTTGGCAACGGCAATAGTTACCAAAAATAATAAACGCAGTTCTTAAGTTTGCGATGCGGTTTTATGAGGTCACACCGCGGGATAGCGCGAAATGACAACAAAACCATGTAGTCAAATGCAATGTAATATGTTATTTCCTGTTTTAAAGTTGATTTTATTGAGTGTTGGTTGTTTTGATTTGATGTACATGGCCTCCAATATCTGCAGGTTCCTCTTACTGTGTGTATGAGTAAGGATCACCGTATTGTTGACCAAGACCAATAAATAATTATCCAAATGTTGGAGAATTTTTGATTTTATTTTCAACTGAAATTAAAGCCAAAATACGACGGTTAGAACGACTCATGATTAAACATAATAGACATTCATTGTCTCTTATATTTAATAGCATATGTTTAGAAAATTACTTGCTGCCTCGATATATATATATATATATATATATATATATATATATATATATATATACTGCACGAAATAAGATTTAATATAAATATATATCTATAAATATATTCATCTGCAGACAGATCTGTTTCGATCTATCACAGCTCATCAGTACGGTTAGACTCCGATTACTTTTAACCCAGTAATTCAAACCCGACCGAATTGGCGTCAGTCGGCGATTCCACCTCTGGGCTATGGGCGCTCGGTAGAAGAAGGCAGACCTTTTAGCATGTATAGTATCACAATACACGCCCAATAGCCAGAGTGTTTTAATTCATTGCTGAATGAACGATGTGTAGATGCCAGAGTAGCTACTGCTTTTCAAAGTCTACCATTCTTCCAGAGTGCTCAATCAGGGTGTGAGAGCGTAAATAGTCATCCGCAGACAGATCTGTTTCGCTGTATCACAGCTCATCAGCACGGTTAGACTCCGATTACTTTTAACCCAGGATTCAAATCCGACCGAATTGGCGTCAGTCGGAGATTCTACCTCTGGGTTATGGGCGCTCGGTAGAAGAAGGTAGACTTTTTAGCGTGTATATTATATTTTTAGTAAATCTTATATATATATATATATATATATATATATATATATATATATATATATATATATATATTCGAAAAAGTGCGAGAAGCCGTGAACGTTTTGTTTAAAGTGTAGATTTATTGTTATTATATTATTACTATGATTATTATTATTATTATTACTTTCTTTTTGTCTAATATATTGTATCCATCATGGTATTTGTGTCGCTACACGTGTTTCAAGTCCAAAGTTATAATAAATGTGTGACTTTACTTATCGAGAGCTGTTTGTCTTTCTGACGTCGGAAAATATCGTGTATATATAGATAAGTAGCCAGAAAATTCATATGCGTGCGTGTTAGTTTGCGTTTTTGTTTTTCACACTCGCTCGTTAAATCTCTAACGTTTTGGGAATCATTCACCTTTCGTTGGCCAGAAAAACTTTTTACACTCACTTTCGACATTTGATTTCGTCTAAGGACTTCAAAATTGTTACTTTTATTTTTGCAATCGTTCGCGAACTGTTTCTTCTTTAGCGCGTTTGAACTTAGTGTGTTTGTGTGTGTGTCTTAGGTTTATCATGATTTTTTTTTTGTTGAGGGAAGGCTTGTATTTTTTCTTAATATTTTCCCTGCATCATGAGTGTTTCATAATCTACATTTTGGTAGATAAGCATTACTCTGAATTTATCTCCACTGCATTCGTGTAAGCGTTGGAAAACGTACAATTTACAATTTTCTGTAATTGGGTAGCTTAATGTTGCTTCTGTGAAGGACTACTCTTTTATTCAGGCCTTGTGTTACCCCACAAATATTTTTGCGCATTCATAGCATTTTAGAGTATAAATTACGTTTTCAGAGTTGCAGCTAAGTCTATATATATATATATATATATATATATATATATATATTTTAGAGAGAGAGAGAAAAAAAAGAAAAGATCAAGGGTGGGGTAGAGAGAGAAAGAAAAATAGGGGAATAAATTGTTTTGACAGATGATAAGACATTACTTTTGTCTTGTAAACTACAACAGACAGAGGCTGCAGTGGGTCAACATAGAAGGAATGTCGATACTGAACCACTTTGTGAGGTTGGTAGCAAACTAGCAACTGTCAATAGTACACTGTTAGTACTGCAAAAGTACTAGTTTTTGTTGTGGTGGTGGCAGTGGTGATTTTGTAGACTTCCCTCTCTTAGCCTTCTTCCTCTTCCTCCTCATCACCTCCTTCACCTTCGCCTTCTTCACCTTCCTCACCAACATCTTCTTCATCAAAATCTTCAGCTTCTTCACCTTCCTCATCTTCAAGACCCTCTTCATCAAGTTCCTCATCTTCACCAGCACCACCTTCTTCCTCTTCAACTTCAGATGCCAAATAATACTGGAGAGGATTTGGCCAAATATCATCCTTGATCACCTCCCCTAATTCATCAGCTCCAGCATCACCATGGTCAGTGAACCAACAGAAGAAGGATTCTTGTTCCTCATGATTTCTCTTGCGGCCTCCTTTGCCCGGTTGACTGGACTTGTCGTTTACAAGACAAAAGTAATGTCTTATCATCTGTCAAAACAATTTATTCCCCTATTTTTCTTTCTCTCACTACCCCACCCTTGATCTTTTTTTTTTCTTCTCTCTCTCTCTAAAATTGTCATCAAAAAATTGTCCATCACTTTACTTGGGCGCCATTTTAGCGTTGCTTTGTACTTCTGCTAAAAGAAAAAAGGAAAAAAAAAAACAAAAACAATCCTTCTCCCAACACGTTTTGTCCAAAGAATATATATATATATATATATATATATATATATATATATATATATATATATATATTTGAACGGATTCTTAGTAGTACAAAACTTAATAATAACGTGGAATAAGCGAAATTTGGATGATATTTTTATACTAAAAACTAAAAGAAATGACCAGCGACCAGTTTCGTCCCTGATCTTTCCAAGTTTATTTCCGGGAATCTTATATAAGCTTGGAAAATATAAGATGATAATGAGAGGGCGGAAATGCAAGAGAACTAGAGTCCAATAACATTCAAACCCAGCAAGCGATCTCTCTGTTTGCATAGAGAAGGCTTACGGAATTTGATGTATATGGACTCTATAGCTTTCAAATGATATAAAGAGTACAACCTTAATAGTACAGTAAAACAGTCAGCACTCAATCCAGCAACACATTTCCTGCTATTTATGGCATGTTGTGCTATTGATGACCCGGATGTATTTACCAATTGGCTACTATTTGCGGCCGGATTCAAAATTCTGGGTGGTAAATGTTGTTTCATTCTCTAATCCAAACGCTGTGATGTTCTACCTTTGTAGTCGCATCCACAACTTTATTCATATTTGTAATTAACAGAATGGACATGATGTGGGGGTAAAACATCCTTTTTTTTTTCTTTTTTTTTAATCATCTCACCCCAAGCAAGGCATTCCACTGCCACTATTGCGCATGGGGCTACATAGGGGAAGGTAAAGAGAAGGAGTGGTTAGACATAGGGAATGTCAGGAGGAAGGTGACAGATGAGTAAGGATAGCGAGGATAAGGGTTGGGCAGATGGGAAGAGTGTTTGATAGAATGGGAGCAGGTTAGTGTGTTAGGAGATGTCTATTGACCTTACATTTAAACTCCTGGAGATTGTAGCCGTCGGGGAAGCAATCATTTGGAAGAGAATTCCACAGTCGGGAAGTGCGAGGAAAGAAACTGTTGGAGTAGAAGTTACGGCTGCATTTTATCGGTTTCACTGTAAAAGGGTGGGATCTAGTTGCTAATCTAGTATCTCGTTCAAATTCGTATTTAGGGGGCACTAGTGATCTAAGTTCATCGGAGCAGAAGTCGTGGAAGTATTTATAGAAGAGACACAAGGAAGCCACGTCGCGCCGGTGGGAGAGAGACTGCAGGCGGTCTGCCAAGTCGGTATCTATCACATTACAGACCCTCCTCTGAACCTTATCGAGAAGCCCGAGGAGAACAGCAGGGGCACCCGACCAGATATGGCAGCAGTATTCAATGCACGGGCGGATGGTAGATTTGTAAATGTGCAGGATAGATTTAGACGGAAAAAACTTCCGGGCCCTACACAGAGAACCGACTTTCATAGCAGCGGATCTAGCAATGGATTCGATATAGTCATTCCATTTGAGGTCCGCTGAAAGTGTGAGACCAAGGAGGCGTAGTGTTTTACTCTCTGGGAGGCAAGCCTGGTCCATGCTAATGGGAGGTAGGTGAGATTGTCGATGATTGTTAATTGAGAGTAGCTTCGTTTTAGAAGCATTAAAATTTACTAGCCATTTCTTACCCCAGTCCAATATGGATTGGAGGTCTTTTTCAATCTCGGCTGCGAGGTTAGCTTTGACGCCTACACCAGATTTTTGTAGGAGGCGAGAGTAAACTGTGGTGTCATCGGCGTACAGACCTATTTGGGCTCTTATGGAATCAGGGAGATCATTAGTGTATATCAGGAAGAGTGTAGGACCTAAGATGGAGCCTTGGGGGACACCTGCGTTTGTATGGTAGTTCTGGGAGGCATGTCCGTTTAATACCACCTTCATTGTGCGGTTAGAGAGGAATGACTGGATTAGTTCAAACAAATGTCCAGTTATACCATAGCTCCGCAGTTTACATAGAAGGCCAGCATCCTTGCGAATGGAAGTAAGAATTGGTCAAGTAAAAAATATCGCTCGAATATTAGCAGAGAAATAACATTTGCTAAAAGAATGCGATATCCGCTTAGCTAAAAACTCGCCTTCTGTACGGAAGGAAGACGCAAAATAAATCGGACATTTTTTTAACACCATGCGGCTTAACCTTATAAAAATTATTAATGTCATCACACATAATGGAATCCAAAATGTCCAAAGGATACCCATTTTTAGAAAGTGCCATCTTAAAAAAATCCATTTCACCGCAGAGGAAGGAATTAAAACAAATTTTAAGAGCCCTAAAAATTAGTATTCTAATTAAATTAATTTTACTCTGACGTGGACAGAAAGCGTCCCAACGTGTATACAGTCCTGAAAAGGTGGCCTTCCTAAATAGAGAAGTCGAAAAGCCGTCACTATTCCTATGGACTAGAACATCCAAAAAGGATAAACGACAATTAGTCTCCTTTTCCACGGTAAATTTTAGGGACAAATGGACATAATTTAATAAACTGAGAAATAAATCAGCTTCACCCTCATTAAAGAGGCAAAAAGTATCATCAACGTACGTTGGGGGACGATCAATACGAGAAATTAATAAAGCCTCGTGAAAACCGACAAAAATATTAACAAGCGAAGGACCCAAAGTCGATCCCATCGTAGCCCCGTCAATTTGTCGATAAATAATATGATGAAAACTAAATTCAACAGACGAGGTGGCGAACTTCTTAAGATCAAGAAATAGACGGCGAGGAAAATCTGAGAGAAACAACGAGGAAGGTGACAAAAATATCACAACAAATCTTTATTGTCTCAGTCAAAAAGACACAGGGGAACAAGGACAAATTTCAAATGAACACATGAAACCACTACTGGAGTAGAAATTGTGTATAGATTCCACAAATGAAAAGGAATCTTTAATACAAAAAGAACTAAAGTGCATCAAAACAGGTTTTAGCACTATATATACACTACCGGCCATAATTATTAGGCCACGCCAGTTTTTTTGAAAGAAATTATGGATTTCATACTATTTTTAGCAGATAATTCTAAATGAAAATAGAATGGTTCTTTTGTTATTATTACTTTGCAAAATTTTACAAGGCAAATAGCGACAATTTAGCCATCGCACCCTCTACATTTCCTATATATGTCTATATATACACTACCGGCCATAATTATTAGGCAACCCCAGATTTTTAAAAGAAATGATGTATTTCATACTATTTTTAGTATTTATTGCCAATTGGATAATTCTAAATGAAAATAGAATGGTTCTTTTGTTAATACTACATGTGCATCGAATGAACTGTTCTGAAGTACAGTTTTTGTGCTCTCTTCCCCATGCTAGTCTCTTCTTATTGGCTGGCCGAAGCAAAGGCTTCCTTGCTGCCTTGTAAAATTTTGCAAAGTAATAATAACAAAAGAACCCTTCTATTTTCATTTACAATTATTCACTTGGCAATAAATACTAAAAAATAGTATGAAATACATCATTTTTAGTATTTATTGCCAATTGGATAATTCTGAATGAAAATAGAATAGTTCTTTTGTTATTATTACTTTGCAAAATTTTACAAGGCAAAGAAGCAAAGATGAACTCGTCCGAATCACCTTAAATTTTCTTCATTTTTTTCATTGATGAAACTGCAATATAAGTAATTATGAAATATTTATAAATTCATTTGATGCACATGTTATTGTGCAGTATAAACAAAAGAACCATTCTATTTTCATTTACAATTATTCACTTGGCAATAAATACTAAAAACTTGTATGAAATACATCATTTTTTTAATCACTGGGGTGGCCTAATAATTATGGCCGGTAGTATATATATATATATATATATATATATATATAAGAAAAATTAAGACAGACACGTTATTTCATGGTGAATCGGAAGTATGGCCTATTTCAGGCGAACCATCGACAGCTTCCGTCTTTATTTAACAAAGGATTTTACATGAATGAGATTTTAAAAGACCTAAAAAAAACGAATAAAAATAACGGTTGCTCCCTTAAAAGAGAAAATTTAAGAAAAAATACATATTTTTATTCGTTTTTTAGGTCTTTGTAAATCTCATTCGTGTAAAATCCTTTGTTAAATAAAGACGGAAGCTGACGAGGGTTCGCCTGAAATAGGCCCATACTTCCGATTCACCATGAAATAACGTGTCTGTTTTAATTTTTCTTATATTTGCTCTATATGTATTTATATCCATATATGTTTTTACAGCTCTCTTAGAGAGTTATCCTACCACTGTATGTACAGGATACTCCTTTGGATTCTTCTATACCCACACTGCATGCTGATATATATATATATATATATATATATATATATATATATATATATACAGTATAGAGGATTGATGGTGTCATAATCTTAAGAAATTATAACATAGAGACAAATCAGAAAAGCAAGTATGAAGATTTTCAGAAATAGCTGATTCGGTATAAAAACTAACCTAAACGAGGTAGTTTTTCTAGATGTTACCTTCAGTCTAAAAAAAAGGTGCATATAAACTACAAAGACAACCCAACGACAAACCACTGTATATACACACTTATTGTTGGGTTTTTCCTCAGCTGTTTATATACAAGGGCCAGTGGTGCATTGTGGGTAATCCTAATGGTTATTTTGGCAGGAGTGGTTTATTTATTTGTATAAATTTATTTTACTTGTTTTTATTTTTATATTTATTTATTCTTTTAATAAAATGTCCCAAAATTAGACTTAGATGACTAGATAAATTGCATTAGTAAGGCAGAAGCCGTTATCACACTAAAAGACCTTAAAGAAAATTTCAAAACTAACCCAGCATGCAGACTCATAAACCCAACCAAAAGTGAATTTGGTAAAATAAGTAAAACAATGCCACAACGAATTCTGAACTAAGGAAAAAGTATAAACCAGTAGAAAAACACAAAAGCAACTACAGACTGAAAATTATCAAAAACATAATTGCCAATTTGTACAGTTAGATATAAAAGAATTCTACCCAACTATAACAGAACCCATGCAAGATAAGGCCGTCACCTTAGCCCAGGAACAAATAAAAATAAACACTAATGAAATCGATGTAATTAAACACTCCAGTAAATCACGACTATTCGACAATGAAAATGCATGGATAAAGAAAGGAGGGATCTCTGACACTACAAGGGAAGCTTTGACGGAACAGAGGCCTGCAGAATTCTAGGCATATATTTACTACATGAACTAAGTCAAATAATAGATAGAAATGATACACGACTCTACAGGGACGACGGTCTAAGAAGCTTAAGAAACTATAACAAACAACACGCAGACAAAACTAATAAAGCATTTATAAAGATTTTCAAAAACAACAGATTTCGCATAGACAAAAACTAACCTAAACAAAGTAGATTTTTTAGATGTTACCTTCAACCTAAGAAAAGGTACAGACAGAAAAGCCAACGATAAACCACTTTATAAACACACTTCTTCCAATCACCCGCCATCTTTAATCAGGCAGATATCAAAATCAATTGAACGCAGGCTTTCTAACAAATCTTCCAATTAAATGATATTTAACGAAGCGAAGAAAGACTATGAAACAACTATAAAGGATAAAGGCTACACGGATAAAGAATAGAGGATACCCGGATAAAGGATAGATGATACCCGGATAAAGGATAGATGATACCCGGATAAAGGATAAAGGCTACTCGGATAAAGGATAAAGGCTACCCGTATAAAGGATAGAGGATACCCGGATAAAGGATAGAGGATACCCGACAATGTTCACATACTCACCACAGAGCGACAAATAATGCCAACAGGTAGAGAAATATCATATGGTTCAACCAACCGTATAGTAAAAACGTAAAATATTCTTCAAACTCTTCCATAAACATTTCCCTGAATCAAGCACTCTCCACAGGTTGTTGTTTCAACAGAAACACGGTGAAAATCAGCTACAGTTGCTCCGAAGACATGGCACAATAATAAAATAATATTAAAAAAAAAGCACAACAGAGAAACTATCAACAAACAATCCGAAGAAATGAAACCCACGTATAACTGCTGAATAAGAAATGAATGTCCCTTAAACGGTAATTGTTCACGAAACAACGTAATATATCAAGCGATGATAAAATCACCAGATAATGAGAAAAAAGTATACAAAGGCGTAACAGATGGACCCTGGAAACAAAGAAACTACTCACACAAAACAAATAGTAAATACGCGAACAGTAGAAAGGTTTCTAAGTATATCCGTGAAATTAAAACACAAAACCCCGTATCATGAAAAATGCGGAAAAGAATATTAGCATACAACAACCTATCCAAAACCTGCAGATTTTGTTTAAAAGAAAAATGGCTGTTTTTACCCTCTCAGAAAAAAAAAAAAGAAAAAAACTAAATAAACGATCGGAACTCATCTCAAAATGCAGACATGTAAACAAAGTTTTACTACGTTACTTAAACATCGAAAACTGGAAAAAATAATAATAAAGAACAAATACTTAAACCAAGCAAATAATAAATAACGTAATAATAATAAACAACGTAACAAACTATTTCTGCCATGACAGCCATTAGAATAGATAAAATAAAATTAAAATTAAATTAAAATAAATATTAAAATTAAGTAAAATAATAAAAAATACAAAATACCAATAGATAAATAAATTAAACATCGTAAACCAAAACGAATAAATAAATATAAATATAAAAATAAAAAAAGTAAAAAAAACTTATCCAAATAAATAAACAATCCCCCGGCAAAATAACCGTTAAAAGGACTACCCACAATACACCCGTGACCCATGGATATATAAATCAGTCAGTCAGTTAAGTGCCAGACGTGATACACGCTTGGGCGATCATGTCTCGAAAGAACTGGGCAGAAGATTATCTTGCAGTAGGTTGCCATTGCTTTAAGCGGTAGACTGGTTGCCAACCAAGGCTATAGAACCCAATCCGTCCTATTATTTAACCCATAACTGGAAGGAATAGATGGATTAATACTTTTCCCAAGGGTATTTACGCGTAAGTGAATGCAATGAATTCAACTGGAATTCGAACTCGTCTCCCCAATTTCTCGTTCTGAGCCGATATCCAATGCACCACAAATAGCCAAGGAAAAACCCAACACATATGAACTGATGATTGCGCCTAGCATGAAACAGTTTGTCACCTCTAAAGGTTGGCTTCAATGTTCACCTATATATATATATATATATATATATATATATATATATCCGATTTTGAGTTCACAGATATTCAATTTTTTATAAACAGTGCATAATACAATAAATATTGTAGAGCTTAACATAATCATATAATTGTTGCGACACGGAAATTTCTATGTTTCGAGAATCTCGTCGTCAGGCAATGTTGGAGTTGGTTATGAAAGTGATTTACATTTAAATACAAACAACCATCGGTTTGCTATTTATGTATGTGGGTAGATATAAAATTTATGTGCGTGTTCCATTTAACTAATCAGAATAAAGATTCATTTTGGAGTTTGGCCAGTAGTTTCTAGGGAATATATACTTCTTTACTCTTTCTTTTTTTACCTCCTCATGATCAAAGTGTAAATCATTTCACAACCAATATCCAACATTGCCTGATGATGAGATTATATCTCGAAAAAGAATTTTCCTTATCGAAATGTACCTTTAATTCATAATAATATGATTATATATTGTCATCCGCAGACAGATCTGTTTCGCTGTATCACAGCTCATAACCCAGGCTCGAAACCCGACCGATTTGGCGTCAGTCGGCGACTCTACCCCTGGGCCACGAGGCGTTCGGTGGAAGAAGGCAGTCTTTTTAGCGCATATCATATTACGCGCCCAATAGCTAGCGTGATCCAATTCATTTTTACTGAATGAGCGATGGGTAAAAAAAAAAACAAAAACAAAAACAAAACAAAACAAAAACCTTGGCGCTAAACATCATTACAATTAAACCCTATATATATATAGGGTTTAATTGTAAAGATGTTTAGCGCCAAGGTTATTGTTTTGTTTTATTTTTGTTTTTGTTTTTTGTTTTTTTCAGTAGTTTTACTGATAAAACGTATTTTGGCAAGCCTTTTTTATTTTATCGTAATTGCTCGATATCAGGGTGACGTTAGAGAGTTGATAAGTGTAAAGTGCTTATTTTAACTGAGCAGATTCATGCGGACTTTGAAGTTTCGAGAGGACGCAGTTATGATTTTTATATTCATCAGGACTAATTGCGGATAGCCCTGACGTGTGAGAACATCATAACGGCACCCTCATGAAACTTCAAAGTCGGAATGAATCTGCCCAGTTAAAGAGACAAACTCTTGGTACTTATATGTCAATCTGGATATATTTCTATTTTGTTTAGTTTCATGTCTATGTATTTCACATAGTTGTTCATGGTTATCGCATTGTTTACATATTGATCTGTCCACCTCAGTCTATCTATCTATCTATCTATCTATCTATCTATCTATCTATCTATCTATCTATCTATTTCCGTCTGTTCATATCTATCTATCTATCTATCTATCTATCTATCTATCTATCATTCTATTATTAATATCTATCTATCTATCTATCTATCTATCTATCTATCACATTCTATTAATATCTATCTATCTATCTATCTATCTATCTATGTTTGCTTAAATCTATCTATCTATCTATCTATCTATCTATCTATCTATCAAATTCTATTAATATCTATCTATCTATCTATCTATCTATCTATCTAAGTCTGTTCATATCTATCTATCTATCTATCTATCTATCTATCTATCTATCTATCTATCTATCTAAGTCTGTTCATATCTATCTATCTATCTATCTATCTATCTATCTATCTATCTATCTATCTATCTAAGTCTGTTCTATCTATCTATCTATCTATCTATCTATCTATCTATCTATCTATCTATCTATCTATCTATCTATCTCCCGGGTGTGTGTTGTGGTGCAGTGAATATCGGAACAAGAAATCGGAGAGCTGAGTTCGAATTTTCGTTGAATTTGTTGCATTCACATTCGCGCGAGATACCGTTAGGAAAGGTAGGAATCCCTCCCTTCTTTCTTCAGCTATGGGTTAAATAGCAAGACAGATTGGGTTCTAAAGCCTTGTTCGACAACCAGTCTATCGCAGAAAATAATGGCAACCTACTGCTGGAAAGTCCTCTGCCCATTCAATCATGTCTCTTTCAAGACACGATCGTCCAAGCGTGTATCACTTATGGCACTTAACTGACTCATATATATATATATATATATATATATATATATATATATATATATTACGGAAATTAACGAAGATTAACGAAACTGGTTATGAACAACCGACAATTTGAAATGATTTGTTTGAATATTATTTTTGATCGATACTCGTATTTAAGTAGATATTCCGTTTTATAATCAAACAGTATTATATACTTATTTCTACCGGCCTGATTATTTACGATAAATGTTTGTTACGAAAATGTGTGCCATTCGGCAGGAATGACACACACTTGTGGATAGAGGTCACAGGTTTGAATCCTGCCGAATGAAACCCATTTTTGTAACAAAAATTTATCGTAAATAATCAGGCCGGTAGAAATAAGTATATAATACTGTTTGATTATAAAACGGAATATCTACTCAAATACGAGTATCGAGATCCCAAAAATAATGTTCAAACAGATCATTTCATTTGATATATATATATATATATATATATATATATATATATATATATATATATATATTACTATTTATTTATTTATTTATTTATTTATTTATTATTATTTTCTTATTAATCCAACCCCTTTAATTTTTCTGTGAAGTATATTTTTTAACTTTCGCCGGTTATATATCTTCCTTTATTTTGAAATGAAAAGTTGCCGATGAGACGTTAAATTTCTCTTAGGGATTTCATGTAGAAATGTCTAAACAACTGATTTGAACATCGAAATTTATTTATATATATATATATATATATATATATATACAAAAAAAAATATGTATATATATATATATACAAACATATATATATATATTTACATATATATATTTACATATATATATCAGTTTCTTTGTATTTATCTATCATTTTTTCTATTTGTCTGTGTATGTATATACAGGTTGCGATGGATAAACTGTCGTGTAACTTCGGCAAAAAAGAAAATGCTACTGGCGTCTCATTTTGATACATGTATTTACCAAATTTATGCAAAAATATCTTGAAATAATAAAGAGTAAATGCAATCAATAAAGCCTCCATTGGACTTAACCACGACCTCCGGACGACTTCAGAATCTCCTGACTAATAGTGAGACAATTACTTTTTTCGTATGCTCATCTTCAAACTAGATATGGGAAACAAGACTGCTTAGCAGTCTGGTGCAACACGATCTTCTATCTCTTCTGCTCTCCGAATAAGCTCCTCCTTGAATTTAAGAATTAAAATGAAACCACACAAAGACAGTCCCTTCTTCCTTATCATTTAGATATGTCGGCAAGTTTATTTAGACATTCCCCACCTCTGACTCTCTCTGTGTTAGTCGCTTTCTGTTTATCTGTATGTAAAACCGTCTGTCCGTTATAATTGTATGTGTGCCCTACAACGATAAACCTAAACCACTTCGTTCAGTTTATAACGTGTCTTTACCGGACAAGAATAATGTTCGGCCCATTTTTTTATCTTTTTACTTTGCCTTAGAAAGTTAATGACAACTGACGAAAGGGGGCGCTGCACTTAAAAACCGGATATAGATTGAGAAAGACAAAAACAAAAAATAAACAATACACCTAAAAAACAAGTAATAATAACAAACCCCTTTTTGCATTTGAATTTAAAACATTTTCCCTGTCACTTTTAGTATGCAACTTATTTTATTTTTTCTATGTCCCTTATTTCTTCAGGATGTAGGCGATCACGGCCCTCCACATCTTTCTGTCTGTTGTATCTTTATACAAGCCTTCGCCTCAAAAACCCGCTCAGACATTTTTTTGCTCAAGCCAGTCAAGTATGTCACGCGTTGCTTTCCCTTGTCTCATTTTCCTTCATCCTCCCCGTGAGCGCCAGATTCTCCAAGCCCTCTTTCCTCACTATATGACCCAGAAACTTCAGCTGTCTTTTCCTTATGTTAAATATCAATTTCCTTTCCGTCTTCATCGTCTCCAAAACCTCGTTGTTCTGTCCATGATATCCTCAGCATCCTTCTGTAGAACCACATTTCGGTTGATTCTCGTTTTTCTTTCACCTTTGATGAGATTTTTTAGCATTTGCTGAGAAAATTTCCTGTCTCTTAATACTCTACTTAGCTTCTGGAATGTATGTTTGGCCATGCCAATACGTCTTCGGATCTCAGTGTCGCACTTTCCATCCTCTGTTAAGACACTACTCAGGTATTTGAATTTCTGTACTGAATTGTTTTTAGTTTTTTGTGTATATTTTTGTGTCTTCATGTGTATATGCATACGCTCGCCTGTGTAGAGTATCCATTCTTTTCCAGTTTATAGTGGAGAGTCCGTTCTAGTGAAGGGTAGTTGTATATTGTTACAGATTAACGTAATTTGGCCCACTATAAGTCATAAAATGATTATAAGTCAAGAAAAGCAAATTGTGTTGAAAAATAACATTTTATATATACACATATCAATTAAGGTTTTTACAATTAAAATAATACTTGAAGTATAGGTCCAACGGACGTTAAAATGTTCATGGCAATAAGATGTTGAAAAGAGAATTAATACTTAGGTATGTGGAAGCACTGTAAGTAAGGAATGTCTTTGATGTATTCGCTCCTTAGGTCAGTAAGTAGTTTTGAGACAGCGAAAGATAAGAGGAGAGGGAAGGGAGGCTAGGATAGTAAGCCGCTTGACTTAGGTCAAGGGGATACTGATTACACACCTCTCTCTCTAGTCAGTCCGTGTGTGTCAGCCTGCGTCGGTCTGTCTGGCGATGCTTTCGGTATCGGCTTTTATTTCGACTTTTTGGATCGCAGGTGATCATCTGGGAATTCATATCCGTATTTGATTCTGGGCTTCCCATTGGCCGATAAATAAAATTCGCGTAGGCTCGCGAACTGGAAATCTATTATTTAATTAATTTTTAGTTTTCAACCGGAACACCTGCGCGAATCCAGCTGCTCACCGACGACTTTTGGTCATTTGCTTTTTGGTCGTGAGGGTGCAAACATCCGGTTCATCGCTTTTGCTCGATCAGTATCACCACATATCTACTTAAATACGAGTATCAATCAAAAATAATGTCCAAACAAATAATTTCAAAATGTCGGTTGTTTATAACCAGTTTCGTTAATCTTCGTTAATTTCCGTAACATGATGATTATCGTAAATAATCAGGCCGGTAGAAATAAATTTATAATAGTGTTTAATTATAAACAGAATATCTACTTAAATACGAGTATCGATCAAAAATAATGTTCAAACAAATCATTTCAAATTGTTTAAAGACCGTTTCGTTAATCTTCGTTAATTTCCGTAACATGTTTACATTTGTTGACATTACAATACATTTCAGAGCAGATATTGTGTTTTATTTTGACTTCGTTTAGACGGATCGTCTATTAAGCGAAATTGTTTGCTCTACTTTCGTATTGAGCGCTTTAGTGTTAGGGTTTTCGTCTTGGGGTTTTTTTCTTTTTTAAGAGTGCTTGACTTTTTGTTCAGGTACTTCGTTTGTTTCTTTTTTTCTTGTTTTCCCCCCGAGTTCGTTCTCGAGGGTTGTACAAGGCGATTTAAATTATAGCTTAATTAATTTCGGCAGAGTTAGTTCTGTTACTATTGGTATTGTTATTACTACAGTCAATATTATTATTATTATTATTATTATTATTATTATTATATATATATATATATATATATATATATAATACAAGAAATCTAGAAGTGAGCCACCACCTACCGCGGTTTCACGCAACAGTTCTTCAGGGTAAGAGGCCTCTTGCCCTGAAGAACCGTTGCGTGAAACCGCGGTAGGTGGTGGCTCACTTCTAGATTTCTTGTATTGTATTCTCGCTCTACTTTCGTATCGAGCACTTTATTGTTAAGGCTTCGTCTTGGTTTTTTTTTCTTTCCAACGGGCACAAGACGTATTGTTCTTGTGCACTGTTTCTTTCTTTTTCTTTTTTTTCTCCCCCATTATTTAACCCACGAGGTAGTTCTCGCCGGGTTACAAGACGGTTTAAATTACTGTTAAGTTAGCATTATTTTCGGATTTTTAGTCTGCCATAATTATTGTTGCCTTACTGCGATTAAGTTGATTATTTATATATATATATATATATATATATATATATATATATATATATATATATAAACTTATTTATATATAAACTTATTTATAAATGAAACTTTGTCTGTGTGTGTGTATGTGTATCCGTTAACTATAGACTCCGAAACGACTGAACCGATTTTCCTGAAAATTTACACAGTTGTACTATAAGCGTCTGCGAGTGTTCTTAGCTAGGTTTTGTGTCGAGGTACCCCCGATAAATATCGAAAATCGATAATCGATAATCAAAAAAATAATGCAGAAAATCGATTATATATATATATATATATATATATATATATATATATATATATATATATATATAAGTCAAGATGTTTGTGTGTGTGTCTGTTTATCTGTCTGTATGTCCTTTATACAAATCCACAATTTTTATCCGAATCTCACGAAACTTCACAGAAATATTCTTTAGGCTGAGTTTGAGCTCCAAGACCATGAATTAGTTTTAAAGCTTTCATTAAACTCGAGCAACGCCGGGCTATACTGCTAGTATATATATATATATATATATATATATATATATATATATATATAAGAAAAATTAAGACAGACGCGTTATTTCATGGTAATTCGGAAGTATAGGCCTATTTCAGGCGAGCCATCTTCAGCTTCCGTCTTTATTCAACGAACGATTCTACATGAAATAGTTTTCATGTAGAATTCTTCATGAAATAGATTTCATGTAGAATCGTTCGTTGAATAAAGACGGAAGCTGAAGATGGCTCGCCTGAAATAGGCCTATACTTCTGAATTACCATGAAATAACGCGTCTGTCTTAATTTTTCTTATATTTGCTCTATATGTATTTATATGCATATATGTTTAGACAGTTATCCTACCATTATATGTAAAGTATACTCCTTTGGATTCTTCTATGTCCACAGGGCATGTCAATATATATATATATATATATATATATATATATATATATATATATATATATATGCGGTACAATCTCTACAGCTGTTGATATTTGGAGTAAAAGATGCTTCTTATGTCTTTGCCTTCATTGAAAATTTACGGATTAAACTCAAGCTTAGAGAAAGAATTACTTCTACGAACTCCTAACTGTAAACACCTACCTATAAACAGTTATAAGAAGAGTGTGCACTGAGGCACGAATTATGATGGCAGATATGATTACAATAACCGGTTATTTTGTTCCTCACAGCGAATGACAGCTCATACAAAACAATTACACAAAACTGGAAAATCTTTTTTTTAAATTTTAATTCTAGTATTTGCGGCACAGTACGCTTTGAAGATTTAAACGAATAAAATGACTGAAAGAACAAACACAGACTTTATTTCATCAAATATGCTCGACAAAATTTAGCAATATATTAGGATTAATATTCAAAAGTATAAAGAAAATTAGAAGTGATACTGTAGCTTGATTTAACTACTGACAGTTTTTTTTAATCATATCACTCTGAGCAAGGCGGTAACGCCACTGATGCGCAGGGGGCTACGTAAGAGTGAAAAGATTGGAAAAGAGAAAGCCGGAAACCACATCCTAAACAGGGAACAAGGGATGAGCTTCTTCACCTGTTCAATAGACATGGGTGAAGTGTGAACCGGGCGATAGTTTAGTCTATTTACTCCAATTGAAAAAAAAAGAATGAAAAGATTGGAAAAGAGAAAGCAGGAAACCACATCCTAAACAGGGAACAAGGGATGAGCCTCTTCACCTGCTCAATAGACGTGGGTGGAGTTTGAACCTGGCGATGGTGGAGTGTGAACCGGGCGATAACTTTTATATCTATTTCTGTTGCGAAATCCCAAAAAAACACTTTTTAGTTCAACAATTTAGTAGATTTAGAAAGTTATTCATATATTAAACGAAGAAGAGAAAGAACGCATACATAAATAAACCTACAAACATTCACACATGATCAAATTATGAAAAATACAAATATATATATATATATATATATATATATATATATGTATTATAAATTATATTTTAGAACATGTACATATTTTTTTATATATCCACTACAAATCGTACATTTGTTTTGACATTGAAACTTTAATGTCTCATCAGGCGATGTTGATAGAAATGTGGATAGGAATATATATAAAAAATTATGTACATGTTCTAAAATATAATTTATAATAAATATTCACAGCTCTATATATTATATATCGAGCACTGTTTTAAATAAATCTTTTGGACGTTGTAAAAATTCTTTCTTCGTTCTGTATTCACTCAGATATATATATATATATATATATATATATATATATATATATATATATATATTGCCGAGGCTGACAAAGAAAACTTCGCTGCCGAGCTTGAAATGGACCTCCAATCCGTAGTGGACTGGGGATTGGAGAAATGGCTCATGAATTTTAATGCTTCCAAAACGAAGCTGTAATCTATTAACCACCAGAAACAATTGCTCCTACCCCCTATTAACATGGATCAGGCTAGTCGCCCTGAAGTTGAAACACTGCGCCTTCCTCGGGTTAACTCTCACAACAGACCTCAAGTGGAATGACTATATAAAATCCAGAGCTAAATCCGCTGATAAGAAGGTTGGTTCTCTGTGCAAGGCCAGGAAGTTTTTCCAGTCTGAAACAATCCTTCACATATACAAATCTACCATCCGCCCGTGTATTGAACACTGCTGCCATATCTGGTCCACCTAGGTGTCCTTGACAAAATCCAACGGAGAATCTGTAATGTGATCGATCCCAACTTGGCAGCTCGGATACAGTCACTTTCTCACCGGCGCAATGTGACTTCCCTGTGTCTCTTCCAAAAGTACTTTCATTGGTTCTGCTCCGATGAACTTAGCTCACTGGTACCTACCACACCATACATGAATTTGCTCTAGCCACAAAATTAGCAACTAAGTCCCACCATTTTACTGTGGAACCAATAAATTGTAAACTCAAATTCTACTCCAACAGAATCTTCTCTCGCACTTCCCGCCTGTGGAATTCCTTCCCGTTTACTTGCTTTCCTGATAGCTACAACCTTCAAGAATTTAAATGTAAAGTCAATCGTCATCTCCTATCTCACTAACCTGCATTCTCTCCCTCATGCTTCTTTCTCCGTCCACTCTACTCTCATCAGTATTCTCATCCTTCTCTTACCCACTTCCTGACAAGGCCTATAACCTGTCACTCTTTCTCATAACTTTCCTCCTATGTAACCCCCTGCTCAACAGTGGCAGTAAATGCCATGCTTGGTGCGGCACGATTATAAAAAAATCTGGTGACCAGAAATTCGTTGCCCGGCCGGTTACCATCCGTAACGAATACGTTGTCTTCTTCATGAGGATCTGTCTATCACTTTTGAGAATCACTTCGGTCAAAATTAGGTGCTCAGAAATTCGTCTGCCGGCCGGTTACCATCCGTAACATATACATTGTTTTCCTCATGTGGTTCTCTCTATCACTTTTGAGAATCACTTCGGTCAAAAATTCGTGCCTTAAAAATCGTAACTCAGAACGATCATTTCCTGTGCATTTATTTGGGACAAAAACGTTTCCGTTATTGTTCTATGCCGAAGAAATCTCAAATATTAACGCAGTTGTTCATCTTGTAAACCAAATAGAACAATCTAGAAGAATGGGCGAGACTTAAAATCACCACTAATACACCTTCTTCATCATTGCTTCATAGATTTCAATCATCGCCGTCAGTTCATAAAACTGGTGTGGTCGTAGGGTCGCTATTCAGGTGAGCACGTCTTTCTTTACGGAAGTCCGATTTTGAAAATCTGGTATTGCACTGAATTTGCAAGCTGGGGTTTAACATGTTGAATAACAACACTTAAATATTTTTTCTAGTTCGTTAAAATGTTTCTGGAAGTGAGTTTAAATTTTTTTATGTTGAAATCGCAGCGTTGAAATTTCAAGCCTTATAGTGTTAGAAGCTTTGTGATTTACTGAGACTTTACAAATTTTATATGAAGACGCATGGCACAAAATATATTATTACTGAATCATTGAGCCAACAAATAAGACCTTCATTGTTTTTAAAATGGGAAATTACAGTAAACAATTATATTTTGATGTAATATGTTATACAATACAGTAGTTTTAATGTCATTTTCAATAGACAATATCAATTTAATACACTTCGTCTTATAATTTGTGCCCAGTTGTATTATGGGTGTGCAGTGTGATGTAGTGCATATTTCTCGGAACGAGAAATTGGAAAGCAGGGTTCGAATGCCAGTCAAATTCGTTCTATTCACTTACCCGCAAATACCACGGGAAAAGATTTTAATCTGTCGCTTCTCCATCCCCAGCTATGGTTTAAATAGCAGGATCGAGTTCTATAACCTTGGTTGGTAATAAGTCTACCGCAGAAAGTAATGGCAACCTACTGTGGGAAAATTTTCTACCCTGTCATGTCTTTTTCGAGATATGATCGCCCAGGGGTTTATGACGGATGGCATTTAACTGACTGAATAATTTAGCACGATTAGAAAGGCCCGTCACAAATAATTAAAAAAAAACAATAACAAAAATATAAATGATATAAATAAACAAATCCGTGCCCGGAACAATTCGCCGAAAGGTAATCCACCAAGTCGCCAAGTTGTTGTGTCCGGTTTAGGCCCGGAAGTAAGACACGGAAACAAGAAAGTAGGTTCAAACAGTCTATTAGAATAACAGGACAATATATCCAAACTTATTTTATAAATAGAACTTTGTCTGTGTGTGTGTATGTCCGTATGTGTGTCTGTGTATGTTACCTATAGACTCCGAAACGGCTGAACAAATTTTCTTGAAAATTTACACAGTTGTACTATAAGCGTCTGCGAGTATTCTTAGCAAGATTTTGTGTCCAGGTACCCCCAATAAATATCGAAAATCGATAATCGAAAAAATCGAGTTATAGAAGAATGGTCCGATTTTAATCAAATTTGATACACTCATAGACAAAGACATAAGAAACGATATTCAGAAGTTTCAAGGTTGCAGTTCTTACAATAGTGCAGAAAATTGATAATATATATATATATATAAGGCATGATGTTTGTGTGTGTGTCTGTTTATCTGCCTGTATTTTCTTTTCAGCCCTTTTATTTTATTTTTTGCTTCGGATTTGGTTCTAAGTAGATATAATTGTAGTTCTTAGTCTCAGCCATGATACCATTTAATCAGAGGACTTATTTAGCCTTCAAAATTCTGTTTACGACGAAAAGACTTATTTGATATCGATACCAGGAAATCCAAATTTGACTTACATCCATTCATTTTCCTTTCAGTCTACGGTTTCGCTTTAACTGGAAACAACTATTGCTTTTTAGTCTTTCGTGTTAACATCCAAAGAGTCTGAGCTCCAGGACCATGGATTAGTTGTAAAGCTTTCATTACACCTGAGCAATGCCGGGCTATACTGCTAGTACAATGATAAGGCTTAGTAATCATCAAAATAGAAGTGTAAGGCCAACGGTATAAAAACGCTTCGTCCCAACGGTCACACGACTGCGTCACAGCTCTTTAGTATTTATTGACGGAGGAAGAGTCCATTCACATAGATAGGGCTCCATAACAGTCAGCTCGGCAATCGCCCGGTTCACACTCCACCCACGACTTTTGAACAGGTGAAGAGACTCATCCTTTGTTCCCTGTTTAGGATGTGGTTTCCGGCGTTCTCTTTTCCAATCTTCTCACTTTGTTTTTCTTTTCTTCAATTGGAGTAAATAGATCTATCTATCGCCCGGTTCACACTCCACCCACGTCTATTGAACAAGTGAAGAGGCTCATCCTTTGTTCCCTGTTCAGGATATGGTTTCCGGCTTTCTCTTTTCCAATCTTCTCACTTTGTTTTTCTTTTCTTCAATTGGAGTAGATAGATCTATCTATCGCCCGGTTCACACTCCACCCACGTCTATTGAACAAGTGAAGAGGCTCATCCTTTGTTCCCTGTTCAGGATGTGGTTTCCGGCTTTCTCTTTTCAATCTTCTCACTTTGTTTTTCTTTTCTTCAATTGGAGTAGATAGATCTATCTATCGCCCGGTTCACACTCCACCCACGTCTATTGAACAGGTGAAGAGGCTCATCCCTTGCCCCCTGTTTAGGATGTGGTTTCCGGTTTTCTTTTTTCCTTTTCCAATCATTTTACTCTTAAGTTTGCCCCCTGCGCATCAGTGGCCTTACCGCCTTACTTGGGGTGATATGATTAAAAAATAAAAGACAATTCACAGACATAACAGTTAGTCGACGCTTTAAATCTTCAAGCTCTCATGCAGTTTTTTTTATAAAATGTCGGTGAACTGTCTAGGTATTGGTGGATACAAATCTTCCGAAGACGTTCTGCTAATTATGTCAGTCTTGCGTTGCACAGTTTCCGTTGTTCGTACCTCCATTAACTTTCCGGTTTTGTCAAAAGGGGAAAGTCGGGTGCTGGTATTCCAGACAAGTTAATTAGGAATTTGGAGGAAAGTCTGTGAGCAAAGCACACAGCCATCTCCACAGATGCCGTGAAGACCTCAAATTTTATCGATTAAGGGAGGGATGGAGGGTTTGCACTTGTTCAGCAGACGTTTACCCTGAAAGCAATATACTGCACCTCTTTGGCCTCACCCTCTTTTCCGACCTCAAGTGGAACCATTACATTGAATCAATAGCTAAATACACTGCTGGGAAAATTGAGTCACTGTGTCGAACCAGGAAGTTTTTTCCGACTGAGTCCATCTTGCACATATACAAATTAACCATCCGACAGTGCATTGAATACTGTTGTCATGTGTGGTCGGGTTCCCCTGTTGTTCATCTCGACAGGCTCCAAATGAGAATCTGTAATGTGATAGGTTCCGACCTGACAACTCGACTTCATTCAATTTCTCACCGGCGGGATGTGGCATTCCTCTGTCCCTTCAACAAATATTTTCATGGCTTCTGCTCCGACGAACTTAGGTCACTGGTGCCCCCACCACAAAAATGTACTCGAGCATCCAGATTAGCAACTGGGTCCCACCCATTTACAGTTAAATCAACCAAATGCAGCCGACAATTCTACTCCATCAGCTTCTTTTCTCTCACTTCCCGCCTGTGGAACTCGCTTCCAGAGACTTGCTTTCCTGACGGCTACAACCAACAAGAATTTGAATGCAATGTCAATTCCCATTTCTTATCCACTTGACTCCAGTCCTTTCTACATCACCCCCGTGTATCTTGTTCTTTTCCTTTCTACCTTCGCAACTGTTTTCACACCTATGTTCTCATCCTTCCCTTGCTCTTTCTTTGACAGCCCCTGTAACTGATTCGTTTTTCTCTTCACTCTCCTCCTGCCTTTTAGTCTCTTATGTATCCCCCTGCGCATTAGTGTCGGTACCGCCTTGCTTGGGGTGAAACAATTAAAAAAATAAATAAATAAACAATATAGGCGTATCCCTCAAATCAAAGCTTTCTACTTCCTCGTTCTGTCTTGAGAAATTCCATGGTGACGACTGGAGGGCTTAAAAAATGTTCTAAAAAACTGAATTGTAAAGGCTGAAAGCATCGAGCAATTGTCCTCTGTGCAAATTGTCTTTCGGCGAATTGTCCGGATGCCAATAAATCAATGGACGCGTAAGAAAAAGTTTTATCTCAATCTGTCTTCTCCTTTCTTTACTCTTTATTCTGGTCACACATAAAAAATATACATCGTCTCTTTTATTTAAGAGAATAGATTTATTTTCCTTTTTTTTATGATTATTATTCAGATATTTTTCTTTACTTTTTTTTTTATTCTCCAAAAATTGAAGAGGCACCAATGACTTTAGTGATAGACAGAAGCCCTGGGCAAAAAAAAAAAAAAAAAAAAAAAGAAATGAAAACCGGCCCAACTAAGAAAGGAGTGTTCGACATAATTTTTATCTTTCTTAACTCAAAAAACACATCTGGACTAATATCAAAAATATTTCTGTCACGTTTGAAGTTTTTATAATTTCTTTTCTGTTCTTCTTTATTCAGCCGTATCTATTTTCGTGTCTTCATATTAGCATACCTTGCCGTGCTGTAATGGTTAATGAGAGCGTTAGGAGTTCGATCCCCACTGGGTGTCCCATACTTCAAAGCCTTTTGCCAAATTAAGTTAGGCTGACTAAATCTCTGTCGCGCACCATAAAATAATGGAATCGAACCCAAGATTAACCGAATCCGATTCCAGTGGATTAGTTTCCATATTGTACCTAAAATGATGAGGCACGTTCAATCCCTGATATCCAAAAAGTCTCAAAGATTTTAACTGCTAAGGAAAGTGGCCAATTTTTGGCAAGACCCACATGTACAAGTGGTTAGGTACCCCCTGTAATAATCATCTTAGGAATTAATAAATATCTTCTTCTTCTTTTTCTTCTTATTACTATTATTGTCTTTATTATTATTATTACGAATAATAAAAAATGACGACAAAAATATTTAACAGCATTATTAGCTGTTTCCTCACTGGTTATCCCCCTGAGCGTGACGGTAGGGAATATTCTCTGTATTATAATGAAGACTCCTATATATATAAATTTCTCTCCTGTCACGCTCATGGAGAGAGCAAGAATGAGTTAGAGAGAGAGAGAGAGAGAAGTAATCTCGGCTCAGTTGTTTAAAGAGTCAATAGCGAGGCAGCGTTGGCTTAGTTCATTCTCTTTACTACCAGTTCTTAAACTTAACTACCAATTATGAAACCCCCCCCTCTCTCTCTCTCTCTCTCTCTCTCTCTCTCTATATATATATATATATATATATATATATATATATATAGTTTATAAAGGAAAACTCAACACGTCATATCAGTTATAAACTACATCTATTGAACAGGTCAAGACTCATCCCTTGTTTCCTGTTTAGGATGTGGTTTCCGGCTTTTTCTTTTCCAATCTCTTCACTCTTACGTAGCCCCCTGCGCATCAGTGGCGTTACCGCCTTGCTTGGGATGATATGATTAAAAAAAAAAGCTCATTTCAATGAGTTTAATTAGCTCTTATCATCAGATCTTTTACAATATATCCTCCATCTGGTACAAAATTTCTACCGGAATGAATCTTTTCTTAAAATGAAGAGTGGGATAACAATAAAAAAAATAATAATAAACAGAAAATTAAAAACAGACAAATGAATGACAATAAATATAAGGGGAAAGAAGAGAAGGACAGAAAAGAGAGGAGGGAAGAGGGAAGAAAGGAATAAAGTCCAGTTCCGAATAATGGCGTTTGAAATTATTCAGACCGTCTTGAAAGGGTTTGACCTCTGAAAAAACCAATTTCCCTTGACTTTTGGCGTCTGTTTGACCCCATTATATACTCTCTATTATAGTAAAGCCAATGAAGAAGATAATGAAACATTGTTGTTGTTGTTGTTGCTATTGTTGTTTTGTTGTTTGTGAAAGCCAACAATGTGGTTAAGCCGAGGAGGCGCAGAGTTTTGCTTTCAGGGAGGCTATATACATTTATTCTTCGTTAGTGATGTTTCTGTGGAGCAGTAGAGCATTTAGAGAGAGTTTGCGCACCCGAAAGAGCTGTCGGGAGTCGGAAGCAAGCGGGGATCTATTTCTTCAACCCAAATTCTAGACTTTATAGAGTCTTAAATATCACACACTTTTTTTGTTTTTTCAGGTTGTCGTTTTGTTGTCTTTATTTACGGCTGGATGTATTTGTCAATTAAACGCGGCGGTCCATTGCTTTTCAAGCCGGCTGTCGGATGTTTTTTTTTTCGTTGCACCTAACTGACAGCATCTACTGCGCTGGATATATCAGTCAACCACATCCTTGTCACTTTTTAAACTTTACCTACGGCCGGATGTACTTGTCAGTCACATCCGCCATTCAAGGTAATATATTACAGGAGTGTCATGTATGCATATTTGGGACACTTCGTTTTGATGGAGTGAGTTTTGCGGATATATACAGTTCCGTATAGAGTAATCTTTTGTAGCTCTGAGATGTGATCAGGAATTGTGCTCACATGGTTTTCGTTACCATTTTTATCATACGCGATGACCTGATCACAGAAAGGATAATCGTAGTTTTTCAGCTACCAGATTTTTGTTACTTCGATTTGCAGGTCATTATAATGTATATAATGATTGGAAAAGAGAAAGTGAGAAACCACACCCTAAACAGGGAACAAGGGATGAGCCTCTTCACCTGTTCAATAGACGAGGGTGGAGTGTGAACCGGGCAATAGTTTAGTCTATCTACTCCAATTGAAAAAAAAAGAAAAAGAAAAAAAGAAACGAGTGAAAAGGTTGGAAGAGAGAAAGCCGGAAACCACATCCTAAACAGTGAACAAGGGATGAGCCTCTTCACCTGTTCAATAGACGAGGGTGGAGTGTGAACCGGGCGATAGTTTAGTCTATCTACTCCAATTGAAAAAAATCAAAAAAGAGCCTCTTCACCTGTTCAATACATCCGCAGACAGATCTGTTTCGCAGTATCACAGCTCATCAGAACGGTTATATATATATATATATATATATATATATATATATATTAGTCATCCACATACAAGCCTTTTTCCGCTGTATCACAGCTCATCAGTGTGGTTAGACACATTCGCTTAGCTTCTGGCCGGGATCGAAATTCGACCTATTTGGTGTTAGTCGGAATCGCTACTCCCTAAGCCAGAGGCGCATCGAATCAGAGAGGGGAAATTTTAACGTGTTGTATATAAGCAGTGTATACACAGGCCAGTCACCGAGAGAACTCAATTCATTTCTGAAGAGTCACGCATATATCGCAGAAGTGGAAACTGTTTTTAAAATTTTCTTATCTCTCTCTCTATATATATATACATATTCTCTTCTCTCTCTCTCTCTCTCTCTCTCTATTTATATATATATATATATATATATATATAATTTGAAAGATTTTCAAATTATTTTTAGAAACGTTTCATTCCTTGAGACAAGTCATATCAATTAGCTGGGCACATCGTCGTGGTGTAATGGTTAACAAGTTTGTGAGTGAGTTCGATCCTCACTGGGTACCCCATACATTGGCAGGTTCATTTTTTGAAATCTTCTATGAATATGTCTATTTACTGATGTGCGTGGGTGGTGCAGTGGATATCGGCTCGGAGCCGAGTTTGAATTCCAGCCGAATTCGTTGCATTCACTTGCGCACAAATACCATTGGGAAAAGTATTAATCCGCCACCTTTTCCTCCACGTATGAATTAAACAGCAGGGCAGATTAAGTTCTATAGCCTTAGTTATAATAATAATAATAATAATAATAATAATAATAATAATAATAATAATAATAATCTTTTCCTAGGAACTTTCAGGCAAATATTATGCATAATAATGTGGATCCAAAATGCAAGTTTTGTGATAAACACCAAGAAACAATAGACCACCTAATCTCATGATGTTCTGTATTTGCCCCAAATGAATATAAAAATCGTCACGATAGAGTGGGGCAATATTTACATTGGACAATATGCAAACATTATGGAAAATATGTAAACAAACACTGGTATGAACATCGCCTAGCACTGGTTACAGAAATAGAAGATGTCACCATTCTATGGGATTACACCATCTACACAGACAGAACAATTGAAGCAAATAGGCCGGACATTATTGTTAAAAACCAGAAAGAAAAAACTTGTCTATTAATTGATATGGCTCGTCCAGCGGATTGTAAACTAGCAACCAAGGAATTCGAAAAACTGTCAAAGTATAAAGACCTGGGAATTGAAACAAAAAAAAATGTGGAAATTGAAAACAAGAATCGTGCCAGTGAGAGTAGGTGCACTTGGAATGATAAAAAATGGAACAAAACAACACATTGAAAGAATCCCTGGAAACCCCAGCTTAAGAGATATACAAATATATATATATTATTAAGTACAGCCACACACTAAAGAGAACTTTGCCTATGTAACGCTAGGGATATTAGGGGAGATAGATAAAAACATGAAATGAAGCCATAACAACACACCACGACCTGCCTTATGTCTTCCCGCAGATTTGGCAAGGTAGTGCGACCATAGCAGAAATCGAAATATGATGAAAAATGAAAACATAATAATAATAATAATAATAATAATAATAATAATAATAAGAAGAAGAAGAAGAAGAAGAAGAAGGAGGAAGAAAAACAGAAAAAACTAAGGCAATAGATTAGTCAAGTTAAGACGCTCGGGCGATATCACGAAAGCGATATAACTGAGTAGGCCGAAGATTTTCCTACAGTAGGTTGCCATTACTTTCTGCGATAGACTGGTTGCCAACTTAATATATCCCGCTGTTTAACCTATAGGTGGAGGAAGAAGTGGCGGATTAAAACTGTCGCCGTTAAGAAGTTGTCATTTATTTTTGTTTATAATTTTAAGGAGGAATTACTAATCTACATTAAATCATTCGTATTATTGTCATCTTTTTTGTCTTTGCCACTTTAACATTTATAAAGATTCGGCCCTTGCAATGCCCGGCCTTCTTCGTCTGATTCTATCTGATTAATCTGATTAATCCACCTTTTCGATGAAAAATCGGTATAGCCTGATGGACAAAGGTCCAAAACTTAATAAAAACAAAGTTTTATTGTTAAAATGTTTATATTACAAAAATGACCAAAATATTTTTTTTTAATTCTTTCTAACAAGTTAAAAATTTTGGTTAAAAATATTGTTCTTTTTGCGTTAGCAATGGACGTAATATTTGCGATTAATATCTTCAGGTGATTTACATTAACTGACTTTAACATTTTTCAGACGTACAAACAGGAAACAACAATGCGCAACTGGAATTTTCAAAGAACAGAAAAATTTTCAAAAGTAAGGAGGAGTTATTTAAGGATCTTAGAAGAATTTTATCTATGTTTGTGTAATCCTTGTAGATTATTTATGGGTATAATTACAGTTGGACATAACTGTTAATCTTTCATTTAGTATGTTCAAATGTAATCATACCCATAAATACCTGCTAGGATCATACAATCGTGGGTGAAAGCGATCTAAGGTCCTTAATTAACTCCTCCCTAATTTTGAAAATTTTCTTTTGTTTGAAAATTCCAGTCGCGCGTTCGTAAAAAAAAATAAAATAAAATAAAATCAAACTTGTTCGGTAAAATTAGTTATTGCAAACGCCTGAAGACACCAAAAAGTTGCAGAAATAACTCATTTCCAAATGAAAAATATATATATATATAGCCAACCGCAGACAGATCTGTTTCGCTGTATCACAGCTCATCCGCACGGTTAGACCCCGATTGCTACACAACGCAGGCTCGAAACCCGACCGATTTGGCGTCAATGGGCGACTCTACCCCTGGGCCACAGTGCGGTCGGTGGGCGAAGGCAGTCTTTTTAGCGCATATCATATTACGCGCCCAATAGCTAGCGTACTCAAATTCATTTTTACTGAATGAGCGATGCATAATTAAATAATTATATATATATATATATGTGTGTGTGTGTGTGTGTGTGTGTGTGTGTGTGCGTGTGCGTATATATATATATATAGGTACCTCCAATCAATTCTTAGATACCTAAATTTAAATTGAAAATTTAAAAATAATTAATCTATCTTCAAGCTTTAAAAGGGATTAAAGTTAGTAATTCCAATAATCAAAATACACTGGTGTATTTTAAACTGAAATTATATCGATTAGAATCAGAAATATTTCGAAAAAAAAAACAAACTTTAAATTTTCCGCCATTTTTTGATTTATTGACAGGTTACGTCAACATTAGCCAACTTTCTGTTTAAAAAATCTTGAAAAAAATATATACATCAAAGACACTTTTTTTTCAATTGTTTAAATTGAACCTTACCTTAATCTGATTTCACACAAAAGTAATTCCTTACTTTATGAAATTTAAGACAGAAACTTATCTTAAATACAGTAGTCCTGTCATCAACGTAATTCGAGCTGTGATTGATTGAATATGTCAGCTGCTGTCTGTCAACACCCCAAGTATGGCGTCCGGAAGTGCCAAATTTTTATGTATCTAAAAAACCGGTTTCTGTTTTTTAACTGCATAGCTAACCATAACATAATATTTTCATCAATTACATAATATTTTATACAATGTTCGTTTAGCATTATAGCTGGATGATTGAATATGCTTGCTAAATAAATAAAAATTGAAATTGCTTTTAAAATAATTTTACAATTTAATAAGAAAGAATGAAATTAAAATAACCCAGTAAAGTTATGAAATATTATGCTAATTATTAATATTTTTATTATGCCTTATTCATATTAATTAATAAGATAACTAGGTAAAAATATCTAATTTAATTTTTACATAACTGTAGATGTTATAAATAAATATCTATATTTTTTGTACATGTCATACTGTATTTATGCAATATCTTGAAGAGAAAGGAATTTCGGGAATATTTTGTGGCCCTGAAAAGGGCCGTGGTGTTTTCTTAATTGGCACTCCAATCCTCCTCACTGTTTAGCTGCTTTTCCAGGTAAAGGTATGTATCTCCCTTAATTTGATAACTAAGGGTAAAATAATTTTATAACATGTGTTTTGTACAATCATTTACAATTTAAAAAAGAACATGAAAGTAGGAGTTAATCAATAAAAATGCATAAATTCAATAGTAGGATTAGGCTATGAAATAAAATAGAAAGAAAATGTCTTTTTCATTCAATTGAAAATTAAAAAAATGAAACCTTTTCCAATTTGTTTTAATCTTAGCTAGGCACCATAAAATTGTAGTACATATTTGTTTCTTAAAAACATTCTGCAAACAAAAATTGAAATTAAACATATTTTTTTTAAATTCCAACTTTCCTCTTGATTTTTTCCATTGTGAATGTAGGTATCTCCCTTAATTTGATAAGTAAGGGTAAAAATAATTTTATAGCATGTGTTTTGTACATTCATTTACAATTAAAAATAAACTTTAAAGTATTAGGTTAACATTGAAAATGCATAATTTCATTAGTAGGATTAGGCTATGAAATAAAGAAACTAAAATTGAAAAGAAAAAATGAAAAAATGAAACCTTTTCCAAATTGTTTTAATCTTAGCCTATGCACCATAACATTGTAGTACATATTTATTTCTTAGTCACATTTTGCAAACACACATTGAAAGTAAACATTTTTATCCCTAATAATTTCTTTTATGAATCATTACCATATGCCATTGGAATGAACAGCCCCAAAAAGCAAAACAAATAAAAAAGAAGTTTTGATGTTTTTTCTAAATTCTGTCAGGTAGATAGATTCACAATTAATATTAAAATGATTAAACTAATAAGTTAAAAATATAAAAGTTACTTTAAATATTTAAATTCTGACTAGAAATGACTTCTTTCTTGAGCGATTCAGAGACACCCATAAAAAGAATAGCAGTAAGGACCTTCGGAGTTTATATATGGGAAAATTTTATGTAAGGGCGGACAACCCTTGAGTCACGTGACCTTTCACAGATTTATATCGTTTATGGGCACCCGTGCTTACCAAAAACGGGAAATTAACATGCAAAAATAAACAGTTTTAATTAAATTACAAAAAAAAAGCTTCTCCTTTAGAGTAACATTTTAAATGTTTCGATTAATAAATATATTTGCCACACATTAATTAAAAAACATCTGAGAGACCTATAAGGAGAAAATTGTAAAAGACTTATGAAACTTTTTAAAGTACTTAATAAAAAATATGAAAAATAAAAACAATTCTTGTAAAAATTCATTACTAACGGAATTTTTTTTTTATTCAGATGATGACACAATTTTAATTTATGTTTATAAAAGTAATTAAAAGTTTACCCAAATAAAAAGTAGCATAGTTTTATTGCATTTTTGTTTTCCTAATTCAGAGCTGATTTTCTAAAAGGTAGCTTGTTTTGAAGAAAAAAAGACAGTTGATTAGCTTTCCTTAATGACTCCTGAATTTAATGAAAACTATCTATATTTTGTGACCAAGTTGCATTTTTCGACATTTCTGGAAATTAAATATTGTGTGTGTGCGTGGGGGGGGGGGTAACAAATGAAAAACAAAATTTTTTTACCAATATTTTTTAAAAATAATTATTTCAAAAATCATTTCAGTCATTTGTGAATAAGTCCTGAATTTTTCATCAAAATCAGACGATTATTTGAGTTTTGCAAGAATTTCAAAATTCTAGCGTCAATTTACCCCTTTCACTGACGAGAGAAAAAAAAAGATTTTCTACCACTAAATGAGCCTTTCAGAACCTGTTAGAACAATTTTAAAAATTTGTAAAAATAATTAAAAAATACTTTGATCTATCCTCTTTATGATAGCATAAACATTTTGCCGAGAAAACTTTGTTTTTATTTAGCTTGAGGCCTTTTACTTCAGACTATGCTGATTTTCCCACGGTAAAATTGGAGGTACCTATATATATATATATATATATATATATATATATATGATTAATAGAAATATAAAATTGGCACTTTGCTGATAGTTGTTATATTTAGCATTTAGCACACCGACCCCAGAGTTTCGTAAACACTCATGAGGTTTTAACAATTACACTACCGATTTTTTCATTTTCGTTATTTTTATATTAAGTAGAAAATAAATGTATGTGCTATCTATAGGTGTAATGTTGATATTGTTCTTGTCCGTGTGCATGCGTGTGTCTGTGTGCACGAATGTGCGTCTGTGTATGTCTTTATAAAGCCTTATCTTTTATAAATAGCGCGGTCGACATTTTTCCCTGCGCAACACAATCTCCATTATTATTGTTACAAATTCATTCTTAAAAAACATTTTATATCTTTCCTCCTTCAGACGTTTTTGCTTTTTGAAAAAAGAAAATGCTAGAAAATGCTAGAAAATGCTAGAAAGTAAATCTTAATCATAATAAAACAAATAACATCTTTTTAAGCTGTTTTTTTTTTTTTTTAGCCTTTTAATCAAATGTATAATCCCAAAAATGTTGGTGGGATATTTTATATCTGATTACACAGATAGCAGGTGCGTAGGTGAAAATCTTGTGTCAGTGAAAGAGAGAGCCTGTACTTGGGGCCGGTTCCAGATTGTCTGTTACAGAGGTTCCCAAACTGGGGTACATGTCCCGCCAGTGTTACATTTATACTCTTCGAGGGGTAGATTATCTCTGAGAGAATAACTACTGCTGTAGGAAACATTTTTGGGCACGTCGGGGTGGTGTTATGGTTAGCAAGCTTGTCTCGCTAGAATCATTACAATTGAGTCATGAGTTCGGTCCTCACTGGGTGTTCCATACATTCGGCCTTGTACCACATCTAAGCTGCCCTTAGAAAATCACCATGATGTAATCTCTACCCAGATTTCAAGAGGAACTGGTGGAGCTTTAAAATGATGATTCCGCACATGATGTATTTTTGTGGGATTTTTAGTTCTCGATACGAAATTCATGTAGACATATTGCTAAGCCTGTTGTTATTTTTATCAACATGGCTTTGTGAGACAATATTTTCGAATCAACGCTAAATAAATATCAAAACTCAGCACTTACCAGCACTATCCATTGCTACAGTTTCTCCTCGAATAAATGAGCTTTATATATATATATATATATATATATATATATATATATATATATATATATATATATGTGTGTGTGTAAAGCAAACAAGCCCACCCGTCTCATTAGTATTTCTTAGTTTTGGTTATCGATACTGATGTAATGAATATGTGATGTAATGAATATACATACACCTTGGTTCCCCCTCACATTAATATGAATGGCTGATGTCAGCCATAAATACAGACTAAGGCGGGGACGGATATAGGTCTACGTCTATTGACTACGCTATCTCCATGGTAAATGTTCTGACAGGCTTTTGAGTAGAGGTTTATCCCTTGTTTCTTGTTTAGTATTGGGTTTCCAGTTCCTTCTAAAATATTTTTAATTCCCTTACACACAGTGTAGTCCCTTGCATCTTAGAGACATTATCGCCTTGCTTGTGGTAAATTGATTTAAGTTCAGGCATTTGCATGTAAGACTCACCATACCACATATAAAAAGTTGAATTTTCATCCATTTCCTTCGTATTCCACATGTAAGAATAAAAAATTCCACTCTGATGGCTTATGCCGAGAACCGCTACATTGGGTAAAAAACTCCTGAGAGGATGCTTCTACGATCACTATATCCTTAACTTCTTTATGCCTCGGGTTTAGCAACTTCATTTAGTTAAGTGCCATACGTGAAACACGCTTGGGCGATCATGTCTCGAAAGAGACATGACTGACTGGGCAGAAGATTCTCCCTCAGTAGGTTACCATTACTTTCTGCGGTAGATTAGTTGTCATCAAAGGCTATAGAACCCAATCTATCCTGTTATTTAACCCATAACTGGAAGGAAGAGACGGTATTTGCGCGTAAGTGAATGCAATGAATTCAACCAGAATTCGAACTCGGCTCCCCAATTTCTCGTTCCGAGCCGCTATCCACTGCACCACAACGCAGTAACTCTCTAAATTGAGTGACTCTTTGGTGTTATATTGTGTAAACAACAATAAAAAAAAGCCAGTTAATTCTTTCTGGGCGGTCCCATTGCTGTGGCCTTGTACCATACTATGCATATCTTACTACTGATAAACTTCGTAAAAGGCTTTTCACGCTGCTGTAATAGGTACAAATTACTCACTGATGCTAAGGGGAAGGGTTCAAATCCAGTCGAAAAAAAGAATTGGAATGCTGTTTTTGTCTAGGCTGACAAATCTTCCAAATTTAGAAGAATGACGCAACATGATCTTTCTGACCCGTTTTCTCTAGATTGAATTGAATTTAATAAGTGCCCATAACCCCACTACGTAGCATTCGGTATGTTTGTAACCAAAGACCAGTGAGTCTTTACGTATATTCATATGTTTGGATCTTGAGTTTGTACGTGTGTGTGTGTGTGTGTGTGTGTGTGTGTGCGTGTCGTGTTCGTGTCATTACATACCATAGAGAAGGTACAATTAAGAGTGTCCCCTATCGTCTCAATCTATTCAGTCGAAAGAAACAGAATTTTCAGCGCGAAATTGCGTCTGAGATCTTAATCTGAATCGCAAATTGTCTGGCCAGTCATTTAGAAAACTGCTACGAGAAGAAGAAGAAGAAGAAGAAGAAGAAGAAGAAGAAGAAGAAGAAGTAATAAGAAAGAGTAGTAGGAAGAACGAGAAGAAAGAGTAGAAAGAGGAAAGAGTAGAAAGAAGAAAGAGTAGGAAGAAGAAAAACAAGGAGTAGAAAGAAGAGGAGGAAGAGGAAAGAGTAGATAAAAGAAAAACAGGGAGGAGGAGAGGAAGAAGAACAACAAGAAAAAAGAAGGAAGATAAAGAAGAAAACAGAAGACAGAAGCGGGGGTGGAGGAAAAGAAAAAGGAAAAGAAGAAGAAGAAGTTGGAAGAAAAAAGGAGTAAAAGAAGAAGAAAGAGTAAGAAAAAGAAGAAGAACAACAGTCGCAACAGGGAGGAGAAGAAGTAGGAAGAAAAAAGAAGAGAAGAAGGCGGAGGTGAAGAAGAAGAAGGTGGAGGAGGAGGAGGAAGAAGAAGAAGAAGAAGAAGAAGAAGAAGAAGAAGAAGAAGAAGAAGAAGAAGAAGGCAAACGGTTTACTCAAATACTCTGGATATCCAAGTGACAGTTTATACGATTAACTTACTAACCATATGAAAATAAGAGCAAATATGTTTGCCTATCGCCCGGTTCACACTCCTACACAATCTTTTGAAGAAATGTAGAAGTTTATCACTAGTTTCCTGTTTAGGTTTGGGTTTCAGGCTACTTTTCATGTATTCTCCTCCTCTTTCACTTGCTGTGGCTCTCTTGCGTCTTTGTGAAATTATTACTTTTTTGAGTGGGGCATCTTACTCTCTAAACTCTACCTCGATTGGCTCTCAGATCTGTGTAAAAACAAAACAATGTCATATTTTCTAGTTTTGTCTGAAAGAAAACCTTAATAGAGTGAGGACAATACCAGCTTTAATTCTTACACTAACGATCGTCTGCGAGTTTAGTTTATCTGTTCTTGCTTCACGGTAGACGTTCTCACACTAACAGAACTGGACCTTGTCTAACATAAGCCTACAGGGAAAACACCCAAAGAGGATTGAACTCACTTCCATAATTGTGATGGGGAAACACACCTATTCCTCAGATAATGGACTCTTCCTCCTATATTAATATGAGTTAACGGGATGTTAACGGGAGTAGATCTTAGAAAGTTCATAGGAGTTCTAGAGAGTTCTTTAGAGTTCTATTGGAGTTCAGTAGAACTACTAGGCAGTTCATATTAGTCGGCATTTAGCCGAATACTAAGGAGTCAGCTTTCAGTGGAAGATAACCAAGTTCCTAACATTTTGGGTACATTCAGTCGATTAGCAACCGACATAGCACGATTATAACCTTCAGTGCGAAAACTACTCCACAACAATAACAAGGATACTCGGTGACGACACAAGGTCACGACAGGGGAGCACCAGAGGAAGATCTAATTGTACGTTTCTTTAATGATCATTCAGATTAATTTGCCTGAGTACTAGCATTTATTAAAGTTGTCTGGTACAAGGTCAATGTAATGGAGCACCGTTTGATGTCATAATTCACCGCCCTGCCAATCGCTTGCGAAGTTTACAATTGTTTCACGGTAGGCGCCCTCGGTGTTTTATAAGATAAGTGCATATGTCTCCGCCTTGTACGATCAGGCCAGGTCTACTGAAGCGCCCAAGAAGAAAAATACCGTTGAAAATTAGATATGTACCCATACGGGTGGGTAAATATTCGTTAGTCTATATAGCAATGCATATCATTATTATTATTATCCACGCACGATTATCAGTATACACGTGCGTGCGCGCGCGCACACGCGCACACACACACACACACACACACACACACATATATATATATATATATATATATATATATATATATATATATTTCTTTCTTTCAACTTGCCAACCTTACCTGGCTTGTCTCGCTTTGCCTGCCTGCCTGCCTGCCTGCCTGCCTGCGCGTAGGTCGGAATGTATCAAGGCACGAGCTTTCTTTTTTGTGTACGGAGGCCCATAATCAGCGAAGCAGAGAGCGTTCATGATTTCTTATTCTTCATTTCTTTACTAGAGAAATTTAACGCTTCCTTCATTTTTTTTATTCCGTCCCCAGCCCCGTAATAAATGGATTTTTACACACACGTGCGTCATTACTTAAAAATCATGCATAAACTTCATACCTGAACTTTATATATTCAAAGAGACACAAAGACAGTGTAAAGGAGAGACAAAACTCCAAGGAGAAAGTTTGCCAGGTGATCAAAGGAACACTGAAGTAGAAAAGAGAAAAAAAAACTTTTTTTTCTCTAAAAACAGAAATAGTAAAACCAATACAAGACTAGGGATATAAACAAATTAATAAAAAAAAAGAGAAAAAGGCAGACCCCATACGTAACCAGTAAACAAAAGTACTCTTTGTCTATATATATATATATATATATATATTTAATAATCATATCGCCCCAAGTAAGGCAGTCGATTGCCACTAGTGCGCAGGGGCTTACATAGGAGGAAAGTTATGAGAAAGAGTGACAGGTTACAGGGCGTGTCAGGAGGTGGGTAAGAGAAGAATAAGAATACTGATGAGAGTGGAGTGGACGGAGAAAGGAGGATGAGAGAGAGAGAGAAGAAAGAAAGAAAGAAAGAAAGAAAGAAAGAAAGAAAGAAAGAATCGTTGGATTTTTTTATTTTATATTTATATCCCCCCCCCCCCCCCAAGCAAGGCATTTTACTGCCACAGTTGAGCAGGGGGTTACATAGGAGGAAAGTTATGAGAAAGAGTGAAAAGTTACAGGGCGTTTCATGAAGTGGGTAAGAGAAGGGTTTAAATACTGAGAGTGGAGTGGACCGAGAAAGGAGCATGAGAGAGAGAATGTAAGTCATCAAGATAAGAGATGACTATTAACTTTACACGTAAACTCCTGAAGATTTTAGCTGTCGGGGAAGCAAGTAAACGGAAGGGAATTCCACAGGTGGGAAGTGCGAGAAAAGAAGCTGATGGAGTAGAATTTGCGGTTACATTTTATTGGTTTCACAGTAAAAGGGTGGGACCTAGTTGCTAATCTTGTGGCTCGAGTAAATTCATGCATGGGGGGAACCAGAGAGCTATGTTCATCGGAGCAAAATGCATGAAAGTATTTGTAGAAGAGACACAAGGAAGCCACATTTCACCGGTGAGAAAGTGACTGTATTTGGGCTGCCAAGTCGGGATCGATCACATTACAGATTCTCCGTTGGATTTTGTCAAGGACCTCTCGGTGAATAGCAGGAGCACCCGACCAGATATGGCAGCAGTATTCAATGCAAGGCCGGATGGTAGATTTATATATGTGCAGGATTGTTTTTAAACGGGAAAAACTTCATGGCCCTACACAGAGAACCGACCTTCTTAGCAGTGGATTTAGCTGTGGATTTGATATAGTCCTTCCACTTGAGGTCTGTTGTTAGAGGTAACCCGAGGAGGCGCAGTGTTTTGCTCTCAGGGAGACTCTCAGGGAGACTCTCAGGGATAGGAGCGAATGCCCGTAACGGTTAATATATAGCAGCTTTGTTTCGGTGGCATTAAAATTCGCTGGCCATTTCTTACCCCAGTCCACCACAGACTAGAGGTCCTTTTCAAGCTCAGCAGCGAGGTTTGCTTTGTTAGCCTCGGCAATATTAATTAATAGTAGATTGGTTCGACTATCATCCAGTTCAAACCCTCATCGGTCTTTGAAAAGAAGTAGAGATTTATCTTTTCTTTCGTGTTTAAGATTTTATTTCCCGATTGCTTTTGATGTCTTTTCATTCTCTTTCACTCCCAATAGCCCCATTGTGCCTGGCATTTTGATGAATTTATTAATATATATCCGACTGACGCCACATCTGTCGGGTTTCACTCCTGGGTTAAAGCAATCGGAGTCTAACCGTACTGATGATCTGTGATACAGCGAAACAGATCTGTCTGCAGATGACTATATATATATATAAGCATGTGGTGTAGATATAGAAGAATTCAAAGGAGTATCCTGTACATATAGTGGTAGGATAACTCTCTAAGAGAGCTCTAAACATATATGCATATAAATACATATAGAGCAAATATAAGAAAAAAATGAGACAGGCAAGTTATTTCGTGATAAATCGGAAGTGTAGGCCTATTTCAGGCGAACCATCATCAGCTTCCGTCTTTATTGTGCAGAAGATTTTACAGGAAGAACCATGGAATAACGTGTCTGTCTTAATTTTCATATATATATATAGTTTTAATGCAAGTATTTATAGGTTCAAAGGCTCAATATCATGGACAGAGCGTGTATATATATATATATATATATATATATATATATATATATATATATATATATATTATTGCTGTTTTTGTAACAAACTGTTTTTTACGGAGCAGGGTTGTTAACCCTGCACCCAACCCCCAAACCTGGAGGACCAGTGGACCATTCTTGGTCTTTACGTTTACAACACCTGGTATTCCAAATGGTCACCCATTTAAGTACTGACCAGGCTCGATGTTGCTTAACTTTGGTGATCGGACGGGAACCGGTGTATTCAACACGATATATTACGCATTAGTCTTCAATAATGTAATGAGTTCTCCCGGTGGCTGGCCTGTTTATATGCCGCATTTAAATTTCCTCTTCCCTCATTCCGATAGTTTAGTGAGTAGGGCTTCCGACTGACACCAAATGAGTCCAGTTTCGATCCCGGCGAGAAGCAAGTGGGTGTCTAGCCCCACTGGCAAAACAGGCTTGTATATGGATGACTAATATACTGTTGAGTTGTGATGATGTTTAGTGCTATGATTTCTGTTTTTCAGTTGTTTTCTTTTCAAGGGATATTTTAGCAATCCATTTTTTTTGTCGTAAAGTGCTCGATATCGAGACAGAGATAGAGCGTTAACAGGTCTAATGTGGAGAAGATTGCTACTTAAATGAGCAGCGTCATGCCGACTTCAAAGTTTCGTGAATGAACCATTGGGATGTCCTCACTCATCAGGGCTTTTCTCCTTGGGCTTCTTGACAAAATACAAAGGAGGATCTGTAACGTGGTTGATACTAACTTGGCAGACCGGCTGCAGCCGCTCTCACACCGGCGTGATGTAGCTTCCCTGTGCCTCTTCTACAAGTACTTTCATGGCTTCTGCTCCGATGAGCTTAGATCACTGGTGCCGCCCAAGCACGAATTTACACGAGATACTAGATTAGCAACTAGGTCCCACCCTTTTACAGTTAAACAAATAAGATGTAACCGTAAATTCTACTCCAACAGCTTCTTTTCTCGCGCTTCCCGCCTGTGGAACTCCCTTCCACAAGTCTGCTTTCCCGACAGTTACAATCTCCAGGTGTTTAAATGTAGGGTCAATAGACACCTCCTATCACACTAACTCCCAACTATTCTCACAACACTCTCATCTACCCAACCCTCATTCTCGGTATCCTCACCCGCCTATCACCCACCCTCTGTTATGTCCTATATTTAACCAGCCTTTCTCCTCTCTACGTAGCCCCCTGCACAGTAGTGGCAGTGACATGCCTTGCTCGGGGTGAAACGCTTATAAAAAAAAAAAATTTATACAGGGGTTGGACAAAATAATGTGAACACCTTCAAAATACAGAAAAATGAAGTTTAATTCGGGGTAGGACCCCGTTTTGCAGTAATAACTGCTTTAATCCTGCGAGATATGGACTTGTAAAAATTTTGAATTTTTTTTTTTTTTAATTATATCACCTCGAGCAAGGCGGTAACGCCACTGATGTGCAGGGGGCTACGTAATAGTGAAAAGGTTGGGAGAGGGAAAGCCGGAAACCACATCCTAAACAGGGAACAAGGGATGAGCCTCTTAACCTGTTCATGGTTTCTAAAGAGATTTTTGTCCATTCTTCTGTCCAAACTGCTTCCAGATCCTTCAGCAATGTCGGTGGGGGATATCGACTTCTCACTTTATTTTCTAATGTGCACCACAAATGCTCAATAATATTCAGGTCTGGGGACAGTGGTGGTCAGACAAGGTGCTCTATTACATCAGAATGTTCCTCGTACCATTCAGAGACCACTTTAGCTGTATGAATTGGGGTATTATCATCCTGGAATACTGCATTTCCTACCGGGAACAGTTCCGAGACCATGGGATGCACCTGGTCAGATAATAGAAATACATTAAAAAATAGAAACCTAAAAGTCTTTGACGGTGTTACAAACAATTGAAAATCGGGTTGCTATTTTGAAGGTGTCCACATTATTTTGACCAACCCTTGTGTATATAGGATGTGCGTTGTGGTGCAGTGGATATCAACTCGGAACAAGAAATCCGGGAGCCGAGTTCGAATTCCAATTGAATTCAGTGCATACACTTACGCGCAAATACCCTTGGAAAAGGTATTAATCCGTCTCTTCCTTCCAGTTATGGATTAAATAACAGGACAGATTGGGTTCTATAGCCTTGGTCGGCAACGAGTCTACCTCAGAAAGCAATGTTAACCTACTGCGGGATAATCTTCTCCCCAGTAAGTCATATCTCTTTCGAGACATGATCGCCCAAGCGTGTTTCACGTATGGCACTTAACTGACTGACTTGTGTGTGTGTATATATATATATATATATATATATATATATATATATATATATATATTTCATTTGTAAAAGACTTATTACGCAACTCAGGTTCTACCTTTCGGTGTCTTCAAACGACTGACAATAACTGATTTTAAAAAACTTAAAAAATGGTACAAAATTGTCTAGCCTTTGTGGAAATTGAAATTAAAATATGGAAAAGACCCAGACACATAACATTGAGTATAACAAAAAACAGTCAATCCTTACAATGGTGGTAAAATATGTAGACTGTACCAGGAAGAAAACTTAGCGATTATGTTATTCCCCCCACCCACCAAAAAATGAATTACTAAATGAAAGAACAGAAATTATAACCAAGTGTAGCAATACCAACAAATACCTTTAAAGATCATACAATCATGGATGAAAATGGTCTAAGACTATTAAGTAAATTATTTTAATTTTGAAAATTGCGCGTTCATATAAGGTCCCTGTTACGTTAGCGTTTTTAAAAAGCACGATAAAAACAGATATTGTAAATCGCCTGAAGACACCGAAAGGTAGAAACCTAGGTCGCGTCATAACTCGTTTACAAATGAAATATATTTAAAAATTCTAAAATATAATTGTATTGAACACTTTTTAATAAAACTGTACTGGTCTAATTTAATTATGACCAAAAATTAAATAATTATGCCGACATCAATTCAATCGGGTTTCAATCCTGGCTAGGAGCAATCGGATGTCTAACCGTACTGATGAGATGCGAAACATCTGCGAATGACTATACATATATTTTGTATTTGGCAACAATCTCTCTTTTATACAGGTTTTATTAAAAATGACAGACAAGGTATTATCATTAACTTTTTTTATATAATTTTTCATATGTCCGTATTTTTTTTTTCTTTTCGGAACTCAAATTAAATAAGAACTGTCCGAAGCTTTTGTACTTTCGAGCGCTTTCGACTATAATTTTAAGAATTAATTTTGTTTACTTATGATCCCCAAGAGATAAAACAATCATCTGGATATCTCTTCCATGATTTAGGGAATTCTGTTTTTGTCTTCTCCACATTTGTGCTCTATTTGGTTGTACAGCTTTCCTTCTAGAATGCTAGTGTGAGTGTTGCATATGTCGGTGCCATTTTTGTTCCCTTCGCGGTACCTGTTGTTTGAATATAATTTTGATCATTAAATAGAAATATATTCTTTTGTGAATATATATATTATAATACTTTAATCCAAAGCGGAAAAGTAGGAAGGTAAAACCCAAGAACCTGATCCTAATTAATACTAAATTGATACATTAGGAGAGCTCAATGTAATTAAAATTACAGAGCTAATATAAAATAAAATAAATTTTCAATATTCAAAAATGTTAAATGAATATTTCGACATAAAATCCCTAAGAGAGATTTTACATTACCTCAACAACGGTCCTTCTATTCAAAATGAAAAAAAAAATTTTTTTTTTCATTCAACATTTTTGAATATTGAAAATTTATTTTATTTTATATATATATATATATATATATATATATATATATATATATATATATATATATGATCTAAGTGATCTACTACTTAGATCATATCTGTGTGCTTTAACCACGTATCTCGCTATGGATTTAGCGGCTTGGTTGGGGAAGGCGTGGCTTGGGGAGGCACCATCCTATGGCCAAAGGAGCTCGGATGAGTTCCACCACAGAATTTGTGAGCGAGCGGCGCGTCATCGAGTTTAATTCGTTACCTCTTCGTCACCAGGGCCCGTGGTACAGTTGGTATAACATCAGCTTAATAACCGCAACTGTCTGGGTTCGATTCCTGGTAGTGGATGCGCACTGCTGAAGAGTCCCAAATATAGGACGAAACGTCCGTCCAGTGCTTTCTGCATTATGTTGAAGTCGAATATAAAGCTCGATGAATTACTTAATATATATATATATATATATATATATATATCGAGAGAGAGGGTAAACATTCATGAAAATATATGTATGTGTGTAAAATACACAAAACCTCAATATATATAAATCCAGGTGAAGAGGATCCAAGGTTTTACGGTTTTGAGTCCCCTGGCATGTTTTTTTTTATAAACAGTGCTCAATACAATAAATATTGTAGAGCTTAATTTAATCATATAATTAGGAATTAATTGTACTTTGCGACACAGAAATTTCTGTGTTTCAACATAGAAATTTCCGTTTGGCAATGTACATTTAATTCATAATTCTATGATTATATATATATATATATAGTGCGGACATTAATTGTGTTCATTGCCATGTCTATACTGTCTATCTGTATAAATGCTCTATTTTCGATATTGAGTAAGATTCGCCTATAAATATCAGTCAGTTAAGTGCTACACGTGATAGACGCTTTGGGCAATCATGTCTCTTTCGAGATATGTTTGACTGGGCAGAAGATTATCCCGCAGTAGGTTGCCATTACTTTCTGTGGTAGACTGGTTTCCAACCAAGGCTATAAAAGCCTGTCTGTCCTGTTATTTTACCCATAACTGGAGTGAGAAGAGATAAATGATACTATATCATTGTATTAATATGTAGTAATTAGTGGCTGATCAGTTTATTACTTCATAACAATAGAAAACTGATTCCCCACTTTATGCTCATTAGAAGTTTTAATTATGTTTCCAATCATTATATTCAGTCAGTTATGTGTCATACTTGGGCGATCATGTCTCGAAAGAGGCATGACTAACTGGGAAGAAGATTTTACTGTAATAGGTTGGCATAATTTTCTGCGGTGGAGTGGTTATCAACCAAGACAATGGAACCCAATTTGTCCTGTTATTTAACCTTTAGATGGAGGGCAGAGACAGATTAATACTTTTCCCAGGGGTATTTGATCGTAAGTGAATGTAAAGAATTCAACTGGAATTTGAACTCGGCTCTCTGATTTCTACTTCGGAGTCGATATCCACTTCACCACAACGCACATCGCAATTTTTTACAACACGCATATATATATATATATATATATATATATATATATATATATATCGCTCTCTCTATATATCTCTCTCTCTCTCTCTCTCTATATATATATATATATAATTTCTTCTCGCGTGTTTGGCCGATGAATTGGCGTCATCAGAGAAAGAATTTCAGAAAGTAATATAACAAAATCTGTTCTTGAAATAAAATCCTTTTTATGATGACGCCAATTCATCATATGTCAAAAAGAGGAATTTTCAAAATTGTCTCGTATATATTTACCATTCCATCGGATTCTAAACCAAAGCTGTTCACGCACACACACGCACATTCACACACGCATATATATATATATCTTCTTCTTCATGTGCCGTGTCCATTCAGGACGTAGGCGATCATGGACTTCCACTTGGCTCTGTCACTTGTCGCTCTCAATAATTTTTGTTTTGGTATCTCTTCCAAGAACCTCTCCGTCAACCATTTGCTCAGACCTAACAAGTACGTCACGCGCTGCATTCCCCTGTCTCTTCTTCCATTTATCCGACCTGTGAGTATCAAGTTCTCCAGACCCTCCTTCCTCATTACGCGTCCCAGGAACCTCATTTGTCTCTTCCTGATATTTATCCTTTCTAACACCTTATCGTTTCATGCGTACTCTGTCCATGGTATCCTCACCATCCTACTGTGAAACCACATTTCTGCCGCCTCAAACCTCTCTTTTATCTTTGATGAGATCGTCCAGCATTCACTTCCATACAGAAGAACAGATATCACATAACAATCCAGCGCTATTTTCTTTGTTTCTAATGAGATATTTCTGTTTTTCAGTACTCGGTCTAGCTTTTGAAATGCGTCTTTGGCCATGCCATTGCGTCTTTGGATCTCCGTGTCACATTCTCCATCCTCTGTCAAAACACTTCCCAAGTATTTGAATTTTTTTACTTGTTTTATTTTTGTTGGCATATTGGTCTCCTCTTTTTACTGATGACCATAGATTCAGTTTTCTTGAGGTTTATATTCAGTCCTTTCTTTTCACTTTTTTTGCGAACTGCTGTAGAAGGTCCTGCATTTTCCTTTCCGTGTCTGCTATCAGCATTATGTCATCCGCGTATCGGATGTTGTTGAGATTGTGGCCACCAATGACGAATCCTGGCAATGCTTTTATTTCTCTCATAATTGCTTCGCTGTACAGCTTGAAAAGATCCGATGAGAAGACTCTTACGCCCCTTTCTATTTTTGCATACCTGCTGAGTTTACCTCCTATCTGTACTTAAGCGGATTTGCTGCCAATATAGATTCTTTTCCGAAAATGTTGTGGTTGTCGAGCATCTCTATCAAGTCACTGTGTCGTACTTTGTCAAACACCTCGGCACAGATAAAGGTTCTTCTGCATTTGTATTGCTCATTCAGATAGCATTCTGAGCATGAATATAGCATTCCTCGTTCAAGTATCTTTAATGGGATTAGTTCTGGCAAAAGGTTCTAGATACCAATGAGGATTACTTCTGGCAAAAGGTTCTAGATGCCGATGGGGATTACTTCTGGCAAAAGGTTCTAGATGCCGATGGGGATTAGTTCTGGCAAAAAGTTCTAGATACCGATGGGAATTACGACTGGCAAAAGGTTCTAGATGCCGATGGGGATGACTTCTGGCAAAAGATTCTAGATGCTGATGGGGATTACTTCTGGAAAAAGGTTCTAGATGCCGATGGTTATTACTTCTGACAAAGGTTCTAGATGCCGATGAAGATTACTTCTAGCAAAAGGTTCGAGATACCGATGGGGATTACTTCTGGCAAAATGTTCTAGATGCCGATGAAGATTACTTCTGGCAAAAGGTTCTAGATACCGATGGGGATTACTTCTGGCAAAATGTTCTAGATGCCGATGAGGATTACTTCTTGGCAAAAGGTTCTAAAAGGTTACCTGAGGGGATTACCGGCAAAAGGTTCTGACCGTGGGGATTACTTCTGGACAAAAGGTTCTAGATGCCGATGGGGATTACTTCTGGACAAAAGGATTCTAGATACCGATGGGGATTACTTGGCAAAAGGTTCTAAAAGATTCCGTAGGGGATTACCGCAAAAGGTTGGGGATTACCGACGGGGTTACTGGCAAAAGGTTCTAGATGCCGATGGGGATTACTTCTGACAAAAGGTTCTAGATACCGATGGGGATTACTTCTGGCAAAAGATTCTAGATGCCGATGGGGATTACTTCTGGAAAAGGTTCTAAAAGGTTCGTAGGGGATGCAAAGGTTCCTGATGGGGATTGGGGACTTCTGGCAAAAGGTTCTAGATACCGATGGGGATTACTTCTGGCAAAAGGTTCTAGATGCCGATGGGGATTACTTCTGACAAAAGGTTCTAGATACCGATGGGGATTACTTCTGGCAAAAGATTCTAGATACCGATGGGGATTACTTTTGGCAAAAGGTTCTCGATGCCGATGGAGATTACTTCTGGCAAAAGGTTCTAGATGCTGATGGGGATTAATTTTGGCAAAATGTTCTCGATGCCGATGGGGATTACTTCTGGCAAAAGGTTCTAGATGCTGATTGGGATTACTTTTGGCAAAAAGTTCTAGATGCTGATGGTGATTAATTCTGGCAAAACGTTCTAGATGCTGATGGGGATAACTTTTGGTAAAATGTTCTAGATGCTGATGGGGATTACTTCTGGCAAAAGATTATAGATTCTGATGGGGATTACTTCTGGAAAAAGGTTCTAGATGCCGATGGTTATTACTTCTGACAAAGGTTCTAGATGCCGATGAGGATTACTTCTAGCAAAAGGTTCGAGATACCGATGGGGATTACTTCTGGCAAAATGTTCTAGATGCCGATGAAGATTACTTCTGGCAAAAGGTTCTAGATACCGATGGGGATTACTTCTGGCAAAATGTTCTAGATGCCGATGAGGATTACTTCTGGCAAAAGGTTCTAGATGCCGATGGGGATTACTTCTGGCAAAAGGTTCTAGATGCCGATGGGGATTACTTCTGGCGAAATGTTCTAGATGCCGATGGGATTACTTCTGGCAAAAATTTCTAGATGCTGATGGGGATTACTTCTGGCAAAATGTTATTGATGCCGATAGGGATTACTTCTGGCAAAAGGTTATTGATGCCGATGGGGATTAGTACTGGCAAAAGATTCTAGATGCCGATGGGGATTACTTCTGGCAAAAGGTTCTAGATGCTGATGGGGATTACTTCTGGAAAAAGGTTCCAGATGCCGATGGGGATTACTTCTAGCAAAGGTTCTAGATGCCGATGAGGATTACTTCTTGCAAAACGTTCTAGATGCCGATGGGCATTACTTTTGGCAAAAGGTTCTATATGCCGTTGGGGATTACTTCTGGCAAAAGGTTCTATATGCCGATGGAGATTACTTCTGGCAAAAGGTTCTAGATGCCGATGGTGATTATTTCTGGCAAAGGGTTCTAGATGCCGATGGGGATTACTTAGGGCAAAAGGTTCTATATGCCGATGGGGATTACTTCTGGCAAAAGGTTCTAGATGCCGATGGGGATTAACGAAGCCACACTGTTCCTGTCTTATCTCTGGGCCGATTCTTCTGCGCGCTCTCTTCATCAGAATCAGGATGATGAGTTTTGTTATGTGGCTCATTAATCTGATTGTTCGGTGAGTTCACATTACTTTGTACTTTGCGGTTTAGGGAGTGCTATGAAAATTGATCTGCTTAAGTCCTCCGGTTTATTATAGATTTCGTTTCTTATTTCTGTGAACCAAAGTCTACGAAGGGCGTCAACATATCTGTTACAATTCCATCGGGTCCTGCTGCTTTAATTCTGTTCAATTTTGCCATTGACACTTAGGCTTTAAATATTTCTAGTCCATCCGTATTTTTGTGTATTGTTGGTTGCTTTCTCTTCTCATGGAAGAGATCATCTATATACTCATCCCATCTCTGATGAATTTTTCTTTTTCTAGAATGAGTCTACCTTTTGCTTTTATATATCCTGTTGCTGAGTAGGTCTTTTGTTCTGTTAGTCCCTTTATTTTTTATGCATATAACCATTATTTGTGTGCTCAGTCTCTCTACTTCAGCACATTTGTCGTTGAGCCATCTTTGACAGCTTAGAATTATTTGCTTTGGAACTCTGAGCCGATTATTTTGCGCGTTCTTATCATCAGAATCAGGATGATGAGTTTTGTTATCTGACTCATTAAACTGATTCTTCGATGGAGCTCACATTCCTTTTGTACCTGGCTTCTTAGGTATATTGCCGCTGCTGTAGGTTTCGTTTATTATTTCTGTCAATCTGTCGACGCCAAACCCTTCTAGGGACATCAACGTCTCTATTACAATCCCATCTGGTTTCGCTGCTTTGTTTCTCTTCAATTTGGCCATTGCTGATTCCACTTCGGTTTTTAATATTTCTTCTTTTTTTTTAATCGTATCACACCGAGCAAGGCGGTAACGCCACTGATGTGCAAGGGGCTACGTAATAGTGAAAAGGTTGGGAGAGAGAAAGCCGGAAACCACATCCTAAACAGGGAACAAGGGATGAGTCTCTTAACCTGTTCAATAGACATGGGTGGAGTGTGAGCCGGGCGATAGATAGATTTATCTACTCCAATTGAAAAAAAAAACAAAGTGAGAAGATTGGAAAAGAGAAAGCCGAAAACCACGTCCTAAACAGGGAACAAGGGATGAGCCTCTTAACCTGTTCAATAGACATGGATAGAGTGTGAACCGGGCGATAGTCCACTCGTAGTTTTGTGCATTGTTGGTTATCTCTGTTGTCGTGGAAGAGATCTCCGATGCACCCGTCCCATCTCTGGAGTATTTTTTCTTTTCCTTTTCTAGACTAGTGTACTATCTTTTGTTTTTATTGTTGCTGATCATGTCCTTTTTCATGTTATTTCTTTTATTTTTTGTGCATTTCTCGATCATTTGTTGTGCTCATTCTCTCTTCTTCGGCGCATTTGTCGTTGAGCCATCTTTCTTTAGCCTGTTTACATTAGTTTTGTATTTCTTTGTGTAGTCTCTTATATTCCGTTCCATATCTTGGCATTGTTTTCTGTCTCTTTCGCATCAGGCCAAAAATTTCTTCGGTGATCCACTTTCTTCTGGTGTGCTTTTTCTATAAGAATGATGTCGTTCGCCGATGTCACTAGAGCCGCTTTGAGTGCGTCCCATTTTGAGCTTCCATTTCTAATTTGTTCTTCGTATATCGTTTTCACGCTCTCTGTATACATATCCTACAGGCTCGGGTCATTCACAAGTCTATTGTACTGCAGTTTTAGTGCTGTGTTAGGTTATTTTAATCTTCTTAGTTTTTTTCTTAGTTTGCATACGACTGGCAGGTGGTCACTTCCGCAGTCCGCACTTAGTGTTTTGGGGAAACACACCTATTCCTCAGATAATGGACTCTTCCTCCTATATTGATAAGAGTTAACAGGAAGTTAACGAGAGAAGTTCTTGAGAAGTTCACAGGAGTTCTTTAAAGTTCTATTGGAGTTCAGTAGGACTACTAGGTAGTTGATATTAGTCGGCAGTTAGCCTAACATTTTTGGTGCGTTAAGTCGATTAGCAACCGACATAGCACGATTATAACCTTCAGTGCGAAAACTACTCCACAACAGTTAGGCTTTGCAGTGAAGGTCTGCATTTCTGAATCTCTTGATAATAATACAGTAAGTTTGGTTTTTAGTTTGTCCTTCTGGACTTCTCCATGTCTATAGCTTCTTGGGTTCTTATGGAACCAGCTGTTATGATCTGCTCATTCGCTGTGCACCATTGGACCCACTTCTCTCCATGGCTAATGAGGTGTCCTAGCCCGAAGTTGCCGACCGTTTCACCTTCTTTTCCTTGGCAAACTTTGGCATTCAGATCTCCCATGATAATTCTGATTTCTTGTAATTTGCATTGTGCCTTGGCATAATCTATCATGGAGTAGAAAGATTCGATTTCTCTACTTCTGTACTTTGTGATATCAGTGCGTACACCACTATTACCGATATATTAAAAGATTTTCCTTTCATCTTAAATACTAAAACTCTCTCAGATATTTGTCAGTATCCTATGACGCATTTTCTTGCGTCTTTATCTAGCATAACGCCGACTCCTTTTTCATTATATTTACCTCCTGCGTATATAATTCTGTGCTCGTCACTGAGGAAGTCACCGTTGTTGGTTGGTCACCTCATATATATATATATATATATATATATATATATATATATACTAGCAGTATATCCCGGCGTTGCTCGGGTGTAATGAAAGCTTTAAAACTAATCAATGGTGCTGGAGCTCAGACTCTTTTGACGTTGGCACGAAAGACTAAAAAGCAATAGTTGTTTCCAGTTAAAGCGAAACCATAGACTGAAAGAAAAATGAATGGATGTAAGTCAAATTTTGACTTCCTGCTATCGATATCAAATAAGTTGTTTTCGAATTTTGAAGGCTAAATAAGTCCTCTGAGTAAATGGTATCATGGCTGAGACTAAGAACTACAATTATACAATTATACCTACTTAGAGAAAAACTCGAAGTATAAACTAAAATAAAAGGGCTGAAAAAATACAGACATACAGGCAGATAAACAGACACACACACAAACATCTTGCCTTTTATATATATATATATTGTCGATTTTCTGCACTATTGTAAGAACTGCAACCGTGAATATCGTTTCTTATGTCTTTGTCTATGAGTGTATCAAATTTGATTAAAAACGGACCACTCCTTCTATAACCCGATTTTTTCGATTATCAATTTTCGATATTTATCGGGGGGACCTCGACACAAAACCTACCTAAGAACACCCGCAGACGCTAATAGTACAACTGTGTAAATTTTCAAGAAAATCGGTTCAGCCGTTTCGGAGTCTATAGTTAACGGACACACACACACACACAGATACAGACACACACACACACGCACAAAGCTTCATTTATAAATAAGTCTAGATATGTATACATTTCACACACACACACACACACACACACACACACACATACACACACACACACAAATATATATATATATATATATAATTACTTTTGTGTGCATATGTTTTCATGTTAATGCTTTAGAGAGCAATCGCACTTGTAACTTAAGCCTTGATTAATAAGGAAGTTTTTACAAATAAACGTAAATAAAATATCACTATTCTTCCTGCCACCATTCCTAATTTTTGTAAATATTTCGAATATTTTTGTCATAAAATGGGATGGTCTGATTCTTTCGGTACATCTCTCTCTCTCTCTCTCTCTCTCTCTCTCTCTCTCTCTCTTGCTCTCTCTCTCTCCCTTGCTCTCTCTCTCTCTTGCGCTCTCTCTCTCTCTCTTTCTCTCTCTCTCTCTCTCTTGCTCTCTTCGCTGACAATAAACATTTCACGCATGTCTGTTTATAGGTATTCTTCCATTTTTTTGTTCTTTCTTTCTTTGTTGTTATATATATATATATATTTAGTATGAATATATATATATATATAGTATGAACGGAAATAAAATATTTATTAGTTATCTGTCGATATAAACACACTCCTGGATATTTGTATCTATCTATCTATCTATATATATATATATATATATATATATATATATATATATATATATATATATATCCAGGAGTGTGTTTATATCGACAGATAACTAATAAATATTTTATTCCCGTTTATACTAGATAGATATTCACAAAATAGGCTTTTCTGTGCCTATAAGAGTTCCGATCAAAACGTATCAAGACTGGTACTATAAAGAAATAAAAATACTACAACAGTACACGTAACACTTCCCAGATAAATGTTTGTATTAGGTACTTCCACTTTTCGGCATAAATGTTCGATACCTACTTTTAAAATGAAATTTTTAAAATGAAAAAACATTGATGAAAATTTCATTTTAGATTCAATTAAAAGTATAATGATTAAATTTGTTATTTCCAATAAGTGAAAAATTTTGTTCTATTTCAGATAGAAATTATATACATCAAGTCACATTTAATTTCGATTTCTTAAATTTTCTTAAAATCGGCCATTTTCTTAACTTTAAGAAATTTGTAAACAAACAATTAAAAAATGCATCGATTTTAAAAATATTTCAAAAGATTTCTGACACTTTATTTATTCAAATTAGAAAACTGAATGTAAAATTAAGCTGATTTTTAAAAAGTATTACTTACTTATAGCATAAAAAATGATATATTATAATTATTAACGATTGGTCGTGTTCATCTGATCGAACATTTGACGGACTGTTGAGTAATTATTTGATTTTGTTATGTCTGTTTTATTTACTACGGACTATTTAAAAAATTAATTTGAAAAATTTAGAAAAGATTCTGGTAATCTATATTTCATAAGAGTGCAAATTTTTCATAAACACACACACACACACACACACACACACACACACACACAAACAAAAATTACTTCTTCAACTGAATGTTGATGTTAACGAATACATCTTTGATCCCGGTCATAATTGCTAAAATTGTGTATACCTGCTTGATGAGATGTCATGCCAAACATTTAATAAGTTGCCACACCTTGAAAATAACATCTCTAAAGATATTAAAATGTCACTTTTGTATACAGCAAGCTAAGTTACAAGAAAAGATTGTCACACTGAAGGAATATTTCATCATACTAATATAACATTTTTTTTTCTTTTCAAGAATATGGAAAAGAATTTTAAGAAATAGATCGCCGTAACTTAAAAACTGTAGTGTATACCATAGTTCAGTGCGTGTTTTTCTGTTTAATATTTTGTTTTGCCAAATTAAAACCTGTAGGAATTCGTTGCCATAAATTTCTGAACCACATCATTTCAATATGAAAAGAATACATTGGATTGTACTGCCAAATACAGCACTGTGCAAAAATATTAGGACAAAAACTATTTTATCTTTTATGAGGCATCAAAATAAAGTTTAAAATCACTCCTGTCCTAATACTTTTGCACACTACCGGTAGTGTGCAAAAGTATTAGGACAGGAGTGATTTTCCGAAAAACCTCATTGAAATTCAAATACAGGGTGAAAAGCCAAGTAAATTGCTATTAAATATTGATTATTTAAAACTAGGTGTAAAATAAATGTATTAAAAAGAAGTTATATTTAATTTTTCCTATTTTCTATTAAACAAGTTATTTTGAAACTACTCATTATTCTATTATCCTTGGATATGACTGACTTTTTTCTTATTCCCCCACCTCAAATTGATAAATCTAATGTTCCTTCGCAATGAACACTTTGGAAACAAATACAAGCTGCTAAGCAGGAGATACCATTAGATACATTGAAGAAGTTTGTGATGTCAATGCCTGACAGAATGAAGGCTGTGATCAAAGCAAAAGGCTATTATACTAAATATTAAATTCATTTTGTAGCAAGTATTTTTTTCTTGTTAAAGCATTTGTTGAGTAAATCAAATAAAATTACTTTAATTAAGTTGTTTATTTTCTGTCAATGTGCCTCATAAAAGATAAAATAGTTCTTGTCCTAATACTTTTGCACAGTACTGTATATTCGATTCTTCTGTGCGTTGTGGTGCAGTGGATATCGACTGGGAACGAGAAATCAGAGAGCCGAGTTCGAATTCCTGTCGAAATCGTTGCATTCACTTATGCGCAAATACCTTCGGGAAAGGTATTAATCCGTCACTTGTCCTTCCAGCTATGGGTTAAATAGTTGGGCAGATTGTGTTCTATAGTCTTTTTTTGGCAACAAATCTACCGCAGAAAGTAATGGCAACCTACTGCAGGAAAATCTTCTGCACAGTCAGTCATGTCTCTTTAGAGACATGATCGCCTGTGGCACTTAACTGACTATGTAAATATAATAGTTGGAAACTTAATTAAAGCTTCAACTGGGCACAAAGCAGGGGATCGTTTTTCTGTGATTATGAAGTAATAAACTGATCCCCCACTAATTACTACTTAATATAATGTAATCCGTTTCTTCTCCCTGTAGCTTTGGGCTAAATAGCAGGATATATTGGGTTCTATAGCCTTGGCTGGCAAGCAGTCTACCGCAAAAAATAATGATGGATTTACTGTGTCATTATTATTTAATGACGTATTATCTTCTGCCCAGTCAGTCATGTTTTGAGACATGATCGCCCAATCGTATATCATGTACGGCACTTAACTTACTGACTGAATATAATAATTGGAAACATAATTAAAGCTTCTTCTGGGCATAAATTGGGGGATCAGTTTTCTATTTTTTTAAGTAATAAACTGATCCCACACGAATTATTACTTATTAATATAATATAATTTGTTACTTCCCCCTTCAGCTATGGGTTAAATAGCAGGATAATGGATTCTATAGCCTTGATTGGCAACCAGTCTACCACAGAAAGTAATGGTAACCTACTGTTAGAAAATCTGCCCATTCGCACAAGAGTGTATAACGTCTGACTCAAGGTAACTCAAGATCTAACACTGAAAGCTTTGAAATTATCTTAAAATTTTATTTATAATACGTTTATACAATTCCTTTGCAAAATTCACATTAAAACTTAATATTAAAAAATCATGCAGTTTCGATCAGTTAAGTCCCATACGCGAAACACGCTTGGGCGATCATGTCTCGAAAGAGACATGACTGACTGGGCAGAAGATTATCCCGCAGTAGGTTGCCATTAGCTTTCTGCGGTAGACTGGTCGCCAGCCAAGGCTATAGAACCCAACCTGTCCTGTTATTTAACCCATAACTGGAAGGAAGAGACGGATTAATACCTTTCCCAAGGGTATTTACGCGTAAGAAAATGCAATGAATTCAACTGGAATTCGAACTCGGCTCTCCGATTTCTTGTTCCGAGCCGATATCTTATCGTCTTTTTATATGTTCATGAAGGTAACATAAAAGCATCTGTTCTGATAAACATTTATTAGGTGATTTTTAACGTTACATTTTTTACCTCTTTACATATTATGAATTGGTTAAATTATAAAGTTATCCCTTTAATTTGGTGTTCCTGTAAATGTAAATTGAATTTAATTATTCTTAACCCTGGAACATTAACCATCAATTAAAGTTACACCACTACTAACCATGGCTATATCATACTCACTTTTGAAAATATCAAAAATATATGAAATATAAATCTTTATTCGAAACATTTTACATGCAGGCACTTCAAACTTTGAGTTAATATTAACAGGAAATGAAAAACATTATCTAGGCAAGAGAATCGGGTAAATTATAATTAAAATAGCGTCATTTGCGTTGGGTACTATGCGTGCGTTGTGGTACAGTGGATATCGGCTCGGAACGAGAAACCAGGGAGCCGAGTTCGAATTCCAGTTGAATCCATTGTATCCACTTACGCGCAAATACCCTTCCAGTTATGGGTTAAATAACAGGACAGATTGGGTTCTATAGCCTTGGTCGGCAACCAGTCTACCGCAGAAAGCAATGGCAACCTACTGCGGGATAATCTTCTGCCCAGTCAGTCATGTCTCTTTCGAGACATGATCGCCCAAGCGTGTATCACGTATGGCACTTGACTGACTGACTATACCCATAGTTTGTGTTCTAAGGTTAAAACCAAGTGCACAAGTAATATCTATTATCATAGTGTAAAAATGTATTTTCTTCGTTTTCTGGTAAAAAAAAAAAAAGTGACAAATGTAAATATGACAAAAACAAGGAATAAAATTTCCAAAAATAAAAATTATTGCTTGTCCAAGATTCATTATGTTTTTTCTTCTTTCCTTTGAAACTTGGTTGATACATGATACATCTTGATACAAGATTTTGTCAAATGCTGATTGTACTCAATTGTCCGTAAAGTTCATGTTGATTTTTAATTTAAATTAAAACGCCAAATAGAATTATGCCATTAAATATTTATTAATAATTGTTAACATTTATTAATAATTGTTAATAATTATTAATATTTATTAATATTTTTTATTAATTAGTAATAATTATTAATATCTATTAATAATTATTCATATTTATTAATATTTATTCATAATTGTTAACATTTATTAATAATTGTTAATAATTATTAAATATTTATTTAACTAAATATGGACTATTTTGTTGCACAACCTTTTTTCATTGTTGCTTCAACTTAATGATTCCGTCTTTTCGTAATTTCAGTGGGTTTTTTTTTCGGCAAACAATTCATTTGTCATCCAAAGAATTAGAATTTTTAGCATAGACTATTTAACAATGATATGAATAAATGAAAATCTGGAGAAGCTGGCAGGTAGGGCAACATGTCACAACGAAGCCGCAACAGTTTTTGCCGGGTGGCCAAAGAAACGTGAGGTTTGGCATTATTCTGATGGGAAACAACATATTGTTGCCTTTAGTTCGTTCAGTTGCAAGAAGTGCTTATCAGAATCAACTGACTGCTTACTTAGCAGAAACCAATTGTACTGGACTCCTTTCTAATCCCACCAGATGCACAGCATTTTTTTATTAGGTTGAAGACCTGCATTTGGAGTGTCTATTGCGTTTATATAACAAATCACAGATAGAAATGCCATCCAAAAGGTTTTTTTTCGCTCAGATCATGTGATACCAAAACACCCTAGCGATTTGAGTAAGCAATCTTCACGAAGTGATCATGGGTGGTGGATTTAAATAAATTAAGGTTTCTGCCATTTTTGTAAAAGTTTAAAACTCTTTGAATTTATTTATTCTCTTCGGGTACATAATCAGAGTTGCATGTTCTTAGTGCTCTTAAGTAGAAATAATAAGAATTTATTAAGACGTTTTTGTTAGTCGATTTCACAGTTTTAAACTGTTGTTAACGTGGTGTAGTTTGATATCTAGAAAAGGCAAGGAATTGTGTTCTTCCATTTCGTATGTAAATTATATTGTGTTAGATTTTGTGTAGTTGATCTACAGGGTTAGTTAAATCCTTATCACGTGGATATATGAGTAGAGCATCGTCAATATAACAGATGTATTTTTCTATGGCAGCATGTGGTTATTCACGTTTTTTTTTTTTTTTGGTTAATTAGTTTAGGATAAATTTCCATATGAAACACTGCTATCATATATGGTCAGGCACCCCAGCTGTACATATAGTTGAAACCCGACCGAATTGGCGTCAGTCGGCGATTCTACCTCTGAGCTACGGGCGCTCGTTAGAAGGAGACATACTTTTTAGCGTGTATATTATCATTATACACACCCAATAGCTGAGAGTTTTCTAATTCATTGCTGAATGAACAATGCGTAGATGCCAGAGTAGCTACTGTTTTTCAAAGTCTACCATTCTTCCAGAGTGCTCAATCAGGGTGCGAGAGAGTATATATATATATATATATATATATATATATATATATATATATATATATATATAACTCGTAGATAAACATTTTAGCAATTCTAGTCCCCTTCATAGAATATTTAACAAAAAACTCTAAAAGCTAGTTATTCGTGTACTAAAAATATAGAAAGTATAATCAGCTCCCACAATAGAAGAACATTATCGAGATATAAAAACCAAATTAATAACCCGATATCTACTACCACTGATCAAGCCAGCTCCAGAGAAACAACTCCTAGGCGAGGCAGCCTTAGTTCTGCAACTCTTAACCAAGACAAACTTAGAGTTGCCCGGAATTTACCTGACATAAGGGATGCAGCTGGACATAACAGTCATACACCTAAATGCAATTGCAGAATAAAAAATAAGTGTCCCATGGGTGGAGAATGTAAGACAGAAGAGGTGGTATATCAAGGTATGATATGCCCAAAAGAAAATATAAATTTGAAAGAATACTACATTGGTATTTCAGCAGATACTTGGAAGCAACGTTTATAGAATCACACACACACCTTTTCCAAACCTGAATTAAAAAACTAGAAATCTCTATCCAAATATCTTTAGTCATTGAAAGACAATAACTTAACCCCTATGATTATATGGAATATCGTTAAAAATCAAACACACCCACCAACTTCAAAAATTGCTGTTACTTATGCCTTGATGAAAAAATCACTATTATCAAACACAAAAATCAATTGAACCTGCTGAATCTGAGGAGAGAACTAGTTTTTAAATGTCGACATAGGAGCCGTTTTAAATTATGTTAAACTTTTAGCCCCTCTTTTAGGAATGAGTCCTCTGAAGACTTTACATACATCACATTAGCTTACGGAATATCTATTTTTTTTATTTGTACCCTATTGTTATAGGTGTCGGTGACTTCTTTCTTTTTCATATATATACGGGTTTACATATGTCTATGCTATTGCTTACATATTTGTTTTTGCGGTTGTATGTGTGTATATATGTTTGTTCGTGTATAAATATATGTGTGTGTGTGTACATATATGTGTGTGCATATATATGTATATGTGTATGTACGTGTGTGTGTGAATTGTATGTGTACATATATATGTTTTTTTTTACATTTATTAACGTTATATTGTATTATAATTTATTGTTAACCGAATAATTAGTATAATTTTGAATATATATTGGTGTGGTGGTAATTGTGATTAAAATGGATTGATTAACTATTATATCTTAATTTTTTTTTAATTTTCTTGTTTTTTTATATTCCAAATTCTTATCTTGCCACTATTAATACGTTAAATTTATTTCTAAACAAAATAATTAATTTTAAACAACTAAATTTAAATAGAATAATTAGGTTTACTTTTAAATTAATTTTTTAACTTTATATTGTATTATATTTGTTTTGTTGATTGTATAATTAGTATAATTTTGATTATATGGGGGGGGGGGGGTGATGGTATTTTTTATTACAACGGATTGATTAAATATTATTTCTTATATATTTTTAATTTTCTTAATTTTTTTAGACTCTAATTTCTTATCCTTTCACCGTTAATATATAATATTTATTTTTTAATTTTTTATTTTAATTTTAATTTATTTTTTATTTTAATTTTCTCCTATCATCTTTTCTTTCTAATTTAAATTTATTCCCCTCTTCTTTCTTCTTCTTCTTCCCCTTTTCGTTAACGCTTTAAGATAGTTACCCTTTCTCGTTAACGCTATCTCTCTCCCCCTCTCTCTCTCTCTCTTACTCTCTCTCTCTCTCTCTCTCTCTCCTCTAACCCCCTTTTTTTTACTTTTCAAATCTAAGCGTCAGCAGTCTAACGGACTTGCATATTGTATCTTTAAGTTTAAGTTGACATCCGCTCTTACACGTGCTCTTTGATTATATGTTGCGTATATATATGCTTATGTATGAATGTGGGTGTGCGTATTCGCCGAACTGATGTAATGATGCATTTTTTCTTAAATTTTCTCTTTCACGGGAGCAATCTTTATTTTTATTCCGTTTTTTGGGGGGTCTTTGTGAATTTCATTCGTGTAAAATCTTCTGTACAATAAAAACGGAAGCTGATGACGGTTCGCCTGAAATAGGCCTACACTTCCGATTTACAATGAAATAACGTGTCTGCCTTAATATTTCTAATATTTGTTCTATACGTATTTATAGGCATATATATTTAGAGCTCTCTTAGAGAGTTATTCTACCACTTTATGTAGAGGAAACTTCTTTTGGATTCTTCTATATCTACACCGCGTGCTTATATACGCTCCCACACCATGATTGAGCACTCTGGAAGAATGGTAGACTTTGAAAAAAACAGTAGCTTCTCTAGCATCTACGAATCGCTCATTCAGGAATGAATTAGAGCACTCTGGTTACTGGCGTATGATACATCATCCGCTAAAAGTCTGCTTCTTCTACCGATCGCCCATATCTCAGAGGTAGAATCGCCGACTGACGCCATATCGGTCGGGTTTCAACGCTGGGTCAAAACAATCGGATGTCTAACCGTACTGATGAGCTGTGACAGCGAAACAGCCATTTCGGTCGGGTTTCAATCCTGGGTAAAAAAGCAATCGGAGTCTAACCGTACTGATGAGCTGTGATACGGCAAAACAGATTTGTCTGCGGATGACAATATATATATATATATATATTTTCTTTATTTACTAATAGCGTAACTCTTATATATTATTTTATTTTAATGTGATAAATCATTTTTATATTTACTTATTTTAAATAATACAAGGTTTTCATTTAATCATTCCTTTAAATTTTATTTTTAATTTTTTCACTTTTTCTGAGATGAGGTAGTATTTGCAGTATTTACATTATTTGGACTATTGTTCTCATCAAGCATAGAGATGACACAATATAGAAACTTGTAATATGAAGTGCCAGAGAAAATCATTAGTGTCAAAAATGACAATATGACCTCTGGTAAAAAAAATAGTAAAGCTATTAACATCAGAAATACTAGAGAAAACCATTAACATCAAAAAATTACGATATGAACTCAGGTAAAAAAGGGTGACTGGACATTAGGTTTATAGATCTCAAAAATTCAGTTGCTTTTCTTAAGGTTAATGGATACAGACGTTGGTTAGTTCCTGACTTGACTCTTAGAGTTGTGAGGTCAATACCAGGCTACAGCAGTGGCGAACAAGTAACTTGCAGAGCTAAAGGGAGATAACTCATGACGTCTAATTTACGCAAGGAATGGAGTTCGTATATTTGTAATAAAAGATTCAATTCGAAATTCCAATCACCTGGAGAAGGCTAGAGCGTACAAAGGCCGAAACGTCGTATAAATGGTAACAAAGATGAGTAATAATGTAAATACTGTAATTTTAAAAAATGTTTATAGTTATTCCTGTTTGGTTTGCGTAAGAAGTAAGTTTTTTTTTAGGAAAGGAGTTTATGAAAAAATGCAAAAAATAACATTTTGGCAAAATTTAATAACAGTACTTTCCGTTTTAGTAAGTTATTTTTTTTTATTTTTTAGTAAGTGTTACATTTATCAGAAGGAAAACACAACGGTAAATATTTACTTCTGTTTCTAAATACATTCTGCATTTTCGTCTGCCATGTGTGAGAGACTGCCCCACTCCTGTCTCTGGAGGATGTTTATATATACACATGTAGAGATAATGATCGTGGGAAATTCTTTTTAAAACAACGCGGTCTTGGGCATGACGTTAAACTGCATCCGGCAGCAAGGCCTCTCATTGGGAGTTTGTGAGGAGCATGGAACCACCTCTTAATTGCTGTTGTTCCCAGGCTCACCCTGACCCAGAGTGGTAGCACCTGTTAGGGTCCCAGCTATGGGCAAATAGTTAACCTCCAAACTGGGGTAAAAACACTATGAAAGTATAAAAATACACTTTTATAGAAATATATACATAAAAATAGACTTTTATAGAAAAATATACATTTTTGAAGGAAAAATATTGCCAACGAGACTTTTTTGAAGTAAAATTTATTATCATAACAGATTTTTTAAGGAAAAGAAAAACTTTTTCTAAGCTAAACATTTTTGAATACAAAACTAGAAGACATTTTCAGTTTTCTAAATTAAAGAAGAAAAAAAATCATTAAAATCTGACTAGATCGACCTTCTCCCTATAACCCCACTTGGCATTAAATAACCCACAGAGGTGTTGGTATGCCGGTAAACAAAACTCAAACTCAAACTTAAAATTAAATGGTACCCTCATGAAGCAATGAGTGTTAAAATCGTATAGCAAATATTAACAGCTTTATGGCAATATATATATATATATATATATATATATATATATATATGTATATATATATATGGTCTTCGTATTTGATAAGGTTATTTGTTACCTTATGAACTCAAAAATCCCAGCGTACTTTCCTCACACATAGATTTGTTTTTCATTTTTACCTAAAGACGCCCACCATAATGAAGCGAAACACGTCGTCTGAACAAGTTTTTCCATATTGTTTCATTATCACTACATTTGTTCAGCTATTAGTGTATATCCTACTAACACGCATATCCATACGTCTACCTATTTTTTTTCTCACGCGCGCATATATTAAGCTCAGTCAGGCCCACAGGTGTTCACCTCTAGGGTCACCATTGCCAACGGATGAGAAGCAGCTGATTGTCACCATCAGTCAACACAGAAAATAGTGTAATATTAAGCCCAGCATGTTACGTGCTGACACAGTACTTTACTGTGGTTGTTGCAGCCATGGAAAACGAATTGGATTCAACACAGTTTTTACCGCTAAATACCACGAGAAAGGTACGAATCCATCTCTTCTTGCTTCTAACTGTGAGTAAATAGCAGGGCACACTAACTTTTATAGCCTTGGGTGGCAACCGGTATAAGAGGACTAATCGGAATTCAAAACCTGAGTGGTTGATTGGTTGGCAACTAAACCCCCCCCCCACACACCAGATTCTAGTCTGGTGAGGTAGGTAAATAGAAACCCAGTGAACAAGAAACTAGTGTTGTTAAAGGACGGATGAACTCCACAGAGTCAACGGACATCCACTCCTACAATGAGCTAAATAGCCTCACCAACCTGCAACTCGTGAGGCTATTTAAGTGTGATGAGTACGAGTAATGCTATTAGTATGCAGGGGTTTACAGGGAGTGAAAGTGAAAGTGAAGACTAAGAATAGGGTTCGGGAAGCAAGTAAACTGAAAAGAGTTCTACTGGTGGGAAGTAGAGGAAACGTAATTTTTGTAATAGAAGTGATGGTTGCAATTAGCTATTTCGACAATAAATATTTGGGACTTATTGGCCACTCTAGTAGGACGTTTAAATTCATGTAGTCTGCGCACCATGGAAAAACGCTAGTCAGTGCAGTTACCATGAAAATATTTGTAAAATAGACAGTGGGAAGCCATCTCACGTCGTTGGGAAAGTGAAGGAAATTGCTATAGAAAGTCAGAAGCGATTACATAGAAAATTGTTAATTGAAGTTTTTCAAGAATCTCTAGATGTTCACCCGAAACTCCAGACCCGATTTGGCAACAGTAATTTAAATCAAAGACGAATGTTAAATTTGTAAATGCGCAAAATTCTGACAAGAAAATTTTCTTGCACGATACAATGGCTCAATTTTCCTTTAAAAGCAACCGCGTCGGGATTTTTTTTATTTATTTTTTTTTATCTTAGGCAACAAATATGTGAATGCCGGACAGACATCAATGAATGCACCCGAAAGGGATTTAGTAATCATCGACCCACACATATACTCTTATTGACACAATTGTATTGATTATTCCACCTCACATATTCCAAAGAACAACGCCATTGAACCGTGGAAGACCAGTATTATATATCTTGGTTAATTTCCAGCTCTTTGGAGCATACAGTGAAGTTTGTATCCGGTAGAAAGTGCATAAGGACAATGGTAAATCCTATCTGTTTGTGGGTCTGTAATAGTGTGGGCGGTGTTTTATGGGAGTTTGCAAGTATAGCATGTGATGTTTTTTTCAGATAATGCTAGAATATGCTTTGCACTCACTGATAGACCAGACAATAAAATAAGCCATTAGATGCAGGCTTGATGTGAGGAATGACCTTCTAGCCGGAGGTAGAGATCCACTTTTCATTCGATGTCAATGGCTGCCCCGATATGTGAATATGTTATCAACCAAGATGTACCTGCGATGTGCACGCGTGGGAATAACCGTTTTAATGGCTCCGATATGTGAATATGTCATCGACCAAGCTGTCCTTGGAGCGCACGGGAAAAACCGTTTTAACGGCTCCGGATATGAATATGTCATCGACCAAGATGTACTGGATGTGCACGCGTGGGAATAATCGTTTTAACGGCTCTGATATGTGAATATGTCATCGACCAAGCTGTCCTTGGGATGTGCACGCGTGGGAAAAACCGTTTTAACGGCTCCGATATGTGAATATGTCATCGACCAAGATGCACCTGCGATGCGCACGCGTGGAGAACAACTGGGTTTTAACGGCCTGATATGTGAATATGTCATCGACCAAGATGTACTTGCGATGTGCACGCGTGGGAAAACCGTTTTAACGGCTCCGATATGTGAATATGTCATCGACCAAGATGTACCTGCGATGTACGCGTGGGAATAACCGTTTCTGAATGGCCTGATATGCACAGGCCATCGACCAAGATGTACTTGGGATGCACGCGCGGGAATAACCGTTTTAACGGCTCCGATATGTGAATATGTCATCGACCCTCGCTGTCCTTGGGATGTGCACGCGTGGGAAAACCGTTTTAACGGCTCCGATATGTGAATATGTCATCGACCAAGATGTACCTGCGATGTGCACGCGTGGGAATAACCGTTTTAACGGCTCCGATATGTGAATATGTCATCGACCAACATGTACTTGCGATGTGCACGCGTGAAAACCGTTTTAACGCCTCCGATATGTGAATATGTCATCGACCAAGATGTACCTGCGATGTGCACGCGTGGGAATAACCGTTTTAATGGCTCCGATATGAATATGTCATCGACCAAGATGTACTTGGGATGTACGCGTGGGAATAACCGTTTTAACGGCTCCGGATATGTGAATATGTCATCGACCAAGCTGTCCTTGGGATGCACGCGTGGGAAAACCGTTTTAACGGCTCCGATATGGCGAATATGTCATCGACCAAGATGTACCTGCGATGTGCACGCGTGGGAATAACCGTTTTAACGGCTCCGATATGTGAATATGTCATCGACCAAGATGTACTGCGTGATGTGCACGCGTGGGAAAACCGTTTTAACGGGCCTGGATATGTGAATATGTCATCGACCAAGATGTACTTGCGATGTGCACGCGTGGGAAAACCGTTTAACGGCTCCGATATGTGAATATGTTATCAACCAAGATGTACCTGCGATGTACGCGGGAATAACCGTTTTACGGCTCCGATATGTGAATATGTCATCGACCAAGCTGTCCTTGATGTGCACGTGCGGGAAAAACCGTTTAACGGCCTGATATGTGAATATGTCATCAATGGGCGATGTACCTGCGATGTGTACGCGTGGAACAACTGTTTAACGGCTCCGATATGTGAATATGTCATCGACCAAGATGTACCTGCGATGTGCACGCGTGGGAAAGCGTTTTAACGGCTCCGATATGTGAATATGTCATCGACCAAGATGTACCTGCGATGTGCACGCGTGGGAATAACTGTTTTAACGGCTCCGATATGTGAATATTTCATCGACCAAGATGTACCTGCGATGTGCACGCGTGGGAAAAACCGTTTTAACGGCTCCGATATGTGAATATGTTATCAACCAAGATGTACCTGCGATGTGCACGCGTGGGAATAACCGTTTTAATGGCTCCGATATGTGAATATGTCATCGACCAAGCTGTCCTTGGGATGTGCACGCGTGGGAAAAACCGTTTTAACGGCTCCGATATGTGAATATGTCATCGACCAAGATGTACCTGCGATGTGCACGCGTGGGAATAACCGTTTTAACGGCTCCGATATGTGAATATGTCATCGACCAAGATGTACCTGCGATGTGCACGCGTGGGAAAAACCGTTTTAACGGCTCCGATATGTGAATATGTCATCGACCAAGATGTACCTGCGATGTGCACGCGTGGGAATAACTGTTTTAACGGCTCCGATATGTGAATATTTCATCGACCAAGATGTACCTGCGATGTGCACGCGTGGGAAAAACCGTTTTAACGGCTCCGATATGTGAATATTTCATCGACCAAGATGTACTTGCGATGTGCACGCGTGGGAAAAACCGTTTTAACAGATGGATATAAAACATGTATAATCGCTTACATACACAAGAGAAAGTAGTGTCTTCGGGGGTTTCTTGAATCCACCCACTGTGCCACGGTAACTGATGCTATCTAGAGGTGAATAATATGTATGAAAGTTCATTCTCGTGGTTTCATTAATAATATCAACCGATAACGTTACAGCAGCCACAAGTACGCACCTCTGGGCGTTCGTTAAATTCTTTACCCTCCAACCTCTCTTCAACAGGCGGGGGGTAGCAAGCCACTCGCTGCTCTATCGCCACTTCCACGGAAAGTGCTCGAAACAAGCTACGCTTCCTGGTCCCGCTAAAACAAACCTTCGCATCTAGAACACGCCATGCCACTTACTTTTTCATCTTTGTCGTACATTGTCCTTTCAGGACGTTGGCGATCATGGCTTTCCACATCTTCCTATCCCTGGTGGCTCTTAGCATGCTTTCTTCTGTTACACCACCCAAACCACACTCTGCCATCCCATAATTCTAGAATATAAATGTATAGAAACTAGGATGACCACAAAATGAGGGATCAGTTTTAAATATTGATTAAAATATAGAATTGATCCCCCACTTTATATCCACATTATAATTTCTTATAAACAGTTGGCATATATATTCTTCTATGTGCCTTGTCCTTTTAGGACGCAGGCGATCATGGCCTTTCTATGCCTGTTGGCTCTTATACGCTTTCTCCTGTTACACCACCCAAACCACGCTCTGCCATCCACTAGCTCAAGCCCATAAATCTATATAGAATATAAATGTATAGAAACTAGCATGGCCACAAAATGAGGGATCAGTTTATATATTGATTATAATATGGAACTGATCCCTCACTTTATATCTTCATTATAATTCCTTACAAACAGTTGGCATATATTTTCTTCTTCTATGTGCCCTGTCCCTTCAGGACGTAGACGATCATGGCTTTCCACGTCTCCCTATCCCTGTTGGCTCTTTGCACGCTTTCTCCTGTTACACCACCCAAACCCCGCTCTGCCATCCACTAGTTCAAGCCCATACATTTATATAGAATATAAATGTATAGAAACTAGCATGGCCATAAAATGAGGGATCAGTTTATATATTGATTATAATATAGAATTGATTCCCCATTTTATATCTCCCTTACAGGCGAGATGTAGCAAACCTCTACCGCTACGTCCACGGAAAGTTCTCGGAAGAACTCCACTCCCTCGTCCCCGCAGTTCAAACCTTCACGGTAAGGTCCCGCCATGCTACTGACATAGAAACAAACCAATCAGATTCCCTCCTTATTCCATCGTGGAGAAGTTCAACTCAAACGGTTTCTACTCATGAATCACAGCTCTGTTGAACCGACTCCCAAACGGATAGTTCCCCGATCACTACAATGTGAACCTGTTCAACTCTATTATCTTCTCCTACCCTCACAAATTGCCTCTTAACTTAACCTTCTACCTCGAGTGCAACCCGAGCCTTGTACAGGATGAATCTTACTATAAAAAAATCCCTGGTGGTGATGGGTTGTTCTTGAATGATAATACCATGACCTTCGCTATCTGAAATGTATCGAAATGTTAACAAATGTAAACATGTTACGGAAATTAACGATGATTAACGAAACTGGTTATAAACAACCGACAATTTGAAATGATTTGTTTGAACAATATTTTTAATCGATACTCGTATTTAAGTAGATATTCTGTTTATAATCAAATAGTATTATATATTTATATATACCGGCCTGATTATTTACGATAATCATCATGTTACGGAAATTAACGAAGATTAACGAAACTGCTTATAAACAACCGACAATTTAAAATGATACATTTCAGAGCAGAGATGGTTTTTACGATGAATTCGAAAATTGTGTTATAGGCTTAATTTGAGTTCGTTTGGAATCTTGCCGAAAGACACACATTTTCGTAACAAAAATTATTGTCACACTAACTCGCATCCATTTTCACAAGCTCTTTTTCCATCTACTTCACCCACATCCTCGGTATCCTCATCCGTCTATTACCCTCCTACTGACATTTCTTTTAACTGACCCCTCTTTCTCATCACTTTCCCCAATTTAACCCCCTGCGCAACAGTGGCAGTGGAATGCCTTGCTTGGGGTGAGATGATTAAAAAAAAAACAGACCTTGCACATATGTGTGTGCGCGCGCATGCGTGTGTAAGTGTGTGTGAAAAACAAAATGTCGTCTATCAATGCTGTCTGCAGAATTTATTTGTTTCTCTTGCGTCATTCTCAATGGCCATTAAAGCATTTTCATCATAGACTCTGAAGTCCTTAAACTTACAACAGTTTCAAAACTATAAGCTCTGCGGTATACAATACACTTTTACTGATCAGTTCGCATGTCAAGGGTAAAAGAATGTCGTCTGCCAAAAGTTTTATTGGTCGTTGAACTGCGGTCAACGAGACGCAGGAAAGTCAAAGACGGAAATTGGGGACACTTTAACGGAACCCACTTCCTGTCAGGGCTCAAGAAACTGTTGAGATGGAGAAATACGGCGACAGACTTCCAAGCTATTTCCCTCTTCGTGAAAACCGCAAAAAATGGCGATGAGAAAAAAACAGAACTGTAGAAATTGGGTTTCATTAAAAACCCACTCGCATTCTATTTCTCCAACATCCCGCCTTGAGGCTACAATAGCTGATGGTGCCTTTCCTCGTAGGATCGAAACGTCAGCGGAAATGTAACAGAAAAGATGTCTTCCTTTCGTATTATATTAATGTGCACCCACTCAGTCAGTTAAGTGCCATACGTGATACACGCTTTGGGCGATCATGTCTCGAAAGTGACATGACTGACTAGGCATGAGATTTTCTATCCTGCTACTTAAATTATAGTTGATGAGACAAGAGACGGATTGTATTAATAATTAGTAATTAGTGGGAGATCAGTTTATTACATCATAACAATAGAAAACTGATCCCCCACATTATGCCCAGTAGAAGTTTTAATTATGTTTCCAACTATTCAGTCAGTCAGTTAAGTGCCATACGTGATACACGCTTTGGGCGATCATGTCTCGAAAGAGACATGACTGACAGGGCAGAAGATTTTCTATCCTGTTTTTTAAACTATAGCTGAAGAGAGAAGAGACAGATTGTATTAATTAGTAATTAATGGGGGATCAGTTTGTAACTTCTTAACAATAGAAAACTGATCCCCTACTTTATGCCCAGTAGAAGTTTTAATTGTTTCCAACTATTCAGTCAGTCAGTTAAGTGCCATACGTGATACATGCTTTGGGCGATCATGTCTCCGAAGAGACATGACTGACTGGGCAGAAGATTTTCTATCCTGTTAAACTACAGTTGATGGGAGAAGAGACGCATTCTATTGACAATTAGTAATTAATGAGGGATCAGTTTATTACTTCATAACAATAGGAAACTGACTCTCTCTTTATGGCCAGTAGAAGTTTTAATTTTGTTTTCAACTATTGTATTCAGTCAGTCAGTTAAGTGCCATACGTGATACACGCTTTGGGCGATCATGTCTCAAAAAAGACATGACTGACTGGGCAGAAGGTTTTCTATCCTGTTATTTAAAGTATAGATGAAGGGAGAAGAAACGAATTGTATTAATAATTAGTAATTAGTTTGGGGATCAGTTTATTACTTCATAACAATAGAAAACCGATCCCCCTCTTTATGCCCATTAGACGCTTTACTTATATTTCCAACTATTGTTTTCATTCAGTCATTTAAGTGCTATACGTGACACACATTTTGGGCGATCATGTCTCGAAAGAGATATTACTGATTGGTTAGAATATTATCCCGCAGTAGGTTGCCATAGCTTTCTGCAGTAGTCTGACTGCCAGCCAAGGCTATAGAACCCAATCTGTCCTGCCATTTAACTCATAGCTGGAAGAAGATATAGATTATAATACATTATTATATTACATATAACTAATGGGGGATCAGTTTATTACTTTATAACAATAGAAAACCGATCCCCCACTTTATGCCCAGTAGGTTTTAATTATGTTTCAACTATTATCTTCATTCAGTCAGTTAAGTGCCATACGTGATACACGCTTTGGGCGATCATGTCTCGAAAGAGACATGACTGACTGGACAAAAGGCTTTTCTGCAGTAGACTAGTTACCAACCAAGGCTATATAACCCAATCTGTCCTGCTATTTAACTCATAGATAAAAGGAGAAGCAACGAATTAATACCTTACCCAAGGGTATCTGCGCGTAAGTGAATGCAACGAATTCAACTGAAATTTGAACTCGTCTCTCCAATTTCTCGTCCTAGTCGCTAACCACTGCACGACAACAGACATCAGTTGCACAACTTAGAGAGGGTTAACGTGTCGTATAATATGAGCGTAAGAAAGAGGAAAAAAGTGAAGTTCATGGGGTTATGCTTAAAAAATGACCGTTGACCCCAGAGGTCAAGATTGGTTGAGAAATCAGCAGAACCGGAGTCTGTTGCACAAAGCAGCAATTCTTGGGAAGAAACTGTCCAAGTGGAACTTCATCCTTACAAATGGAATACGAACGGAATGAGGATGATTCATTCTTATGAACGTGGTATGGAGGTTCACAGTTGCAAGGGTCAAAGAAAATAGAAACAAGGCTTATAGCTCGTCAGAACATTTGCCATGGAGTTAGCGAAAGAATAGCAGTGTTTTTTTTTTCTGTGTAAATGACGCTGTAGGATGAAAAATAATTAAAAAGGCAATAATTTCATTGGGTTATGCAAATATTCTGGGAAGAAGCTGTCCGAGTGGAACTTCATCTTTACAAATGGAATACGAAGGAGATGAGGATGATTCATTCTTGTGTGTGTGGTATGACTGTTCCTAGGTGCAAAGGTCAAGGAAGCTAGAACCACGGTATATAGCTTGACAGAACATTTGCCATGGAAGTAGGAAGAGAGTAGTAATATTCTGCCCAGTCAGTCATGTCTATTTCGAGACATGATCGTCCAAGCGTGTATCACGTATGGCACTTAACTTACTGAGTGAATATAATAGTTGGAAACATAATTAAAACTTCTACTGGGCATAAAGTGGGGGATCGGTTTTCTATTGTTATGAACGAATAAACGGATCACCCACTAATTATTAATTATTAATACAACCCGTCTCTTTCCCCATCAACTATAGTTTAAATAACAGGATAGAAAATCTTCTGCTCTGTCAGTTATGTCTCTTTCGAGACATGATCGCCCCAAGCGTGTATCCCGTATGGCACTTAACTGACTGATTGAATATAATAGTTGGAAATATAATTAAAACTTTTAATGGTGGGGGGGGGTCAATTTTCTACTGTTACAAAGTAATAAATTGCTCCCCGACTAATTATATATAAAAGAATAATGTTATTTAATCTATTTCTTCTCCCTACAATTATGAGTCAAATGGTAGGACAAATTAGGTTCTATAGCCTTGGCTGGCAACCAGTCTACCGCAGAAAGCAATGGAAACCTACTGCAGGATAATCTTCTGCCCTGTACGTCATGTCTCTAAAGAGACATGATCGTCCAAACCGGGTATCACGTTTGGCACTTAACCGACTGACTGAGTGGTAGAAAAGCATTTTTGATAAGCAGAGTCAACTTATGTCAACTTCGAAGTTTTCTCAAGGCATTATTTTAATGTCCTCACTCTTTACGGTTTTGTTTTTCTGCTCTCTCTCTCTCCTCCCTCTCCCCTCTGTCTCTCTCTCTCTCTCTCTCTCTCTCTCTCTATATATATATATATATATATATATATATATATATATCAGATATTGGAGGCCATCTACATTAAATCAAAACAACCCACACTTAATAAAATCACATTTTAATCTGGTCATAACACATTACATTGCATTTAGACATATGGTTGTGTTAACATTTCGGTCTTTCACATGGTGTGACGTTATAGAACCGCATTACAAATTTATGAACTGCGTCTGCTATTCGGTGACTGTTATCGTTGCATAGCAATGTTTTATGTCAATACAAGATAAAATCATCTTTTATGGTGGATGTTTTTATGTTAATGTCCATCATGTTACCTCTCTGAAGATGGCTCATGTGAGCCGAAAGCTTAGAATCAACATAATAAAAAAATATCCAAAGCTTGGAGAATTTTTGTCTTTATTTTCACCTGAAATTAAAGCCAAAATACGATGTTTAGAACGGCTCATGATTAAACATAATAGGCATTCATTGTCTATTTAACAGTATATATATATATATAGAGTGTGTCTTTGCTCTACTTTTGCATTTCGGTTGTACTTTGTATCGAGCACTTTTTCTTTCTTTTTTTTTGTGGTTGGTTCCGTTTGGGTTTTTTTTTTCTTTACTGCGGAGTATCGTATGTCTTGTCTTTATTCCGCGGATTTCTTTTTTTTACCCCCTCTTATCCAACGCCTTAGTGCGCCGGATTGTAACGGAATTAGGTTCTGTTTGTTAATGGTTTTTCTTAAAGTTTATCTTAGTATAAATTTAAAACTTAGATACTTGCAGAATCTATTTAGTTATTATTTTGAATATTATATATATAATAAAAACAGCTACATACATACATACATACATACATATATATATATATATATATATATATATATATATATATATATATATGTATGTATGTATGTATGTAGCTGTTTTATTATAATAGAGAAGCCAAGGCAGTTTTAAAAAGATATGGTACAATCATAAGTCATCATTTAAGTTCGAGAAGCACAAGAATTTTAGCAGACTCGCCAGCCAAGTGTCGATGTTGAAAAGAAAAATACAATAGAAGCCTTAATATGAAATAGGGATAAATTTTAAAAACGATCGGCATCACAGCATTGGGGACAAAATTAGCAGGTTGTGCCGGGAGGAGAAACTGGTTATTGTAAAATATTCTGACCAGGAGAATTTATTGAACGAGTGGTCTGAGGTAATGACGGGATGTAGGCATGCAAATCTTGGGTCTGTACGAAGCTGAGGCTGATTATGTCTTTCACAACTTCACGTCTCCTCCCCTTCGGTGAGGATTCCGGCAGTTGTTGGCCTGAGGTAGTCCCCCTTTCCTTCGGCAGGCGTAGACGTAAATATGTTCCTCTCCCCTTCAAAGTAGTTCCGGCGACCGTGTATATCAAGAAGCATCAAGAAATACGGCCTACCCTTACTGTCTGAGAAGACCGGTATGGTTTAAGCCTAGGTAGCAAGTATGTGGTGCATATTTCGTTCTTCGACTTATATATACATTCGTGTAAAATCTTCTGTACAATAAAGACGGAAGCTGATGATGGTTCGCCTGAAATAAGTCTATATTTCCGCTTAACCATGGAATAACGTGTATGTCTTAATTTTTACACCCTCCATATATATATATATATATATATATATATATATATGTGTGTGTGTGTGTGTGTGTGTGTGTGTGTGTGTGTGTATATATATATATATATATAAGCTAATTGAATATGTCTCGGTTCAAATCATTTTCCAAAATATCTACAAATAACAAAGCAGCTTACAGGATGCGGATTTTATATGCGCAGCTTAGATGTGGTACAAGGCCGAAAGTATGGGACACCCAGTGAGGATCAAACTCACTACTCAATTGTAATGAGTTGAGCGAGACAAGCTTGTTAACCATTACACCACATCGATGTGCGCAATGGTGATTTTCTAAGTGCGGCTTAAATGTGGCACAAGGCCGAAAGTAAGGGACACCCAGTGAGTATCGAACTCACTATTCAATTGTAACGGTTCTAGCGAGATAAGCTTGTTAACCGTTACACCACCTCGAGGTGCCCAAACAGCTTACAGAAAGACTGAAATCTAACTCCCCATCTTAAAATACTTATAATTGATTTATTACGAATAATATTTACAAAAATGAATCTGAGAGGAAAGCGTTCTGCATGAGATTTTATTTAAAATTCCATGTGGGCAACAAATTTCGCTACCAGCTTCTTGAGTTATCCAATAATCGCGTCAACTCTTATCACCAGGAAACTCTTTTGGTATGGAAGACATAACCTCCTG
>JBBBDQ010001227.1:702500-870000 GCA_037127315.1 Ascarosepion bandense
CTTTTTCTCATATTTTTCCTCTCTTTGATAATAGGGGGTAGGGGTTTCACTCAACATGGAGGCTTATATCAAGGACCTTGAGGAGATAATGCTGTCCTGGGCCAATAGGACGGCTACAGAAAGACTTGTAGAGGACGAAGTGTCCATTACTAATTTATATTTACGAGTCGACTCGACGTAACTTGGATCATGAAATAACACAGGAAATAAGGAAACACAAAAAGGCGAAAGTAACCAGAACAAGGATATATTAACAAAGGTTACATAGAGTTGAAAGCATGCAAATCAAATAAGGAAAGAAAAGTTATTTCTCTTTGCCTGGAGAGAAACGTAAATGTTCGATAAAAGATTAAATTGAATCAAGTTCAGTTTGAATAAAGTTAATGTACGTACTGTTAATGTCTGTTTCCAGTTGGAGTTTTTTAGCGTTGTGTGTGCATGCTGGTGAGAAATAAAAATTTGCGCCATTAATTGCTACCCGCAATTAGTGCGCGTGTGTATGTGTAAGTTAAGTAATAAACATGTCTGCTCTCGCCCCGGGTCGGAATCCTCTAACTGCCGTAACACGTGACGCTCCCGGCTTATATCGGCATGCCGATAGCGCGGAAACCTAGGGTTATTACGTGAACGTTGAATGACCATGTGTGTATGGGTGTGGATGTATCAAACCCAACAGACTATGTCTGGCAACAGGCTCTGTATCATGCCAACCAAACAAGAGAACCTAGTCATGGCTATCAAACAATCTCTGAGACGACATCACCCCTTATATCTGACCACCTCCAAAACTGACCACATCACACCTTATAACTAGCCACTTAACCACCTTGATTATTATGTATGGAGTACAGTTGAGAGAAAGATCAACGAAATTCCTTGGAACACCAAAGATGAAATAAATAAGGACAAGGAAGCGTTCACAAACTTAAGAGTTGCAAAATATTTTTGTGAAATTTTGGTAAATATATCTGGTAAAATGAGACGTCAGCGTTATTCTCATTTTTTGTCTTTAACTCTCCATGTAGTAGATAGACTAAACTATCGCTCGGTTCACACTCCACCCACGTCTATTGAACAGGCGAAGAGGCTCATCCCTTGTTCCCTGTTTAGAATGTGGTTTCCGGTTTTCTCTATTCCAATCTTTTCACTTTCACGTAGCCCCTTGCACATCAGTGGCGTTACCGCCTTGCTCGGGGTGATATGATTAAAAAAACCTCTATATGTATATATTAGATTGGGTTAAGACGTATTTAATTTTACTGCTGGTGGAGAGAAGTCAAACTACGTGAAAATGAGACACACACACACACACACACACACACACACACACACACACACACACACACACACATATATATATATATTATAAATTATATTTTAGAACATGTACATAATTATTCTATATATATCCGCTACAAAGGTACGTGTGTAAAGTATTTTTACACACCGCCTGATGAGACATTGAAGTTTCAATGTCGAAACAAACATACCTTTGTCGTGGATATATATAGAAAAATTATGTACATGTTCTAAAATATAATTTATAATAAATATTCACAGTTCTATATATTATATATCGAGCACTGTTTTAAATGAATGTTTTGGACGTTGTAAGAATTCTTTCTTCGTTCTGTATTCACTCGGATATATATATATATATATATATATATATATATATATATATATATATAACAGTTTCCACTTCTGCTATATGCGTGACTCTTCAGAAATGAATTGAGTTCTTTCGGTGACTGGCGTGTTTATACACTGCTTATGTACAACCCGTTAAAATTTCCCTTCTCTGACTTCATGCGTCGATGGCTTAGGGAGTAGCGACTCCGACTGACACCAAATCAGACGAGTTTCGGTCCCGGCCACGAGGCAAGTGGATGCGTCTAGACACACTGATGAGCTGTGATACAGCGAAACAGGCTTGTATGTGGATGATTTAAATATATATATATATAACCGGCTCTTCTACTGTGCCAGTTTTTTTTTTTCTCGGATTTTCCGCGTTTTGAATTCCATTCCGTACACATGCTCCCTGAACAAACTCCAAGAGTTTAAGTGCAATGTCAATTGTCATCTTTTATTCGCTAGACCTTCATGTTTCGCTTATCCTCTTCCCCACCCCGTATCTTATTCCTCTTTCTTCTCACTCTCCTCTCTTGTAAACACTGCGCACCAGTAGCAGTATTGCCTGGTTTAGTGTGAATTACATAAAAAAAAATAATATATATTAATTCCTCTTGGGTACCTATGTTCTATGAATTTTAAATGCAATATTAGATTTGCGGCAATGTCTCGTTATTATTTGTTGAAATAGTGAGAAGTAACTGTTTTTTCCACTCTCCTGTGGTGCTCACATTATTTCAATTGAAATGGCTAATGTTTTTTTTTCGATTCCGTTGTGCTGTAATTATATCAGTTAAAGTGGCTATATATTCTTCTGTTAGGCTCGCATTACTTCTGTTGAAATGGCGAGATGTAACTGTTCCTTTCCACTTTCCTGTGGTGCTCACATCATTTCAGTTGAAAGAGCTAGATGTAACTGTTCCTTTTCTCTCTCCTGTGAGGCTTTCATCATTATTTCAGTTGAATTGGCTAGATGTAACTTTTTCTTTTCTCTCGCCTGTTAAGCGCTCATTATTTCAGTTGAAATAGCTACATGTAACTGTTTCTTTTCTCTGTTTTGGGGCTCTCATTATCATTTGAGTTGAAATTGCTAAATATATATGTTTCTTTTCTCCCTCACCTGTTTCACTCTCATTATTTCAGATAGAATGGCTAGATATAACTGTTTCTTTTCTCTTCCCTGATCAGCTCTCATTATTACAGTTGAAATGGTTAGATGTAGCTGTTACTTTTCTCTCTTCTGTTGGGCTCGCGTCATTATTTCAGTTAAAATGTCTAGATGTAAATGATTCTTTTCTCTCTCCAGTTGGTCTCACATTATTTCAGTTGAAATGACTAGATGTAACTGTTACTTTTCTCTCTTCCGTTGGGCTCTCATATTATTTCTACTGAAATGGCTAGATGTAACTGTTTCTTTTCTTTCTTCTTTTAGGCTGGCATTATTTCTGCTGAAATGGCTAAATGTAACTGTTTCTTTTCTTTCTTCTTTCGGCTGGCATTATTTCTGCTGAAATGGCTAAATGTAACTGTTTCTTTTCGTTCTTCTCTTAGGCTGAGCATTATTTCTGCTGAAGTGGCTAGATGTAACTGTTTCTTTTCTTTCTTCTCTTAGGCTGGCATTATTTCTGCTGAAATGGCTAGATGTAACTGTTTCTTTTCTTTCTTCTCTTAGGCTGGCATTATTTCTGCTGAAATGGCTAGATGTAACTGTTTCTTTTCTTTCTTCTCTTACACTGGCATTATTTCTGCTGAAATGGCTAGATGTAACTGTTTCTTTTCTTTCTTCTCTTAGGCTGGCATTATTTCTGCTGAAATGGCTAGATGTAACTGTTTCTTTTCTTTCTTCTCTTAGGCTGGCATTATTTCTGCTGAAATGGCTAGATGTAACTGTTTCTTTTCTTTCTTCTCTTAGGCTGGCATTATTTCTGCTGAAATGGCTAGATGTAACTGTTTCTTTTCTTTCTTCTCTTACACTGGCATTATTTCTGCTGAAATGGCTAGATGTAACTGTTTCTTTCTTTCTTCTCTTAGGCTGGCATTATTTCTGCTGAAATGGCTAGATGTAACTGTTTCTTTTCTTTCTTCTCTTAGGCTGGCATTATTTCTGCTGAAATGGCTAGATGTAACTGTTTCTTTTCTTTCTTCTCTTAGGCTGGCATTATTTCTGCTGAAATGGCTAGATGTAACTGTTTCTTTTCTTTCTTCTCTTACACTGGCATTATTTCTGCTGAAATGGCTAGATGTAACTGTTTCTTTTCTTTCTTCTCTTAGGCTGGCATTATTTCTGCTGAAATGGCTAGATGTAACTGTTTCTTTTCTTTCTTCTCTTAGGCTGGCATTATTTCTGCTGAAATGGCTAGATGTGACTGTTTCTTTTCTTTCTTCTCTTAGGCTGGCATTATTTCTGCTGAAATGGCTAGATGTAACTGTTACTTTTCTTTCTTCTCTTAGGCTGGCATTATTTCTGCTGAAATGGCTAGATGTAACTGTTTCTTTTCTTTCTTCTCTTACACTGGCATTATTTCTGCTGAAATGGCTAGATGTAACTGTTTCTTTTCTTTCTTCTCTTAGGCTGGCATTATTTCTGCTGAAATGGCTAGATGTAACTGTTTCTTTTCTTTCTTCTCTTAGGCTGGCATTATTTCTGCTGAAATGGCTAGATGTGACTGTTTCTTTTCTTTTCTTCTCTTAGGCTGGCATTATTTCTGCTGAAATGGCTAGATGTAACTGTTTCTTTTCTTTCTTCTCTTAGGCTGGCATTATTTCTGCTGAAATGGCTAGATGTAACTGTTTCTTTTCTTTCTTCTCTTACACTGGCATTATTTCTGCTGAAATGGCTAGATGTAACTGTTTCTTTTCTTTCTTCTCTTAGGCTGGCATTATTTCTGCTGAAATGGCTAGATGTAACTGTTTCTTTTCTTTCTTCTCTTACACTGGCATTATTTCTGCTGAAATGGCTAGATGTAACTGTTTCTTTTCTTTCTTCTCTTAGGCTGGCATTATTTCTGCTGAAATGGCTAGATGTAACTGTTTCTTTTCTTTCTTCTTTTCGGCTGGCATTATTTCTGCTGAAATGGCTAGATGTAACTGTTTCTTTTCTTTCTTCTCTTACACTGGCATTATTTCTGCTGAAATGGCTAGATGTAACAGTTTCTTTTCTTTCTTCTCTTAGGCTGGCATTATTTCTGCTGAAATGGCTAGATGTAACAGTTTCTTTTCTTTCTTCTTTTCGGCTGGCATTATTTCTGCTGAAATGGCTAAATGTAACTGTTTCTTTTCTTTCTTCTCTTAGGCTGAGCATTATGTCTGCTGAAATGGTTAGATGTATCTGAACCTATTCTTTTTCCTGTTAGGCTTTCTTTACTATTTCAGTTGAAATGGCTTGATGTAACTGCTTCTTTTCTTTCTCCTATTGGGCTTTCCTTATTATTTCAGTTCAACTGGCTCCATGTAGCAGTGTCTCTTCTCTCCCTTTTTGGTCTTTCATTATTATTTCACTTAAAATAGCTAGATGTAACTGTTTGTTTTCTCTCACCTGTTGGGTTTTCATTATTTTCTCATTTGAAATGTCTAGATTTGACTGTTTCTTTTTTTCTCTCCTGTTGGGTTTTCATTATTATTTCAAATGAAATGGCTAGGTGTAACAGTTACTTTTCACTCTCCTCTTGGGATCTCATTATTATTTCAGTTGAAATAGCTAGATGTAACTGTTTCTTTTCACACTTCTGTTAGGCTTGCAGTATTTCTGCTAAAATTGTTATATGTAATTGTTTCTTTTCTCTCTCCTGTTTGGTTTTTATTATTATTTTAGTTGAAATGGCTAGATGTAACTGTTTCTTTTCTCTCTCCTTTTGGGCTTTCATTACTATTTCAGTTAAAATGGTTAGATGTAACTTTTTCTCTCTTCTCTTAGGCTAACATTATTTTAGTTGAAATGGCTAGATGTAACTGTTTCTTTTTTCTCTCTCCTTTTGGGCTTTCATTATTATTTCAGTTGAAATGGCTAGATGTAACTGTTTCTTTTTTCTCTCTCCTTTTGGGCTTTCATTATTATTTCAGTTGAACTGGCTAGATGTAACTGTTTCTTTTTTCTCTCTCCTTTTGGGCTTTCATTATTATTTCAGTTGAAATGGCTAGATGTAACTGTTTCTTTTTTCTCTCTCCTTTTGGGCTTTCATTATTATTTCAGTTGAAATAGCTAGATGTAACTGTTTCTTTTCCCTTTCTTGTTAGGCTCTCATTTTTATTTCAGTTTAAATGGCTAGATGTGATTGTTTCTTTTCTCTCTCCTTTTGGGCTCTCAATATTATTTTAGTTCAAATCTCTTGCTATAACTGTTTCTTTTCTCTCTTCTGTTAGGCTTTAAGCTTTAATCTTCAAAATTCTACATTCATTATCTACTATATACTTGATTCCATTTTTTTAATTGGTTTTGCTCTTGAATTCTATTTTTTTTTCTCACTATCTCCTTGTGTCTCATTGGCGCCATTGCTTTGCTTGAGATTAATCTCATCATTTTACAATTGAAATTACTTGAAGTAACCGTAAGTTCTTTGCTGACCGTTTCTTCTCTCACATTTCCTGCCTATTGAACTCTCTTTTGGCTTTTTCATTTCTTGTCAACTTTGATCTTCAAAAATGTAAACACAATGACAATCATTATCTTCTATCATCTTAATTCCTGTTCTTATTCCTAAAAATAAATGCCCAAAATAATCTAAAATTTTTCTGATAGTTATCGAGGATCCTTTTAAGAGGAACCTATCCTTCAGAACATTGATGATCCTGTCTCCCCAAAGTGTCCTGTCTCCCCAAAGTGTCCTGTCTCCCCAAAGTGTCCTGTCTCCCCAAAGTGTCTTGTCTCCCCAAAGTGTCCTTGTCTCCCCAAAGTGTCCTGTCTCCCCAAAGTGTCTTGTCTCCCCAAAGTGTCCTGTCTCCCCAAAGTGTCTTGTCTCCCCAAAGTGTCTTGTCTCCCCAAAGTGTCCTGTCTCCCCAAAGTGTCTTGTCTCCCCAAAGTGTCTTGTCTCCCCAAAGTGTCCTGTCTCCCCAAAGTGTCTTGTCTCCCCAAAGTGTCCTGTCTCCCCAAAGTGTCTTGTCTCCCCAAAGTGTCCTGTCTCCCCAAAGTGTCTTGTCTCCCCAAAGTGTCTTGTCTCCCCAAAGTGTCCTGTCTCCCCAAAGTGTCCTGTCTCCCCAAAGTGTCTTGTCTCCCCAAAGTGTCCTGTCTCCCCAAAGTGTCTTGTCTCCCCAAAGTGTCTTGTCTCCCCAAAGTGTCCTGTCTCCCCAAAGTGTCTTGTCTCCCCAAAGTGTCCTGTTCATTAGTAGCTTCTAATAAATTTTGTCTATTTGTCATCCCACCTAAACCTGACTTTCCCATTAATTTACACAAGCTCGCTAAATAGGTCATGCAGTGTTTTCCTTAAACTTTCAATCTGCCTTGGGAGTATCACATTTTCCAAGCCTTCTTTCTTTATTATCTGCCCTACGAGTATCCTCTCCGTTATTAATTTCTTTATATACTGAATTAATACAAATATAAAATGTGTCACTTAGCTGATTGATGTTACGAAGAGATAGTTTTTTTTTTCTGCCTGGTTTAACAATTCTTCCACAGTTTTTGAACCCGAGTAGAGGTTTACCACTTGATTTCTGTAAAAGATGGGGTCTTTGATTCTTTCTCCAAAATTTGTCTGATTTCTCTTTAACTCCCTGTAGCCTATTGTGTCTTAGTCACCCCTCTTGATATGAAATGATTCATATATATATATATATATATATATATCTTTACAAATATATATCATTCTTTCTTTATATGTATACATTATTATAAAAATATAATTCCCGCTCTTTATATATATGTGTATATATATATACATCACTCTTTCTATACATGTATATATATATATCACTCTTTCTATACATATATATATATATATATATATATATATATATATATATATATAAAGAATATATATTTTTTTATATATAAAGAAAGAGGTATATTTTTTATATATAAAGAAAGAGACAAACATATATATATATATATATATATATGTTTGTCTCTTTCTTTAATTAAAAAAAGACTTTCTTGCTAACTTTATATCTATGTGTATATATATATATACATTGATATATATTTTTCACTCTCTCTTTATTTATATATATATATCCTTCTCTCTCTCCCTCTTTATATATGTATATATGTCTTTCTCTCTTCCTTTATATAATTTTCTTTCTTTTTACCTATATATATATATATATATATATATATATATATATATATATATATATATCACCCTCTTTTTATTTATAGATATATTTCTCTCTCTCTTTGAATATATATATCTTTGTCTCACACTCAATATATATATATATATATATATATTCTCTCTTTATATATATTTTTATATATACATAAACAGTGAGAGAGACAGGATATATATATATATATATATATATATATATATATATATATTCTTTGTTTCTTTATCTATCTATCTATATATCTATCTATCTATCTATCTATTTATCTATCTATCTTAAAACTGTTTTTCATAAGAAGTCTTTATATATATATAGATAGATGTATATATATATATATATATATATATATAGATAGATAGATAGATAGATAGATAGATAGATGTATATATATATACATCTATCTATATATATATATATATATAAAGACTTCTTATGAAAAACAGTTTTAAGATAGATAGATAGATAGATAGATAGATAGATAGATAGATAGATAGATAGATAGATAGATAAAGAAACAAAGAAACAAACACAGAAAGAAAGCGTGGAGGGAAAGAGTGATAGAGATTTAACTTTTAATCAAACTCTCTTTTTAATCACGTTGTCACGATTTCTCCTTTTATCCAAACACGTGATAAGCCGTGTTTCTTTATTAATAAATTTGCGCCCAGCAATGAAGTGGGAGTTTTTCGGCCTGTCATAAAAAGGGGTGCTTTCTAAGCACGTGACCCACTGACAAGCTTTAAACCAATCCTTATCGCCTCTTTGTGTCTTACCTACCTGACATTTTTCTAACTCTCCAGCCTTCGGGCATGAGATGATATTGGGGGACGAAAGACGATGATTTGCTGTTTGAGAGCAGAAATATTTTGATAACTAGTTACTAAGAAAATAAGATAAACGAGACACTCGTTGAACTGCTATGGTTAAGGAGCTATTCATATAAGCCATTAATTTTAACTTAGATTTATCATTTGGTAATCAAATATATATCGCAGATATTATATACAAAAACCGTTGAACCTCTTTGGGGATTTACTTGTGGCATATAAAGCAGATCTATTTTATCACTACATTTCAACTGATAACAACTTGTGATCACGGGATACTTGAGGAAGGGTGGAGAACGTAACGCCTTTATGATCGGGATGAAGGTAAAATACAAAAATGTTTATCTCAAAATGTGAGAAAGTGCTCCGGCGGTCAGAGAATATTGGTCAATAATATTGGTCAATAATATTGCTCAGGACACTGTGTTCAAAAGAACAAATGCAAAGACTAAAGAATTGTGATTAGAAAGAAGAAAGAAAGAAAGAAAGAGATTCAAAGAAAGGCAGAAAGAAAGATAAAGAAGAAGAAAGGTAGAAAGAAAGATATGATGGGGTTTGAAGAAATAAATGAATAAATAAATAAATGAATAGATAAAGAAAGAAAGAAAGAAAGAAAGAAAGAAAGAAAGAAAGAAAGAAAGAAAGAAAGGTATGCAAAGACAGAAAAACGAGAGAAAAAGAAAGAGAATGGAAGGAAGAAAGAGATGAAAAGAAAGAGAGTAGAAGAAAGCAGAAAAGAAGGAAGGAAGAACAAAAGAAGGAAAGAAGAGATTTAAAGAAAGAAAGAAAGAAAGAAAGAAAGAAAGGTATTCAAAGACAGAAAAACGAGAGAAACAGAAAGAGAATGGAAGGAAGAAAGAGATGAAAAGAAAGAGAGTAGAAGAAAGCAGAAAAGAAGGAAGGAAGAACAAAAAGAAGGAAAGAAGAGATTTAAAGAAAGAAAGAAAGAAAGAAAGAAAGAAAGGTATTCAAAGACAGAAAAACGAGAGAAAAAGAAAGAGAATGGAAGGAAAAAAGAGATGAAAAGAAAGAAAGAGAGTAGAAGAAAGCAGAAAAGAAGGAAGGAAGAACAAAAAGAAGGAAAGAAGAGATTTGAAGAAAGAAAGAAAGAAAGAAAGAAAGAGAAAGAAAGAAAGAAGAACTATAGAAAAAAAAACGAAGTGTGAATATTAACGGAAGGAAACTTAAGAGAGTAATTGAAATAAAGTAGGAAGGAAGGAAGGAAGGAAGGAAGGAAGGAAGGAAGGAAGGAAGGAAGGAAGGAAGGAAGGAAGGATTAAGTGATTTAGTAGGAGGAAGTAAGGGAGGAGGAAAAGCCATAAAGAATGATAAAGAAATAAAAGGAAAAAGAGTAAAGAAGGAAGGAAAGAAGATGAGAGGAAGTGACACAGTAGAAAAAAAGGAAAAAGGAAGAAAACGGAAAGTAAAATAAAAATAAAATTAAAGAAACTGAAGCAAGTGACTCAGAAAAGAAAGAAAGCAAAAAAAAAAGAGAGAGAAATACAAGCAAGTGATAAAGAGAAGAAAGAAAAAGAAACAAACAAACAAACAAACAAATAAAAGCAAGTTGCTCACAATAGAAAGAAAGAAAATGAAAGCAAAGAAAGAAAGAAAGAAAGAAAGAAAGAAAGAAAGAAAGAAAGAAAGAAAGAAAGAGGGGGAACAGAAGTATTTGACTCAATACAAAAAAAAAATTGAAAGAAAAAAGAAAGAAAGAAAGAAGTAGGAGCCAGCGACTCGGAATAGAAAGAAAGAAAATGAAAGCAAAGAAAGAAAGAAAGAAAGAAAGAAAGAAAGAAAGAAAGAGGGGGAACAGAAGTATTTGACTCACAATACAAAAAAAAATTGAAAGAAAAAAGAAAGAAAGAAAGAAGTAGGAGCCAGCGACTCGGAATAGAAAGAAAGAAAATGAAAGCAAAAGAAAGAAAGAAAGAAAGAAAGAAAGAAAGAAAGAAAGGAAGAGGGGGAACACAAGTATTTGACTCACAATACAAAAAAAAAAAATTAAAAGTAAAAAAGAAAGAAAGAAGTAGAAGGAAGCGACTCGTAATAGAAAGAAAGAAAAATTGTGTATATGGCGACCCAAAGCCGAATCTACAAATTTTTGTTTAAACCTCTTAATTCATTTTTTCTCTTTTGAGGTTGATTTTGTGCATGAAATATTGGCGCAATAATCTTCCCCTTGAATTCACTGCATTCACTTACGCACAAATACCCTTGGGAAGGTATTAATCTCTCTCTCCCCACCAGTTATGGGTCAAATAATAGAACAGATTGGGTTCTATAGCCTTGTCTGGCAACCAGTCTACTGCAGAAAGCAATGGCAATGAACTTCTATGGGATAAACTTCTACCCAGTTAGTCATGTCTCTTTCGAAACATGATCACCCAAAGCGTGTATCACGTATGGCACTTGACTGACTGGATCTTCCCCAACATGTCTTGGCCTAACAAAGGAAGGGCATTTTTCGTAGAGGTCAATTTCGCCAACACATCATACACTTTAACGCCCTCAAACTTTCGGACAATATTTCAATGTCGTCATGCTCCACCAAAAAGCAGAATTTTTGATTGGGTTCAGAAGTTCAGAGAGTATGGGACTGTGCAAAATCTGAACTCGAAAGGTCCGAGAGCCACTTATTCTAGTCGGAGAGTGAGGTCTCGAACAGAAAGGTATATTGATACTGTACGAGACCCAGTTGGGCAGAGCGCAAAGAAATCACTTTGATGACGAAGTCAAAAAATGAGAATCTCTCGAGAGTCTTTGGGGCGTGTACTTAAATCAATCTTCATTTGTATCCTTACAACATTCAGTTAAACTGCCATACGTGAAACACACTTGGGCGATCATGTCTCGAAAAAGACATGACTGAATGGACAGAAGATTATCCCGCAGTAGGTTGCCATTACTTTCTGCGGTAGACTGGTTACCAGCCAAGGCTATAGAACCCAATCTGTCTTGCCATTTAACTCATAGTTGGAGGGAAAAGAGATAGTTTCTATTACATTATTATATCATGGATAATTAATGGGGGATCAGTTTATTACTTTATAACAATAGTAAATCGATCCCCCACTGTATTCCCAGTAGAAATTTTAATTATGTTTCCAACTATTATCTTCATTCAGTTAGTTAAATGCTATACATGATATACGCTTTGGGCGATCATGTCTCGAAAGAGACATGACTGACTGGGCAGAAGATTATCCCGCAGTAGGTTGCCATTGCTTTTTCATTATAGACTGGTTGCCAGCCAAGGCTATAGAACCCAATATGTCCTGTTATTTAACCCATAACTCGAAGGAAGAAACGGATTAATACCTTTCCAAGTGAATGCAATGAATTCAACTGGAATTCGAACTCCACTGTACCACAACGCACATCCGCGACATTCAAGTAAAGCAAAAAATTACGAAGATGGACATTGAAAAACGCGTGTGTGAACGGTTTTATAACACAACCGAAGACAACGAAGACTTCTTGGATCATGTTTGATTCTCTCGCGAAGCGCACTTCTTTTTCCTTTCAGGACATGTAAACAGCAAAATCAATGTTTATTAGGGTACAACTGCATCAGAGAATGTGTTATAGAGGCCGTTACATGCAACAAAGTTCACATCATGGGTTACAATTTCTAAACATGGCATTATATTGTTTCGAAAACGAAAATGAGAGACCTCAAACAGTGGTAGTGGTGTGGTAGTTTTGGACATTTTACTGTGAGGGCGATTACAGGAAAGACTGATGACGGAAGTGGGCACCGAACGCACCGGACATTTGATTTCTGGGGGTATCTCAAGGATAATGTGTACCAGAACAACCCTCAAACGATTGGTGAACTGAAGGCAACAATCACAACAAAAATCAGCGAAATCCCTAAAGAGGAATGCGCCCAAGTAATTGGCTATTTTGCGCAACTTTTGCAAGTCTGCCTCTAGCACCGCGGAAACCATTTGGAACAAATTTAAGAAAGAACGTGACTTTTATGCAAAGCGACCAATTTAACTAAAATATTGGGGAATGGTTGTACACAGACTGAAGAGTAAATCCACCAGGTTTCTTGAAAATAACTGGACCTTGGTAGGATTTAATACAATATTTATGGGTCCTGTTTTTTGAGTCTGCCTTTGTAGGATTTATTACGATATTTATGGGTCCTGTTTTTTGAGATCACTGTAAAATAAAGAGAGGCATAAAATCAAGTGACTCAGGACAGAAAGAAAGAAAGAAAGAAAGAAAGAAAGAAAGAAAGAAAAAAGATGAAATAGAAGCAAATGACTCAGAATAGAAAGAAAAAGAAAGTAAAAAAAGAAAGAATGAAAGAATGAAAGAAAGAAAGAAAGAAAGAATGGAAAAAAGAAAAAGAAGGACAAAAAGAAAATTAAAGCAAGTGATTCAGAATGGAAACAAAAATAGAGGAAAAGAAAGAGAGAGAAATAGAAAAACGTGACTCAGATTATAAATAAATAAATAAATACAGAAAGAAAGAAAGAAAGAAAGAAAGAAAGAAAATGAAATATAATCAAGTGACTCAGAATAAAAAGAAAGAAAAAAGAAAAGAAAGTGAAACAGAAGTGAGTGACTCAGAATAGAAAGAAAAAGAATGTAAGAAAAAGAAAGAAAGAAAGAAAGAAAGAGAAATAAAAGCCAGTGACTTAGAATGGAAAGAAAGAAAGAAAGAAAGAAAGAAAGAAAGAACAAATGAAGGACTGGATGAGTAATCTTAGCGGAAGAGAAATTATAACAAAAAGAAAGAAAAAAGGTGTAAAGGAAAAAATTTAAAAGCTAAGAACAAAATTAGAACTAATTGAAAATCGGGTGTGGACTTCTTCAGAGGCACTCAAAGCCAAGTGTCTTTCCCAGTGTTTGACCGTCACTTAATGAAGTCATGTGCGTGTGTGCGTGCGTGCCGGCGCGGATGAGTGTATATATGGATGTATGTGATAAAAAAAAAGTGAGAGAGAGAGAGAAACCTAGTGGTCCATGTATGGCAGCTGAAAGAACTTCCTGTTTTGACCAACTCTTGCGGACCAACATTAGGGAAGGAAGTGGGGGTTGTGGGATGTCTACACAAAACTGTAAACAGCGTCATCCCACCCCCGTTTTACTACAAAGTCTGTTTCTCAATGAATTAGTAGACCCTCGACAAATTCTATTCCATATTATTTTACCGATTTCTTCCCGGCAAATAATATTGCGGAGATAGTGACCACTATAAATACAGTCAGTCAATTAAGTGCCATACGTGATACACGCTTGGGCGATCATGTCTCTTTCGAGACATGACTGACTGGGCAGAAGATTATCTCGCAGTAGGTTGCCATTGCTTTCTGCGGTAGACTGGTTGCCGACCAAGGCTATAGAACCCAATCTATCCTGCTATTTAATCCATAACCGGAAGGAAGAGACGGATTAATACCTTTCCCACGGGTATTTGCGCGTAAGTGAATACAATGGATTCAACTGGAATTCGAACTCGGCTCCCCGGTTTCTCGTTCCGAGCCGATATCCACTGTACCACAACGCACATAAAAGTAAAAAATAAAAGGCCTTTCATGGCCCCGCGACAGTGTCGACCGAATTCATAAGTGGTTTCTCTCTGTTGTTGGTAACAGCCTTTGAGATTTGAAAAAAGAAATCACTCGACCAGCGGTCGAGAGTGAGGTAAAATTAATTTGCCCCAAAAATTATTTTACACGACCGATACCATTTTCGTAATAGTCGCCTTACGTAAACAGAGCGTGAATCGCTGACGAAAAACAAAAAATGAAATATTAAGAAGAGACAGCTAAAGTTCCTGGGACATGCACTGAGGAAGGAGGGCTTGGAGAACCTGATACTAACAGGCCAGATAGCGGGAAAAAGAGACAGCGAAAAGCAACGAATAACATATTTGAAGGACCTAATCAGGTGGATGATGGAACGAGGATTGCATGGTGCAATAGGAGAAGGCGTGCTAAGAACCACCAGGGATAGGAAGATGTGGAAAGCCATGATCGCCTACGTCCTGAAGGGACAGGGCATATAGAAGAAGAAGAAGAAGAAGAAGAAGAAGACTGGAATTCCGTTTCCTCCGCTTGTCTTATGGAAGTCAAACTTAGAAATTACGTTAGAGACCAGAGAGGGGGTTATGTATACTTTATTAAGTCGAGCCTCAGTTTTAGGTGGGAAGTCGAGTGTGAGTACTCTAGACCAATCAAGTGTGGAGTTGGAAGAGAATTTGCGAGTAAAGCATTCAACCTTGTCCGCTGTGACTGTAAGGGCCTCAAATTTGTTGAATAAAGGAGGGATTGAGGATTTGGTATTGTTACTGGGCCACCAGTAGTTTTTTTGAGTTAGAACTTCCTGACTGGGATGAAAACATCGATGCCAGCTTTCACCCAGAGGAGACCAAAGAGGTGCAGTTTTCAACAGGTCCAAGAGACACCCCAAAATCCCGGAACGACACCTAGTCCGCTCATTGATAACAGTAAGATATTCTGCTGGTAGAAGATTCCTTGGGGAGGTGAGTGGATAGAGATAACGGAAAACACAGCATGATCAGAGTTGCCAAAATGGTCAGAGATGCATGGCACCACAAGAGTCAGGGATAAAAATGAAGTTGAGGGAATTGTAATATTCACCACTTGCGTGAGAGACTGAGTGATTGAGAAACTCATTGTATAGACACCAGCAAGATCAGTAACAGAGTTTTTTAGCCACTTGGCAAGATCAGTGACAGAGTTTTTCAGCCACTTGGCAAGATGGGCATTAAAGTCATCGAACAGAAATATATTAGTGAACGGCTGGGAGAAAATGGCCTTGTCTATATTATCTGAAATGCTGTCTTGCCTAGCAAAGAACAGATGCATGTTTTCTTCACAGTCTTTGGATGATCATGTCTCGAAAGAGACATAACTAACTGGGCGGAAGATTATCCTGCAGTAATTTGCCATTGCTTTCTGCGATAGACTGGTTGCCAGCCAAGGCTATAAAATCCAATCTGCCCTGCCATTTAACTCATAGTTGGAGGGAGAAGAGATAGATTATATTACATTATTATATTATGTATAATTAGTGGGAAAACAGTTTATTACTTTGTAACCAAAGATAAATGACCCCCCACTTTATGCCCAGTACAAATTTTAATTATGTTTCCAACTATTATATTCAGTCAGTCAGTTAAGTGCCATACGTGATACATGCGTTGGGCGATCATGTCTCGAAAGAGATATGACTGACTGGACAGAAGATTATCCCGCAGTAGGTTGCCATTACTTTCTGCGTTAGACTGGCTGCCATCCAAGGCTATAGAACCCAATCTGTCTTATTTAACCCATAACTGGAGAGAAGTGACTGATTAATACCTTTCCTAAGGGTATCTGTCTACCGCAGAAAGCAATGGCAACCTACTGCGGGATAATCTTCTGCCCAGTCAGTCATGTGTCTTTCGAGACATGATCGCCCAAAGCATGCTTCATGTAAGAATATCTACTTAAATACGAGTATCGTAAAAAATAATGCTGAAAAAATCATTTCATTCATATATATATATATATATATATATATATATATATATATATATATATATATATACGAAATGGTATTAACCGACATATCTATAATAAACTTGTCCATATATATATATATATATATATATATATATATATATATATATATATATATACATATATGAAATTAGGTATACCTAATTGAGATGACAAATGACTCGTTCAGTTATCTTCCTGGAATTCATTAACCTAAAACTCGGTGTGCATCCGAAATCGAGCAACGAAAACAACCTAGTAAATTTATGTTCCTATCATAACAATAAAATATAATCCGGCATAATCATGGGATTCTACCTAAGAACACTAAGAATATGCAGCTCGGATTATTTACATGAAGAGAAGAAATGCATTTAAAAGACTTTCAAAGTTTTATAGTATCTTAATGATTTTATATTCAATGGCAACCTATTACGGAATAATCTTCTGCCCAGTGAGTCATGTCTCTAAAGAGACATGATCGCCCAAAGCATGTTTCACGTATAAAACGCAATAAAATCTGCTTTTCTCTGACGTGCGCCGATAGCTTAGGAGTAATATCTCCGACTGATGATTAATCAGTTTCAATCTAGCTGCACTGATAAGCTGTGATACAACGAAATAGGTATGTATGCGGCTGATTATTTTCATCATATATATATATATATATATGTGTGTGTGTGTGTGTGTGTGTGTGTGTGTGTGTGTGTGTGTGTGTTAGAAATTAAAGGATTTTCATTAGAAATCCATGGTTTTATATTTATATTGTTCGAACTTTTTCTCCTCATCTTTATTGCCATATTTACGACATTTCGGCCAACATGCACTCCAGCCTTCTTCAGGTGCTCGGTATTTCGAACCGAACCCTTTATTTTGATCACTGGGGTATATCATTCCCATTTCCTGTGTGATGATATTTCCGGATGCAAAGTAGTTATCTCCCTTTGACTCAACTCTTTAAGTTTTCTGTTCACCACTGCTGTAAACTGGTAATGAACTCATAACTTTTAGAGTCAAGTCACTGGAACTAACCAACGCTCATATCTTGTGCTATGTGTCCTTTACAACTGCCGAAACGTCATAAACGTGACAATAAAGAGGAGAACAACATCCGAACAATGTAAAAAAGGGTTAATTTTTATATTTAACTAGCAGTATAGCCCGGCGTTGCTCGGGTGTAATGAAAGCTTTACAACTAATCCATGGTCCTGGAGCTCAGACTCTTTGGACGTCGACACGAAATACTAAAAAGCAATAGTTGTTTCCAGTTAAAGCGAAACCGTAGACTGAAAGAAAAATGAATGGAAGTAAGTTAAATTTTGATTTCCTGGTATCGATATCAAATAAGTTTTTTTCGTCGTAAACTGAATTTTGAAGGCTAAATAAGTCCTCTGAGTAAATGGTATCATGGCTGAGACTAAGAACTACAATTATACCTACTTAGAGCCAAACCAGAAGCAAAATAAAATAAAATAAAAGGGCTGAAAAAAATACAGACATACAAGCAGATAAACAGCCACACACACAAACATCTTGCCTTTTATATATATATATATATATATTATCAATTTTCTACACTATTGTAAGCACTGCAACCTTGAAACTTCTGAATATCGTTTCTTATGTCTTTGTCTATGAGTGTATCAAATTTGATTAAAATCGGACCACTCCTTCTATAACCCGATTTTTTCGATTATCGATTTTCGATATTTATCGGGGGTACCTCGATACAAAACCTAGCTAAGAGCACTCGCAGACGCTTATAGTACAACTGTGTAAATTTTCAAGAAATCGGTTCAGCCGTTTCCGAGTTTATAGGTAATGGACACACACACACACACACACACACACACACACACACACACACACACACACAAACAAAGTTCCATTTATAAATAAGTTTAGATTGACTCTCCATTTTATTTGTTTATTAAACAGTGTATATTTAGTCCATAAATGTGTTCCATGGAAACAACTTGTTTTCCTCTGACGTAGGATTTTGTTTTTTCTTTCTCGAATGCGCAGACCTACAGACGTAATACGCACTGTTTAAGAATGAAAAAGGGCTATGGTTTTCAAATACGGCTATTCTCTATAATAATATTGATAATAATAATAATAATAATAATAATAATAATAATAATAATAATAATAATCGATTTATATTTTAGAAATTGATATGTTTACCTTTCAGATAAGAAACCAGACAGATTTGGACTCCCGACAAAAATAATCTGAGTGAAGTGGGTGGGACTTTCCTTGAATAAGTTAAAAAGTGTCTTGCTTACTGCGAAGTACTTCGCGGCCGAGTGGTAAATGATACCGGATAAAAGTTAAAATTAAAATTATCATCATGAATATTCATCAAGACAGAAATTCCATGTCTAAGAGAATTAAGTTTCAAGAAATACGTTTTCGCAAGGATAAACCATAGTCTAGTAGACCGATTGTAAATGAAGAATGTGGAGCGTCGGTTTTTGTTTAACCTCTTCCCGCTTTTTGGCAAAATGTTCGAGGCTATTATCGCTTCTGAAATGATTCAGCATCTCACATCCAATAAATTATTTTCTGACAAGCAGTATTGCTTCTTCTTTGACAGGTCTACTGCTGATGTGCTAACGGTCATCACTGAGTACATATATCAGGCCCTTGATATGAACAGTGATGCCCGGACTGTTGTTTTGGATATCTCGAAAGCATCTGATTGTGTTTGTCAAGCTGACCTTTTGCAAAAGCTCCATGGTTACGGTATAACTAGATGGCTGTTCGATTTAATCCAGTCGTTCCTGTCAAACCGTAAAATGATGGCAGTTCTCAATGGTCATACTTCTAAATCCCTTCAAGTGAACGCGAGAATCCATCAAGGACGTTCTGCGCTCTTCCTGATATTATTAACGACTTTCCTTATCTAATCGATTCCCAGGTTGGCATCTATGCAGATGGTGCCACCATTTACTTCCGTCTCAATCTAAAATCTCCCAGTGCTCACATTATAGATCTCTCTTCTGTTCTTGGAAAGAGCTTCCAATCAGTGTTGGATTGGGGTAATAAATGGCTCGGAAATTTCAACGATTCTAAAACGATGCTGCTCTCCCTTAATCACCTCTCCTAACTTCCATTAATATGGATCTCACTAGTTTTCTTGAAAGCATTACACTGCGCCTCCTTGGCCTCACTTTCTCAGTCGATCTCAAGTGGAATAAATACATTGCTACATCCACTGCTAAGAAGGTTGGGTCGCTATGCCGAGCTAGGAAGTTATCTCATCAGAAACCATCTTGCACATTTATAAATCTACCATTCGTTCGAATACTTTTGCTATTTCTAGTCAGGTGATCCTGCTGTTTATCCTTGGTTTCTCAACAAAATCCAGAGAAGGTTCTGCAGTGTAACTGGTCCCGATCTGGATGTTCACATTCAGTCTCTTTCTCACCGACGGAATGCGACTTCCTCTCCCGGACAGTTCTAAAAGTATTTTCACCATTTCTCCTCTGATAAGCTTAATTCCCATATGCCCTGTGAGTTTACCCGTGCAACTAGATTGGCAACTAGGTCCCACCCTTTTACTGCTAAAACAGTCTACTCCTCTGTTTCGTTCCTCGCACTTCCCGCTTGTGGAATTCCCTTCCTCATGTTTGCTTCCCTGATAGCTACAATCTCCAAAAGTTTAAATGTAACGTCAATTGCCATCTTCCATCTCCGTGACTCCCACCTCTCTCTTACTCTTTCTACAATATCACGTGTACTGTGTTCTTTTCTGTCTTCCCTCTTCTCTCACTGTAACTCTCTGCGGACCAGTGGCATTACAGCCTTGATTGGGGTGAAACGATTATAAAAAAAGGTAATAAACAGTGTACCTTTTTATAGATTAATTCTATCACTCATGATTAAAAAAGAATGTATTTAAAATCACACACGGAATTTTATAAACTCCGTAAATATATATATATATAGTAAAAACGACCGACAAGGACGAGTTCATTAATTTTTATTTAACTTTTACATGTTTCCTTTTTGCTGGAGATAAGCAGTATAAAACTGTCCCATAATTTTCGAGTTTCAGCTACATCACTGGCCATTTTCAAGGATGTTATTTTTTCGATATTGTTATTTTTTTATTTTTTTTTATAAGCGTTTCACCCCGAGAAGGCATGTCACTGCCACTACTGCGCAGGGGGCTACGTAGAGTGGAGAAAGGCTGATTAAATATAGGAAATGTCAGAGGGTGGGTGATAGGCGGGTAAGGATACCGAGAATGAGGGTTGGGTAGATGAGAGTGTTCTGAGAATAATTGGGAGTTAGTGTGATAGGAGGTGTCTATTGACCCTACAATTAAACACCTGGAGATTGTAGCTGTCGGGAAAGCAGACTTGTGGAAGGGAGTTCCACAGGCGGGAAGCGCGAGAAAAGAAGCTGTTGGAGTAGAATTTACGGTTACATCTTATCTGTTTAACTGTAAAAGGGTGGAACCTAGTTGCTAATCTAGTATCTCGTGTAAATTCGTGCTTAGGCGGCACCAGTGATCTAAGCTCATCGAAGCAGAAGCCATGAAAGTACTTGTAAAAGAGGCACAGGGAAGCCACATCACGCCGGTGAGAGAGTGGTTGCAGCCGGTCTGCCAAGTCAGTATCAACCACGTTACAGATCCTCCTTTGTAGTTTGTCAAGAAGCCCAAGGAGAGCGGCAGGGGCACCCGACCAGATATGGCAGCAATATTCAATACACGGGCGGATGGTAGATTTGTATATGTGCAGAATAAATAAAAAAATTAAAAAAATAGATTCAGGTGGGAAAAACTTCCGGGTCCTGCACAGAGAGCCGACTTTCATAGCAGCAGATTTGGCAATGGATTCGATATAGTCATTCCATTTGAGGTCCGCCGAAAGTGTAAGGCCAAGGAGGCGTAGTATTTTACTCTCTGGGAGGCTAGCCTGTCCCATGCTAATGGGAGGTAGATGCGATTGTCTATGGTGGTTAGTTGATAACAGCTTCGTTTTAGAAGCATTGAAAATACTAGCCATTTCCTACCCCAGGCCACTACGGATTGAAGGTCCTTTTCAAGTACGGCAGCGAGGTTCGCTTTGTCGTCCACACCTGGTTTTTGATCGATGCGAGAGTAGATTGTTGTGTCATCGGCATACATGCCAACTTGGGATCTAATGGCGTCGGGGAGATCATTGATGTAGATCAGAAAGAGCGTGGGACCTAGGATAGAACCTTGAGGGACGCCCGCGTTCGTATGGTAGTTTTAGGAGGCATGCCCATTTAATACCACCTTCAATGTGCTGTGAGAGAGGAATGACTGGATGAGGTCAAACAGATGTCCAGTTATCCCGTAGCTCCGCAGTTTTGCACAAGAGGCCAGCATGCCAGACCCTGTCGAACGCTTTGGAGATATCCAAGGCAACGGTTCGGGCTTCGCCATTCTTGTCAAGTGCCCGGTATATGTACTCGGTAATGGTCGTTAGCATATCAGCCGTAGACCTGGTGAAGCGAAACCCGTACTGTTTGTCAGAGAGAAGCCTGTGGGCCGTGAGATGCTGTATCACCTCGGCGTTGATAATGGCTTCGAAAACTTTGCCAAAGATCGGAAGGAGACTAATAAGACGGTAATTGGCGGGGTCTGAGGGTTCGCCAGAATTCTTAAATATAGGAACTACACAGGAGGACTTCCAACAGGCAGGAAAACAGATAGACAGAGGTTATAGAGTTTAGAGAGGACAGAGGAGAGTTCTGGGGCACATTTCTTCAGTACTATGACTGGGATTCCGTCACCGCCGCTCGCTTTGTGTGGGTCAAGTTGTGCAATTATCTTGGCGACCAGCGAGGGTGTAATGTGGACGTTATTTAGTTGAGCCTTAGTTCTGGGTGGGAAGTCGGGTGTAGGTATTCCTAACGAGTCCAGTGTCGAATTGGTGGAGAATCTACGGGCAAAGCATTCAGCCTTGTCCGTTTCATATTTTGGCTGTAACAATTTTTTGTATGTGTTTTTTTTAGGAGGAGGGTTCTTTAAAGCTCCCACGTAAAATTAAATCCCAAATAATTAAAATTCTCCTTGTCGGTCGTTTTTGACGAAACACATTTAAAAGAAAGAATATTGCACACATATACACAACCGGTCATAATTATTAGGCCACCCCAGTTTTTAAAAAAATGATGTATTTCATACTATTTTTAGTATTTATTGCCAACTGGATAATTCTAAATTAAAATAGAATGGTTCTTTTGTTATTATTACTTTGCAGGATTTTACAAGGCAGCCAGGAATCCTTAGCTTCGGCCAATCAATAATAAGAAGAGACTAGCATGGGGAAGAGAGCACAAAATCGGGACACCAGAACAGTTGATTTGATGCGCATATTATTGTGCAGTATTTAAAAAGAACAATTCTATTTTCATTTAGAATTATCCACTTCGCAATAAATACTAAAAATAGCATGAAATACATAATTTCTTTTAAAAAACTGGGGTGTTCTAATAATTATGACCGGTAGTATATATATATATATATATATATATATATATATATATATATATATATATATATTAGTAATGGAATAACAATCCCACAGTTTGTAGCATTTAGTTTTTTTTGCTCAATACGTAGTAGACCAGTATTTATAGTAATAGTTTTAATTATTGGTATTTATAAGAAAAAAACAGTTTTTCACCGCATTACAAGAGCTATCGTGTTTCGGCACTATCATAATATATTATCTAACCAACTAGAACTCTATCTATTCTTGTCCCCGTAAATCTCCTGATGAAGTACTATTGTTAGTACCGAAACACGACAGCTCTTGTGTAGTGGTGAAAAAATATTTTTATTATAAATACTAGTAATAAAAATATTACTATATATATATATATATATATATATATATATATATATATGATTTAACCATAAAAAAAAACAAAAACAAAACAAAAAACAACGCCTCAGCAAAAATTAGAAGCTCGTGTGGATTAGTAGTCTTTACTAAGGTCTATGGCCGGGTAGGAACCGACCGAAAGTACCCCACTTATTTAATTGAATTTCGCCCATAGTAGAACGAAGCGAATACGCAATGCAACAATACCCGGGGTCGGGTGAGTTGACGGGTAGGCTAGCCGATTGTTTCGTTGAGATATAGTTATAAAAAGTAGGTAAAGCAGCTGTATGTGTAGGTGCATGTGTGGGTAGGGGAGGTAGGAGCATATCGTAGACGAGTGCGAGTGGTTGAGTCGGGTAGTGGGTTGGGAGGAAGAAATATGGCTCGTTAGGTAGGTCGTTTAGTAGATAGATATGTCATATAAGTAGGTTGAGTTTCTACCTGTAAGTATATAATGAGTTATTGTTGATAGGTCAGGAGGATTTATAAAGAGAGAGAGAGAGAGAGAGAGAGAGAGAGAGAGAGAGGTGAGGAGAGGGAGAGAAGCTTAGTGCAGGACATAGATAGACAGATGGATACAGTGTAATAGATAGATAGATAGATAGATAGATAGATAGATAGATAGATAGATAGATAGAAACAGGCCGGGATAGATAGATAGATAGATAGATAGATAGATAGATAGATAGATAGATAGATAGATAGATATGACTGTTCATATCTAAGATAAATAGTTTGATATGAACAGACTAAAATAGATATAAACAGATTAAAATAGATAGATAGATAGATAGATAGATAGATAGATAGATAGATAGATAGATATGAACAGACAATGACAAAGAGAGACATGAAAAGGCTATATTATTAACCTCCCTTTTTCTCTATCGATGTTTGCTGTAAAAATAAATATTTGTCTCTTCTAGAAATATGATTCATAAATTGATTATATATATATATATATATAACGCTCTACATTTGTATCAAGCACTCTTTATAAAAGTAAATGCATGAACAAAAAGGTAAATAAACCTACGAGTTCAACAACTTAGTTACAATACATATATATATATATATATATATATATATATATATATATATATATACAAGTGAATAAAGAACGAAGAAAGTATTAACAATATTCAAAACATTAATTTAAAACAGTGCTCAGTATAGAAATAGAGCTATGAATATTTATTATAAGTTATAGTTTAGAACATGTACAAATTATAATTGACTACAAAAGTGTACATTTGGTTTCGACATCGAAAAAAACAATGTCTCATCAGGTAATTAATAATGATGATACCATCTTTATTAATTACCTGATGAGACATTGTTTTTTCGATGTCGAAACCGAATGTACACTTTTGTAGTCAATTATAATATGTCAGTCAGTCAGTTGAGTACCATACGTGATACACGCTTGAGCGATCATGTCTCTTTCGAGACATGACTGACTGGGCAGAAGATTATCTCGCAGTAGGTTGCCATTGCTTTCTGCGGTAGACTGGTTGCCGACCAAGGCTATAGAACCCAATCTGTCCTGTTATTTAACCCATAACTGGAAGGAATAGGCGGATTAATACCTTTCCCAAGGGTATTTGCGCGTAAGTGAATGCAATGAATTCAACTGGAATTCGAACTCGGCTCCCCGATTTCTCGTTCCGAGCCGATATCCACTGCACCACAACGCACATCCCTATAACTTATAAAATATATATATATATATATATATATATATAGAGAGAGAGAGAGAGAGAGAGAGAGAGAGAGAGAGACAGACAGACAGACAGACAGACAGACAGAGACAGAGAGGGAGAGAGAATTTTATATTTTCTATATGTGCCTTTTCATATGTATAGGAATATATGGATATTAGCAGAAACAATTTTCTATTCAACCTTCAGAAAAATTATAACATAGAAAACGAAGAACTAAAGTAAGTCCAGAAATATATCTAACCCTGCCGATCAGAGCATGAAAAAGTTTCAATAAAAATTAAAGTATTCTGTGCAGAATGAATTACTCTGCTTAGAAGGTCGGGTCACAGGGCCAGGAAGTTTTTTCCCGGCTGGAACAATCCTACATATATATAAATCTATCATCCACCCGTGCATTGAATACTGCTGCCATATCTAGTCTGGTACTCCTGCTATCCACCTAGGTGTCCTTGACAAAATCCAACTGAGAAGCTGAAGGAGTAGAATTTGCGTTTGGTTTCACAGTAAAAGGATGGGACCTAGTTGCTAATCTTTGGTTCGATTAAATTCATATATATGGGCCAGAGAGCTCAGTTCATCAAAGCAGAAGCCGTGAAAGTATTTATAGAAGAGATACAAGGAAGCCACATTGCGCCGTTGAGAAAGTGACTGTATCTGAGCTGCCAAGTCGAGATCGATCTCCTTCAGCTTCTTTTGTCGCACTTCCCGCCTGTAGAATTCACTTCCATTTACTTGCTTCCCCGACAGCTACAGTTTCCAAGAATTTAAATGTAAAGTCAATAGTCTTCGATTTCACTAACTTGCTTCCTCTCTCTCTCTCTCTCTCTCTCTCTCTCTCTCATTCTCTCATGTCATTTCTGCAATTTTCTCAACCTTCTCTTACCCGCTTCCCGACATCCGCTTTATTCTCTCTCTCCTTCTCATAACTTTCCTTCTATGTAATCCCTTGCACAACAGTGGTAGTATAATGCCTTGCTTGGGGCGATACGATTGTAAAAAATATGTCTCATTAAATTAGAATAATAATGAATAGCATTTCAGTAATATCTAAACTTATTTATAAATAGAACTTTGTCTCTCTCTCTCTCTCTCTGTGTGTGTGTGTGTGTGTGTGTGTGTGTGTGTGTTTGTGTGTGTCCGTTACCTATAGACTGCGAAACGGCTGAACCTATTTTCTTGAAAATTTACACAGTTGTACTATAAGCGTCTGCGAGTGTTCTTAGCTAGGTTTTATGTCGAGGTACCCCCGATAAATATCGAAAATCGATAATCGGAAAAATCGGATCATAGAAGGAGTGGTCCGATTTTAATCAAATTTGATACACTCATAGACAAATATATAAGAAACGATGTTCAGAAGTTTCAAGGTTGTAGTTCTTACAATAGTGCAGACAATCGATAATATATATATATATATATATATATATATATATATATAAGGTAAGATATTTGTGTGTGTGAGTGTGTGTGTCTGTTTATCTGCCTGTATGTCTGTATTTTTTCAGCCCTTTTATTTTGGTTTTTGCTTCTGGTTTGGCTCTAAGTAGGTATAATTGTAGTTCTTAGTCTCAGCCATGATACCATTTACTCAGAGGACTTATTTAGCCTTCAAAATTCAGTTTACGACGAAAAACACTTATTTGATATCGATACCAGGAAATCAAAATTTGACTTACATCCATTCATTTTTCTTTCAGTCTACGGTTCCGCTTTAACTGGAAACAACTATTGCTTTTTAGTCTTTCGTGCCAACGTCCAAAGAGTCTGAGCTCCAGGACCATGGATTAGTTTTAAAGCTTTCATTACACCGAGCAACGCCGGACTATACTGCTAGTACAGAAGTAAAGTCCAAATTAGGGTAAATATTTTTCTAAGTAATTAATGAAACCTTCACTAAAAACTCGGAACGACATAAGCTATTCAACAGAAATTTCTTTTAATCATTTCAGCCCAAGCAAGGCATTCTACTGCCACAGTTGAGCAGATGGTTACATAGGGGAAAGTGATGAGAAAGAGGGGTTATTTAGGTAATAGACGAATGAGAATATCTGTGTAATGGGGTGGAGTAGATGGAAAAAAGCGCTTGTAACAATGGATGCGAGTTAGTGAGATAGGAGATGTCTATTGACCTTACATTTAAATTCCTGGAGATTGTAGCTGTCGGGGAAGCAAGTATACGGAGGGGAATTCCACAGGCGAGAAGTGCGAGTAAAGAAGCTGTTAGAGTAGAAATAGCTGTTACATTTTATCGGTTTCACTGTAAAAGGGTGGGACCTAGTTGCTAGTCTAGTAGCGCGTGTGAATTCATACCCGGGGGACACCAGTAATCTAAGTTCATTGGAGCAGAAGCCGTGAAAGTATTTATAGGCGAGTCACGTCACGCCGGTGAGATAGCGACTGTAGCCAAGCTACCAAGTCGGTATCGATCATTTTACAGATTCTCCGTTGGATTTTGTCAAGAACCCCGAGGTGAATAGCAAGAGCACCCGATCAGATGTGGCAGCAGTATTCAATACACGGGCGGAAGGTAGATTTATATATGTGCAGGATGGACTCAGACAGGAAAAGCTTCCTGGCCCTGCACAGTGAACCGACCTTCTTAGCAGCGGATTTAGCAATGGATTCAATACAGTCATTCCACTTGAGGTCCGCTGAGAGTGTGAGGCCAAAGAGGCGTAGTGCTTTGCTCTCAGGGCGGCTAGCCTGTTCCATGCTAATGTGGGGTAGGAGCGATACATTTAAATTAAGTTACAGCTGAACTTGCAATTTAGAAAATTATATAAAGAAATAAAACACCTTGAATTCAAAAATTTAAATCCAATATAATATCATTAATGAAAAATAATGAAGATGTCCACTTGACGGAGTTTGTAAAACGGAAAGAGTTATTTATATATATATAGGATGCACTGAATGAAATTTAAAAGCACGTTGGTGCAATAACATCTACATTCAGACTAGAAAGCCTTAAAAATTGTAGCAAACTAGCCAACCACGTGTAGAAATTAAAATATATTATCGTTGGTATAATCACAAAACAAAAATTAAAATTAAATATTAAATATTACAAAAATTAAAATTACAAAAAAATTAAAAAGTATAAAAATTAAAAGTTACAAAAATTAAAAATTAAAAATTACAAAAATTTTAAATTTAAGATTACAAAAATTAAAAATTACAAAAATTAAAATTAAAAGTTAAAAATTAAAACAAAAATTAAAATATATAATCGTTGGCCTACTCACAAGTTTGTATTCAAACTAGAAAGCCTTAAAAATTGTATCAAACTAGCCAACCACGTGTGGAAATTAAAAGAAAAAAATGACAAAGTCCCTTATGTAACCTGGAAAATCTAAAAGGCCAGATCTTGTAATGGTGGTGATGTCTAAAGTTTGTGCCAAGAAGAGAATTTAACCAGAGTATCATGTCCAGATTTTTTTTTTTTAATTGTGTCACCCCAAGCAAGGTATTCCACTGCCACTATAGCGCAGGGGGTTACATAGAGCGATTGGGTATAGGAAATGTCAGAAGGAGGGTGATAGACGACTTAGGATGTACATAGGGAGAGAGTTAGAGAGAGTGGGTGTGAGTTAGTGTGTTAGGAGCTGTCTGTTGACCTTAGATTTAAACTCCTGGAGGTTTTAGCCGTCGGGGAAGCAAGCATGCGGTAGGGAATTCCACAGGCCGGAAGTGCGAGGAAAGAAGCTGTTGGAGTAGAAATTGCGGTTACATTTCATCGGTTTCACTGTAAAAGGGTGGAACCTAGTTGCCAATCTAGTATCTCGTGCAAATTCACATCAGGGGGCACCAGTGATTTAAGTTCGTCAGAGCAGAAGCCATGAAAGTATTTATAGAATGTAGAAAGGCTACTAAATGAAAGGTTCAAATTAATGTCCGGATGTAAACACCCCAAAAATATATATTTTAGACTCGTACAAACCCGGATGAAAATGTTTACAATTTTTGACGAGCTCCTTCCTTATTCCAAACTTCCAGTTATGCGTTCGAAAAAACGTTCGAATATTAGTTAATATAAAACGCCCGAAGCTACCGAAAGATTGAAACCAAGGTTGCGTAATCGGCTGAATTCTGAATATATATATATATATATATATATATATATATATAGATGTCTAGTCCGTAAACGGCGAGGATGATCCAACAAGATCAACTTAAAATAAAAAAATATTAAGCGTTATATCTATATAGAGAGCTCAATGGATGTTATCCAGAGCAATATGATATTTATGAAGGAAGACTCAACAAGTCATTTAAATTGATTATAAATTATGATTCATTTCAATGAGCTAACTTAGCTCATTTCATCAGACCACTCAATATTCGTTCCGTTCGGTACAAAAATTTTTAACGGAATAACCATTTCTTTTAACTGAAGAGAAAAATAACTAAAAAGATTAAGGACAGAGACATTGGCGTCAGCTCAGTTGGGGGTATCCAGACCAGTCGCGAAGATGTGGACCACCAAGACATTAAACACCCACTCCCAATTCCATGGATACGTATGTATGTGTAACACTACAAATTAACACACCCATGGACACTCACTTATATCCACATCCACACATGCGCACACATCCACATATATACATGCAAATGCGACTGTTTTTATAGCTATATATACATATAAATTTACATCTATTTTTGCCCACATATGAATCTTGCGTTCGTATACTCACATATATATTTTTATAATTTTTTAAATTATTATATATATATATATATATATATATATATATATATATATATATGTAATTTCAAGTAAAGATGACTCGAAATCATCTGCACAACCAACAGCAACATCACCTGATGATGAGAATCTCAAAACATAGAAATTTCCGTGTCGCAATGTACAATTAATTCATATATCCGACTGAATAAGAAAGGAAGCAAAATTTTACAGTGTTCAAAACATTAATTTAAAACAGTGCTCGATATATAATATATTTATTATAAATAGAATATTTATTATAAATTATAGTTTAGAACAAGTACAAATTATCATCTACTACGTAGTGGACATTTTTGTTCCGACAATGTCGAAACAAAAATGTACACTTCGTAGTGGATAAAAATTTGTACTTGTTCTAAACTATAAAATGTAAAATATATATATACATGTTACGGAAATTAACGAATTTTAACGAAACTTGGTTATAAGCATCCGACAATTTGTAATGAATTATTTTGAACATTATTTTTACCGATACTCGTATTTAAGTAGATATTCCGTTTTTAATTAAACAGTATTTTATATTTATATCTACCGGCCTGATTATTTTTACGATAAATTTTATTGCGAAAATGTGTGCTATCCAGCAGGATTCGAACCTGCGACCCCTATTTACATAGGGGAAGCTACCATTTGATCTGGTACTGTCTTAACCACTCGACCATGAATAGCCTCTTGATCAGACAAGGTTTTTATCATGCTTATATAACACAATTTTCGATCTACCGTAAACAAACATATCTGCTCTGAAATGTATCGTAATGTCAAACAAATGTAAACATGTTACGGAAATTAACGAATTTTAACGAAACTTGGTTATAAGCAACCGACAATTTATATATATATATATATTGTTTATTTTGTCAGTAATCCCTTTTTTTTCATGTCATCTTATAACTTTTTTTTCTCAGTAGATAAATTATATAAAAATTATCCGAATGTTTTTTATATCCAAGCGCTTTCTAACCATTTTCAAGGATGAATTTTATTTTACTTTTAATTAGATAAATAACAGTTACGTTGCTCATTGCCTGACTAGTAGCTGGCATAACTGCGTCCTAGCTGTCCTTAAGTGCTTACCTGGCCCCGGCCTTCGGGCTGGGATCGGGAATGACCAAATTAAGACCAGTTTTAAGACCAGTTTAGGCCGGTTTTGAACCTATCCACTGCAGTGGATAGGTAATATTTTGACCAGTACCTGGGCGTACGCGCTCAGGTTCCCCACGTTAAAAAAAGACCTTGTGTCACATCTCTCTCAAGTGGGGGAGAAGAGTAAATACTTACCTAACTGCTTCTCCCGGAAATCACGCAGGTAACTATATATATAGTAAGAGGAAGAGTCCATTCCTCGTAGAAGGGTACCATAGCACTTTTTATTCACTGGAGTTTGACATTTTTGCATCACTTTGTGGTTTGCAGTTTTCACGTGCCGCAGAGGTGTCTGGTTCTCAGGTGTTCCTTACATACAATTACCTGAGCAAAATCTAGAACATTTCCCATGTTAGAGATAAAGTCATCCTTTTTTCTGAAAATGACAACATCTCAGTGTGTGGTACTCTACACTTCAATATGCCTCCTTACCTATGCGACTGATTCTGTTTTTGTACGAGAATGCTTTAGTGTCATCCTTTAATTATACGGTAATTAAATAAAACGTACCTTAGATGTGGTACAAGGCCGAAAGTATGGAACCCCAACGAGGTTATATATCACGTTTCATTGACGCAAGTTTAATAATTATTACACAACGCTGACGTGTCCAAATAAAGGTTTTCTTAGTTGCTTATTAGGCGTAGTTTCAATGTGACACAAGGGCACAAGTATGGAGCACCCAGTCTCTTAAATATGGATCAACCTCACTACTTAGTCATAATTTGTCTAGAGAGGCAATTTTCTTAAGTGGGGATAGACCTCACTATTTAGTCATAATTTATCTAGCGAGGTAATTTCCTTAAGCGTGGATAGACCTCACTACTTAGTCATAATTTGTCTAGAGAGGCAATTTTCTTAAGTGGGGATAGACCTCACTATTTAGTCATAATTTATCTAGCGAGGTAATTTTCTTAAGTGCGGATAGACCTCAATACTTAGTCATAATTTGTCTAGAGAGGCAATTTTCTTAAGTGGGGATAGACCTCACTATTTAGTCATAATTTATCTAGCGAGGTAATTTTCTTGAGTGCGGATAGACCTCAATACTTAGTCATAATTTGTCTAGAGAGGCAATTTTCTTAAGTGGGGATAGACCTCACTATTTAGTCATAATTTATCTAGCGAGGTAATTGCCTTAAGTGCGGATAGACCTCAATACTTAGTCATAATTTGTCTAGAGAGGCAATTTTCTTAAGTGGGGATAGTCCTCACTATTTAGTCATAATTTATCTAGCGAGGTAATTGCCTTAAGTGCGGATAGACCTCAATACTTAGTCATAATTTGTCTAGAGAGGTAATTTTCTTAAGTGGGGATAGACCTCACTATTTAGTCATAATTTATCTAGAGAGGCAATTTCCTTAAGTGCGGATAGACCTCAATACTTAGTCATAATTTGTCTAGAGAGGCAATTTTCTTAAGTGGGGATAGACCTCACTATTTAGTCATAATTTATCTAGCGAGGTAATTGCCTTCAGTGCGGATAGACCTCAATACTTAGTCATAATTTGTCTAGAGAGGCAATTTTCTTAAGTGGGGATAGACCTCACTATTTAGTCATAATTTATCTAGCGAGGTAATTTTCTTAAGTGCGGATAGACCTCAATACTTAGTCATAATTTGTCTAGAGAGGCAATTTTCTTAAGTGGGGATAGACCTCACTATTTAGTCATAATTTATCTAGCGAGGTAATTTCCTTAAGTGCGGATAGACCTCACTACTTAGTCATAATTTGTCTAGAGAGGCAATTTTCTTAAGTGGGGATAGACCTCACTATTTAGTCATAATTTATCTAGCGAGGTAATTGCCTTAAGTGCGGATAGACCTCAATACTTAGTCATAATTTGTCTAGAGAGGCAATTTTCTTAAGTGGGGATAGACCTCACTATTTAGTCATAATTTATCTAGCGAGGTAATTTTCTTAAGTGCGGATAGACCTCAATACTTAGTCATAATTTGTCTAGAGAGGCAATTTTCTTACGTGGGGATAGACCTCACTATTTAGTCATAATTTATCTAGCGAGGTAATTTCCTTAAGTGCGGATAGACCTCAATACTTAGTCATAATTTGTCTAGAGAGGCAATTTTCTTAAGTGGGGATAGACCTCACTATTTAGTCATAATTTATCTAGAGAGGTAATTTCCTTAAGTGCGGATAGACCTCAATACTTAGTCATAATTTGTCTAGAGAGGCAATTTTCTTAAGTGGGGATAGACCTCACTATTTAGTCATAATTTATCTAGCGAGGTAATTTCCTTAAGTGCGGATAGACCTCAATACTTAGTCATAATTTGTCTAGAGAGGCAATTTTCTTAAGTGGGGATAGACCTCACTATTTAGTCATAATTTATCTAGAGAGGCAATTTCCTTAAGTGCGGATAGACCTCAATACTTAGTCATAATTTGTCTAGAGAGGCAATTTTCTTAAGTGGGGATAGACCTCACTATTTAGTCATAATTTATCTAGCGAGGTAATTTTCTTAAGTGCGGATAGACCTCAATACTTAGTCATAATTTGTCTAGAGAGGCAATTTTCTTAAGTGGGGATAGACCTCACCATTTAGTCATAATTTATCTAGCGAGGTAATTGCCTTAAGTGCGGATAGACCTCACTACTTAGTCATAATTTATCTAGCGAGGTAATTTCCTTAAGCGTGGATAGACCTCACTATCTAGTCATAATTCATCTAGCGAAGCAATCTCCTTAAGCGTGAATAGATCTCACTATTAATCATAATTTATCTAGCAAGGCAATTTTCTTAAGTGCAGATAGACCTCACTACTTAGTCATAATTTATCTAGCGAGGTAATTTCCTTAAGTGCGTATAGACCTCACTACTTAGTCATAATTTATCTAGCGAGGTAATTTCCTTAAGTGCGGATATACCTCACTACTTAGTCATAATTTATCTAGCGAGGTTAGTCTCTTAAGTTTCTTAAGTGTGGATCTACATCATTATTTAGTCGTAATTTATCTAACGAGGTAATTTCCTTAAGTGCAGATAGACCTCACTACTTAGTCATAATTTGTCTAGCAAGGTAATTTCTTTAAGCGTGGATAGACATCAATACTTCGTCATAATTTATCTAGCGAGGTAATTTCCTTAAGTGCAGATAGACCTCACTACTTAGTCATAATTTGTCTAGCAAGGTAATTTCTTTAAGCGTGGATAGACATCAATACTTCGTCATAATTTATCTAGCGAGGTAATTTCCTTAAGTGCAGATAGACCTCACTACTTAGTCATAATTTGTCTAGCAAGGTAATTTCTTTAAGCGTGGATAGACATCAATACTTCGTCATAATTTATCTAGCGAGGTAATTTCCTTAAGTGCGGATATACCTCACTACGTAATCATAATTTATCTAGCGAGGTAATTTCCTTAAGCGTGGATAGACCTCAATACTTAGTCGTAATTTATCTTGCAAAGCAAGCTTCTCATAATTCTTAAGTTTGAATCTACCTCATTACTTTGTCATAATTTTTCGAACTAGGAAAGTTTCTTAAGCCTTACAGTAAGTTGGTCCCCACTACTTCAGTTTTTTATACTTGTTTTTAGATAATTAACAGTTCAAATGACTTATCTTTAGACTTGAAGTTCCACAGAAACACTGCGCCAGACAAATCTGTTTAATTTTTTTTATTATAAAGCAAATTCAAATTTAAATTTGTTTTATACTGTAAGTTTATAAAAAAATTTAGTATAAAAAATACAAATTTAAAATTTAGTTGATGTAAATTTTTTTTTTTTTATAAGCGTTTCACCCCGAGCAAGGCATGTCACTGCCACTACTGTGCAGGGGGCTACGTAGAGTGGAGAAAGGCTGATTAAATATAGGAAATAACAGAGGGTGGGTGATAGGCGGGTGAGGATACCGAGAATGAGGGTTGGGTAGATGAGAGTGTTGTGAGAATAGTTGGGAGTTAGTGTGATAGGAGGTGTCTATTGACCCTACATTTAAACACCTGGAGATTGTAACTGTCGGGAAAGCAGACTTGTGGAAGGGAGTTCCACAGGCGGGAAGCGCGAGAAAAGAAGCTGTTGGAGTAGAATTTAGGGTTACATCTTATTTGTTTAACTGTAAAAGGGTGGGACCTAGTTGCTAATCTAGTATCTCGTGTAAATCCGTGCTTAGGCGGCACTAGTGATCTAAGCTCATCGGAGCAGAAGCAATGAAAGTACTTGTAGATTTAACATTTTATGTCAGACTGTCATTCGCTATAAATATATATACGCAGTAGATTGCCATACGTGATACACGTTTGGATGATCATGTCTCGAGAGAGACATGACTGTTTTTTGCAGAAGATTTTTCCGCATTAGTTTGCCATTAATTTCTTCTGTAGACCGGTTGCCTACCACGGCTATAGGAACCAGTCTGTCCTGATATTCAATTCTTTTATTCAGATCAGTCAGTTAAGTGTTATACGTGATACAGGTTTGGGTGATCATGTCTCGAAAGAAGCATGATTGACTGGGCAAAATATTTTCTACGGTAGTCTGCTGTTGCTAACTCAGGCTTTTTAACCTATAGCAGGAGAGAGGAGCGACGGATTAATACCTTTCCCAACGATTTTTGTACGTAACTGAATGCAATGAATGCAACTGGAATTCGAACTCGGCTCCCCGATTTCTCGTTCCGAGCCGATATTCACTGCACCATCCACGCACATAACGCATGTAAATATGGAGCGAATTATCTTCGCCGCGATGAGTTGACGGGTGTCTTTTGGAAACTGCAAGCCGAACGATTTTGAATTGTGTCTGTTTATCTGCCTGTATTTTTTTCAGCCCTTTTATTTTAGTTTTTGCTTCGGATTTGGCTCTAAGTAGGTATAATACCATGATACCATTTACTCAGGGGACTTATTTGGCCTTCAAAATTCAGTTTACGACGAAAAAAAAACTTATTTGAGATCTATACCAGGAAATCAAAATTTGACTTACATCCATTCATTTTTCTTTCAGTCTACGGTTTCGCTTTAACTGGAAACAACTATTGCTTTTTAGTCGTTCGTGCCAACGTCCAAAGAGTCTGAGCGCCAGGACTATTGATTAGTTTTAAAGCTTTCATTGCACCCAAGCAAACGCCGGGCTATACTGCTAGTTTAAATAAAAGTACCAGTTTTTTTACCAAACTTATCGCCCAAATTCAAATTAACTGATACACTGATATGAGTATTTTTACATGGCCATAGAGATAAATTTCTGGATAACAGCGGCGATGCGAATGATGAGAAAGGAGATCGATTCCATCAAGGTATCAAAACAATGGAGGAGAGCTACCAGGGACGATGTGACAAACGAATGATGGATGGTGTATCAAAAGGGACTTAAATAACATTGAACATGACAATTCAATCATGAAAGAGAAAATGTGGATTTTGTCAAGGACCCCTAGGTGGATAGTAAGAGCAACCGACCAGATATGGCAGCAGTATTCGAAGCGCGGGCGGATGGTAGATTTGTATATGTGCAGGATTGTTTCAGCTATATATACACTATATTTCTCGCCTTGTAACATTTAGCAAAGTAATAATATATATATATATATATTAATATATTAATATATATTTTATTAATAATTATGCCTTTTTAAGTAAAGGCCTTTTTCTAATACTTTAACGTTTTCGGGAAATTAGGTTTTTGAATTTGTCCAGCGTCTGTAATATTTAAAAAAAATTTTTTCTTTAGTTTCTTTCTTTTTCCCTCCCTTCCTTCTTTTATCTCTCTTACCACCTTTTTTCCGTGTTGCTTAAACTGACGTCGATTTAACACGGCTGTCTGTTAATTTTTAGTTACATTCTCCCTTTTTTTTGCGAACCCAGACGATGTCAATTTTTTTTCTTTTCTTATTTATTTGATTTTATTCTATCTTTTTCTTTTTCTTTTTCGTTTTCTTTTTCTTTTTCTTTTTTTTCCCTTTATTTTTATTTTTATTTTATTTTATTTTATTTTATTATTTATTTATTTTTTAATTTCTTTGCAATCTATTTAAAAAGGAAAAGTAGACTAATTTTTCTCCAGTTTCTGAAAGGTTTTTTCTGTTGCTGAGGTGATGTGTCGTCCCCCGTGGGGATCTTCATATCGAAATGGCCATTCAACATCTTTGAATTAATCCTTTTTTAATATATATATATATATATATATATATATATATATATATATATATATACAAACTGTCGGCGAACTGTCCATCAGTTAAAGGATGCGAATGTTTCGATTGTTGTCAGTCTTTGCGTTGCACAGCTTCCGTTATTCGCACCTAGAGTAACAGTAACATTCTCCGGTTTTGTGAACAATATAGTCGTCTCCCTTAAATAAAAGCTTTCTGTCTCCTCATTCTGCCTTGACAAACTCCATGGTGATGACTGAAGGTCTTAGAAAGAAGGTTCTAAAAAAACAAATTGAATGAGAGGTTGAACTTGAAAAACTCTAAACCACATCAGACGAATGGTTTCTAAGACAAGAAAGCTCCTTTCTAAACATAAGATGCATCATCCAAAGGCTGATGTAGACCGTCTATACATGCCCCGTAAAGAAGGAGGAAGAGATCTTATTAAGCTAGAATTGTCATACAAGACAACAACTATTGGCTTACTAGCATACATAGAAACAACAAAGGTCTGGATGATACATTTAGTCAAACAACATGAAAATAGAAAGAAAATTATTCAATAATAAGGCAGTAAAAATCAAACAAGATTTACATTTAGTAGATTCTGTAGAAAAGCAAAATGGAAGTCAAGAACCAACTATTGCGGTAAAAATATGAAAAAGAAAGCCAAGGATAAAGTTCTTGAACAGATGAAACAACGCTGGCTAATATCCACAAACGTGGAAATAAATCCAATGTTGATAAATTTAATACTCATCGATGGTTACGTGCATCTGGATTAAAGTCTAAGACTGGAGTCTTTTCACTAGGAAATTTCAGGCAAATATTATACATAATAATGTGGATGTGGATTCTGTAATAAACACCAAGAAACAATAGACCATCTAATCTCAGGATGTTCCATACTTGCCCCAAATGAATATAAAAATCGTCACAAAAAGTGGGTCAATATTTACACTGGACAATGTGCAAACACTATGGAAAATCTGTAAACAAAGACTGGTATGAACATCACCCAGCACCGGTTACAGAAATAGAAGATGTAACCATTCTCTGGGATTACACCATCTACACAGACAGAAAAATTGAAGTAAATAGGCCGGACATTATTGTTAAAAACCAGAAAGCGAAAACTTGCCTATTAATTGATATGGCTTGTCCAGCGGATTGTAACATAGCAACTAAGGGATTCGAAAAACTGTCAAAATATAAAGACCTGTAAATTAAAATAGAAAAAATGTGGAAATTGAAAACATGAATCGTACCAGTGATAGTGGGTGCACTTGGAATGATAAAAAATGGAACAAAACAACACATTGAAAGAATCCCTGGAAACCCCAGCTTAAGAGATATACAAAATATTGTCTTGTTAAGTACAGCCCACACACTAGGGAGAACTTTCTCTATGTAACGCTAGGGATGTTAGGGGAGATAGAAAAACATGAAATGGAGCCATAACAACACACCATGACCTGCCTTAGGTCTTCCCGCAAACTTGGTTGGTAGTGCGACCATAGCAGAAATCGAAATATGATGTAATTCGAAGAGAAAATAATGTCATAATGAAAATGTCATTCTACACTTTTTCTAATTCTTCATCATATGCCGTCGCGATCGTGGACCTCCACTCCCCACGGTCGCTTGTTGTTCTTAACATTTCTTCGTTTGATATCTCTCCCAAACCCCGATCCACAATCCACTTGCCATTAACAGACCATCTAGTATGTCTAGGGGCCTCTCGAGGTGGTGTAATGGTTAACAAGCTTGTCTCGCAATAATTATTACAATTGAGTAGTGAGTTCGATCCTCACTCGGTGTCACTTACTTTCGGCCTTGTGCCACATGTAAGCTATTTTTAGAAAATTGGGCACCTAAACGTGGTGCAATGGTTAGCAACCTTGTCTTACTAGAACCTATTTCAACAGAGAAGTGAGTTCGATCCTCACTGGGTGCTCCATACTTACGGCTTTGTGCCACATCTAAGCAGCGCTTAGAAAATCAGCTATCTATTATGCCTAGCGCTGCTTTCCCCTGTCACTCTTTCCCGCTATCCGCCCTGACGAAGGCCCGAGCGTACAACGGCCGAGACGTAGTACAAATGGCAATAAAGATGAGGACAATAGTCTGAATAATGTAAATACTGTTTATGAAACCAAATCTTTTAGGATGTCTCACACTTTATCAGTTTTTCCTTTTTCATCTTCAGTAATAGGAGTGCTTATTAAAATTCTAGTTAACACTAGACATCTCAGTTGGTTAAGCCTACACAATTTTATTTGAAAAATCAAAGTTGAGCAAACGTTTTGCTTGTTGCGTATTAATAATTTTGAATCTTAATCGATAGAAATTTACAATAAAAAGGGATCAAAATCTTGTAGGCTTTCCGAAAAGCACTGTATCAGGAGATGAAACTGGCCTTTAGGAACATGGTCCTTTAAGAAAAAGTTGGATATATCACGAGGAGGAAAAGTTAAAATAACGAGCACGAAAATTCAAATTTTTATTAAACCCGTTTGGGGACCTGACTTATCTGCGATCTGAGCGTTAGCCGGTCGGGCGTAAGTCGATAGATGACTGTGCAGTGGAACCTCTACTTACGAAATTAATTCGTTCTGGAAGTCGTTTCGTAACGTGAAAAGTAGAGACGCTTTTTACCCTATAAATGCCCTAATCGGTTCCAAGCCTCTCCCTGGAACACCTCAAAATCTCGTGAGGCAACACCATCGGGCCTCAGCTTTCTCCAAGCCCCATTAAGGGTATGTCTGATCACCTCCTGCCAAGCCATGTCGATTATCTTGAGGCAAACAACAATATCGAAGTGCTGCTTCCAAAACTCACGAAGGGTAAGCTAGGTGTTTTCAGTGATGTCGAAACACATCTTGAACAGGTGTTTCGTGTAGAGTATCTTAAAGTTCGAAATGACTTGTTGGTCTCATGGGCTGGAGGATAGAGGTGGTGTTAGGTGGGAGGTACAGCACCTTAATAAACGAGGACTCCTCCAGGATATCATCTTCGAGGCCGGGCGGGTGAGCAGGGCCATTATCGAGAATGAGGAGGTACTTGAGGAGGCAATGAGATGGACTCTGGGAGCTGCGAGTAACAGCGCTTATTTTGAAATTTTCGCCTTTCGTATCCTGAAATTTCTTTCGTAACAAGAGGCCATATTTTTCCGAAGAGGCGCTTCGTAACCTGATAATTTCGTATGTATAGCCTTTCGTAAGTTGAGGTTCCACTGTACTATATTAAATAACTAACATTAAATAAAATAGATTTGCCGGATATTAGACAAACGAAAATGTAGAATTAACATTAGCAAGGATGAAGTTAATAGTTCGAATAGTAGAATAAACATTTTTTAATTATAATATGAAGACCCGAGAACGCATCTTCTTCTTCTTCTATGTGCCTTGTCCTTTCAGGACGTAGGCGATCATGGCCTTCCACGTCTCCCTATCCCTGGTGGCTCTTAGCACGCTTTCTCCTGTTACACCACCCAAACCCCGCTCTGCCATCCACTAGCTCAAGTCCATAAATCTAGAATATAAATGTATAGAAACTAGCATGATAACAAAATGAGGGATCAGTTTATATATTGATTATAATATAGAATCGATCCCCCATTTTATATCCACATTATAATTTCTTATAAACAGTTGGCATGTATATTCTTCTTCTATGTGCCCTGTCCTTTCAGGACGTAGGCGATCATGGCTTTTCTCGTCTCCCTATCTCTGGTGGCTCTTAGTACATTTTCTTCTGTTACACCATGCAACCCCCGTTCCGTCATCCACCTGATCAGGTCCTTCAAATATATTATCCGCTGCTTTCCTCTGTCTCTTTTTTATTCTATCTGACCTGTTAGTATCAGGTTCTCCAGGCCCTCCTTCCTCATTGCTTGATGCTCATTATTAATTTTCTTTTCGTTGCCATTCTTTCCAACACCTCATCATTGTTCACATGCTTGGTTCATGATATCCGCAGCATCCTTCTGTAGAACCACATTTCCGCTGCTTCAAGTTTTTCCGTCATTTTCGAAGATATTGTCCAACATTCACTGCCATATTGAAGAACTGACATCACATAGCAATCCAGTACTCTCTTCCTTGTTTCTAGCGAAATTGTCCTGTTTTTTAATACTTTACTCAACTTCTGGAATGCTTCCTTCGCCATGCCAATTCGCCTTTGGATCTCTGTGTCGCACTTTCCGTCTTCCTAGGTATTAAAAGTTTTGTACTTGATTTGATCCTAGTATCCCCGACCTGTATTTGGCATTTTGGGCTGCTCTTTTTACTGATGACCATGCATTCGGTTTTCTTGCAGTTTATTTATAGTCCTTTTTTGTCACTCTCTTCAGCTACCTTCTGTAGGAGGTCTTGCAATTTCCTCTTCGTGTCTTCAATCAGCACTGTATCATCTGAATACGTTATATTGTTTAAATTGTGGCCTCCAATGATAAATCCTGGCATACTCCTTATTTAGCAAAGAAACATCCGGTTTGGTCTGTTTAAATAATCATCTTTCATTTGGTTCTGTTGCTTGTTGCGGGTTTAATTTTGAGTAAATTAAAATTCGCATTCGGGATATTATCATATATATATATATATATATATATATATATATATATATATATATATATACTGTAATGGTTGTTACAATGTTTTTAGATTCATAGTATCACTACACAAAAAATTTCTCATGTTTCGATCTTTGGATCTCTGCGTTGCACTTTCCCTCTCCTGTTAGAACACTTCCTAGGTATTTATATTTTTGTACCTGCGTGATTCTAGTCTCCCCTCCTTTATTTGGCATTTTGGGCTGCTCTTTTTGATGATGGCCATGCATTCAGTTTTCTTACAGTTTATTTGTAGTCCTTTCTTGTCACTCTCTTCAGATCGGCCAATCTATTTCGATAACAAAAATACATTAAAGTTACTATTTTGAATCGTACAGAATAGTCGAAATTATTCATCTGAGAACGTCGACATATATTTAATCTTTTGCTTTGTTCTTTATAAATACTTCCATGTTAGGAGCATTTTTATGGATCATATTAATGCTCATATGTGTCGACATTATATGGATACTCGCTGCATTCTTCATCTGACGAATACACCGTCTTTCTGAATTTTAAGAACGTTTCTTTCTTTCTCTACGATATAGATACTCCCGTATTTCGTAATTACACACATAAATATAAAATACTAGCAGTATAACCCGGCGTTGCTCGGGTGTAATGAAAACTTTACAACTAATCCATGCTCCTGGAGCTCAGACTCTTTGGACGTTGGCACGAAAGACTAAAAAGCAATAGTTGTTTCCAGTTAAAGCAAAACTGTAAACTGAAAGAAAAATGAATGGATGTAAGTCAAATTTTGATTTCCTGGTATCGATATCAAATAAGTTTTTTGTCGCAAACTGAATTTTGAAGGCTAAATAAGTCCTCTGAGTAAATGGTATCAGGGCTGAGACTAAGAACTACAATTATACCTACTTAGAGCCAAACCCGAAGCAAAAAAATAAAATAAAAGAGCTGAAAAAAATACAGGCAGATAAAGAGACACACACACAAACATCTTGTCTTTTATATATATATATATATATATATATATATATATATATATATATTCGATTTTTGCACTATTGTAAGAACTGCAGCCTTGAAACTTCTGAATATCGTTTCTTATGTCTTTGTCTATGAGTGTATCAAATTTGATTAAAATCGGACCACTCCTTCTATAAGCCCATTTTTTCGATTATCGATTTTCGATATTTATCGGAGGTACCTCGACACAAAACCTAGCTAAGAACACTCGCAGAGGCTTATAGTACAACTGTGTAAATTTTCAAGAAATCGGTTCAGCCATTTCGGAGTTTATAGGTAATGAACACACACACACACACACAAAAAGTTCCATTTATAAATAAGTTTAGATCACACGTTCAAATCGCACAATGATTTTAGTATTGAGTTGAATTAAGTTTTTTTTTAACGGCATATCAACCTCTGTAGGTTATTTAATGCCAAAAAGTTGGGGTTTTAAGGTATTTCTTTTTTTAATGTTCAGTTATAGTGAGAAGGTTGATTTAGTCAGATTTTAATTAATTTTTTTTTCTTTTTTTTATTTTAGAAAACTGAGGATGTCTTCTAGTTTTGTGTTCAAAAATGTATTGCTGGTAATAATTTTTTTTCCTTCAAAAATGTATATTTTTCTATAAAAGTGTATTTTTATGTATATATTTCTGGAAAAGTTTATTTTTATACTTTGATAGTGTTTTGACCCCAGTTTTGGGGGTTAACTATTTACCCATAGCTGGGACCCCAACAGTTGCTACCACTCCAGGTCAGAGTGGACCTGGGAACAACAGCATTTAAGAGGTTGTTCCATGCTTCTCACAACCTCCCAATCAAAGGCCTTGCTGCCGGATGCAGTTTACCGTCATACTCAGGAACTAGTAGTATTGAACGGACATGACTCCCAATACTACCATACGAACGCGGATGTCCCTCAAGGCTCTATTCTAGATGCTACGCTTTTGCTGAGCTACATTAACGATCTCATCGATGTAATAAGATCCCAAGTAGATACACACGTTGACAACACCACCGTTTACTCTCGCCTCGATCAAAAACCTGCTGAGGTTGACAAAGCGAACCTCGCTACCGAGCTTGAGAAGGACCTCCAATCCGTGGTGGACTGGGGTAAGAAATGGCTCGTAAGTTTTAATGCTTCCGAAACGAAGCTGCTGTCTATTAACCATCATAGACAATCACTCCTACCTTCTCATTAGCATGAAACAGGCTTGTCTCCCTGAGAGTAAAACACGACACTTCCTTGGCCTCATACTCTCAGCGGATCTCAAGTAGAATGACTATATCGAATCCACAGCTAAATCCGCCGCTAAGAAAATCAGTTCACTGTGCAGGGCCAGGAAGTTTTTCTCGTCTGAATCCATCTTGCACTTGTATAAATTTACCATCCGCCCGTGTCTTGAATCCTGCTGTCACATCTGGCCGCGTGCCCCTGTTATTCACCTCGGGTTTCTTCACAAAATCCAACGGAGAATCTGTAATGTGATCGATACCCATTTAGCAGCTCGGCTGCAGTCGCTCTCTTACCGGCGTGACGTGGTTTCCCTGTGCCTCTTCTACAAATACTTTCGCGGCTTCTGCTCCAGTGAATCTCACTCGCTGGTGCCCCCTATGTATGAATTTACACGAGCTACTAGACTAGCAACTAGGTCCCACTTTTTTACAGTGAAACCGATAAAATGTAACCGCAATTTCTACACTAACAGCTTCTTTTCTCGCACTTCCAGCCTGTGGAATTCCCCTCTTGCTTCCCCGACAGCTACAATCTCCAGAAATTTAAATGTAAGGTCAATAGACATTTGCTATCTCATTAACTCGCACCCTTTCTCCCTAGCTCTTTTTTCCATCCACTTCACCCCCATTACACTGGTATTCTCATCCGTCTATTACACTTCTCTTGACATCCCCTGTAACTACCCCCTCTTTCTCATCACTTTCTCGCTATGTAACCCCCTGCGCAACAGTGGCAGTAAAACTGCCTTGCTTGGGGTGAAATGATTAAAAAAAGTTGAGAGCTTGTGTTAATAAAATAGTGCTCGATGGATAAAAACAGAGCTAGAATTTATGTTAAAAATAAATTTTTCCTCGACAGTAATATCACACCGAGTTCCATACACAACGCAAGTGTGAGGGGATGAAAAAAACTTACCCTTGCATGAGTTAAATAATGATATTTATAACGTACTGTAAGGATATTAGCACAACTTGAGTAAATGTTTGATAGAACAAGGTTCATGAGAGATAACGAAAGAGCTAGAAAGACCTTTGTATAAATACTGCTTTTTTCTACTTTGTATAAATATTCACTTTTTTCTAATTTGTATAAGTACACCCTTCTTTATACATGGTATAAATAACCCCTTCTTTCTATATTGTATAAATACACTCTTTTTCTACTTTGTATAAATATTCCCTTCTTTCTTTGTATAAATACACTCTTCTTTCTACTTTGTATAAATAATCCATTCTTTATACTTTGTATAGATACGCCCTTCTTTATACTTCGTATAAATACCCATTTATTCTACTATGTATAAATAACTCATTCTTTATACTTTTATAAATACCTCCTTCTTTATACGTTGCATAGATACCCCTTCGTTCTACATTGTATAAATAATTCATTAATTATACTTTGTATAGATACGCCCTTTTTGTACTTTGTATAGATACCGCTTCTTTCTACTTTGTATAAATAATCCATTTTTTATATATTGTATAGATACCACCTTCTTTATAGGTTGTATAGATACCGGTTTTATCTACTTTGTATAAATAATCCATTCTTTATGCTTTTTATAGATACCTCCTTCTTTATACGTTGTATAGATACCCCTTCTTTCTACTTTGTATAAATAATTCATTATTCATACTTTGTATAGATACGCCCTTTTTGTACTTTATATAGATACCCCTTCTTTCTACTTTGTATAAATAACCCATTCTTTATACTTCGTATAGTTACCCCTTCTTTCTACTTTGTATAAATAATTCATTAATTATACTTTGAATAGATACGCCCTTTTGTACTTTTATAGATACCCCTTTTTTCTCCTTTATATAAATAATCCATTTTTTATATATTGTATAGATACCTCCTTCTTTATACGTTGTATAGATACCCGTTTTTCTACTTTGTATAGATACGCCCTTCATTATACTTTGTATAAATACCCTCTTCTTTCTGCTTTGCATAAATAATCCCGTATTTATACTTCTTTCATATAGTCCTCTTTTTTGTACAAATACTTTCATCTTCTTACTAATAATTTTGTCTTTCTACATTGTATAAACGCTACCATCTTTAAACAGCGGCATGAAGTATATTGTTAGTTGAATAGTAATGACTGATCTTGTACTTGGCCGTAGTAACTGGGTACCTTTATAAGTTTTTGCCGCCCAATAAGCGCAACACTTCGTTCTCTCTCTGAATATATATGTGCTTTCAGTGTGTTTTTGTGTATTTACGTGACTGTATCCATGTTTGTATGTGCGTGTGTACACGCTCAGGCGTTTGATAACGAAAGCGAGAAAGAAAGAGAGAATGAGATAGATACGTATGTATGTATGTAGGTAGGTAGTTGGTAGGTAAAAAAATCCCTTCATGTTCACATTCCTCAAAAAGCCGCTCCCTCCACCCGCAGGGCTCAATGACCCCTGTTGAGAGAAAGTCACACACTCGAATGGGGGTCAAACATTCCGAAGACAATTTCAAGTCGTTCATCAAGAACCACCCCAATTCAACATCTGTTCCTTATTTTGAAGCTACACAATCTTCCAGAAAAATCTAAGCATCAACAATATCGCTATTCGCTGCGTTCCACCCGAATGAACCGTCCGCTGATGTTAGCCTTTAACTTCGTGTTTTCCTACCCGCTTCAATAGCCAAAATTATATTTCCCTGTTATCTGAAACTGTCTATCATATCTCGTCTTATCTGTATATTATAAGTATCATATGTCTTATCTAATTCACGAAGTAATATATATATATTACTTCGTTATATATATATATGTGTGTGTGTGTGTGTGTGTGTGTGTGTGTGTGTGTGTGTGTGTGTGTGTGAGAGAGAGAGAGAGAGAGAGAGAGAGAGAGAGTTGAATATATGGATCGAAATCTGACAAGATGACAGAATAAATAAAAAGCAAAATAGGAAATATTTTACTTTTATCAAAACTTCTTTAGAGTTCTAGTTAATGACAGGAGATGCATTTTATTTTTTTTAATTAACATTCCAGTATACTGTCCCTTTGGGGTTTTTTTTTTGGTGGGGAGGCGGTTCTAATATATTTTTTTTTTTTTTCATCTCTTGTCTTTAAACAGATCTCTGAAGAAGCTTTAATAAAAGTGAAATATGTTAGACTACGACATATTTCCTACTTTGTTCTTTATTTATTACACACACACACACACACACACACACACACACACATATATATATATATATATATATACATATATGTGCGTGTGTGTGTGTGTGTGTGTTTCTAGGTACGAAGATGTGCTGACAAATTATCGGCCTCACCAATAGGCCATACCGATAAAATTTCTGATTTGTGGAATTACTTGATCCGATAACTTTTCAGCGCCCCCTTGTACATATAGATGCCTTTTAGAGTTTCTTTGACATATGTTTTTCTCTTTATATATATTTAAAAAGTTGTGCATAGGAGGAGGTGCAGAAAACTTTCCCAGCTTTTGCGAAGTGCGGGTCTGGGAGGGAAAATGTAAACAGCCCGTGTCTGTCATTTTGAGTTTCTATGTATGTGTATATGTATATGCGTGTAATATGATATTCTATATAACATAATACATTTACGTAACAACAGCTAAATAAAAATAAAAATTTATGCCTTAACTAAAAATACATAAAAAATGAGAAAAGATACATAAAAAAGTAATTAATTTTTAATAATCTAAGATTATTATTTTTTCTTTTTGTGTGTGTGTTTTTTATTTGAATGAATTTCTTTAACCAACATTACTTTTAATAATATAAATCTATAATAATAATAGAATTCTATTGAGTGCCTTAACAATTTGCATCTCTGCATCGCAGGAAGCATTCCAGAAGTTGAGTAAAATATTAAGAAACAGGACAATTTCGCTAGAAACAAAGAAGAGAGTACTGGATTGCTATGTGATGTCAGTTCTTAAATATGTCAGTGAATGTTGGACAATATCATCAAAGATGAAGGAAAACCTTGAAGCAATTGAAGTGTGATTCTACAGAAGCATACTGGATATAAAGTGGGGGATCAATTCCATATTACACTCAATATATAAACGGACCTCTCACTTTGTGGCCACATCAGTTTCTATACATTTATATTCCTGAAATCCAAAAGCACAAGGATGCATTCCATGAGCAGAGTAGAGTATTAAGAAACATGACAATTTCGCTAGAAACAAAGAAGAGAGTACTGGATTGTTATGTGATGTCAGTTCTTCAATATGGCAGTGAATGTTGGACAATATCATCAAAGATGAAGGAAAAACTTGAAACAACTGAAATGTGGTTCTACAGAAGGATGCTGCGGATATCATGGATCGATCATGTGAGCAATGGTGAGGTTTTGAAAAGGATGGACACAAAAAGGAAATTAATAATGAGCATCAAGAAGAGACAACTGAAGTTTCTGGGTCATGCAACGAGAAAGGAGAGCTTGGAGAACATGATATTAACAGGCCAGATACAGGGGAAAAGAGACAGGGGAAAGCAATGTATAATGTATATAACTTCAAAAAAAAAAAATATATATATATATCATTTGTAAAGGAATTATTACGCGGCCTATGTTTCTACCATAAGTGGTGTCTTCAGGCGATTTTTAATAACTGATTTTACAGTTTATCGTTTTATACATTGCTTACATGCTCGGTCCATGATATTCGCAGCATCCTTCTGTAGACCCACATTTCAGTTGCTTTAAGTATTTCCTTCATTTGAAGGACCTAATCAGGTGGATGATGGAACGAAGGTTGCATGGTTTAACAGGAGAAGGCGTGCTAAGTGCCACTAGCGATAGAGAAACGTGGAAAGCCATGTTCACCTACATCCTGAAGGGAGAGGGCGCATAGAAGAAGAATACTTACCCGACAAAGAAATATACACCGAAAGCCCTTCTCGAAGCCTCTGGCAGCAAACGGCCTGCATACGGACAGGTAACGATTTCAGTAGATTTACAAAGATAGAAAGAGACGTAAGACAAAGATGTGTCTTTCACCGGATTTGTTCAACTTGTACAACGAGAATATTTTGAGGACCCTAGATGACACGCCAGTATTTGTTATTGGAGGCCACAATTTGAACAATATAAGATATGCAGATGATACAGTACTGATTGCAGACACGGAAAGGAAACTACAAGACCTCCTACAGAAGGTAGCAGTGTTAAGTAACAAAAAAAGGACTACAAATAAACTTTAAGAAAACTGAATGTATGGTCAACCCAAATTGCCAAATACAGGTGGGGGATAACAGAATCAAGCAGGTAGAAAAATTTAAATACCTAGGAAATGTTCTAACAGGAGATGGAAAGTGCGACACAGAGATCCGAAGGCGAATTGGCATGTCAAAGGACGCGTTCCAGAAGCTGAGTAAAGTACTAACACACAGGAAAATTTCACTAGAAACAAAGAAAAGAGTGCTGGATTTCTATGTGATGTCAGTTCTTTAATACGGCAGTGAATGCTGGACAATATCATCAGAAATGAGGACAAAACTGGAAGCAGCGGAAATATGGTTCTACAGAAGGATGATGTGGATATCGTGGACTAAGCATGCAAGCAACGATGAGGTGTTGGAAAGAATGGCAACAAAAATGAAATTAATGTTGAGCATCAGGAAGAGAAAACTGAAGTTCCTGGGACATGCAATAAGGACGGAGAGCTTGGAGAACCTGATACTGACTGGCCAGATAGAAGAAAAAAGAGAAAGATGAAGGCAGCGGATAACATATTTGCAGGGCCTGATTAGGTGGATGACGGAACGGGGGTTGCCAGGAGTAACAGGAGCAAACATACTAAGAGCCATAAGGGATAGGGAGACGTAGAGAACCATGATCGCCTCCGTCCTGAAGGGACAGGGCACATAGAAGAAGAAGAAAAATATCCTAATTAGTTCATCCACAACGATAAGAGGAAAGAACAGAAACTATAAAACTGCAAAATATAATGAATCCATTAACAACACCCTTCTTCTTCTATGGGCCATGTCAGGACGTAAGCGATCATGGCCCTCTACATATCCCCATCGCTTGTAGCTCAAAACCGTCTTCTCCTGTTATCCCGCTTCTGCCATCAAGCATGTCACGCGTTGCTTTCCCTTGTCTTTCCTTTCCTCTATCCGTCTCGTTAGCATCAGATTCTCCAAGTCCTCCTTCTTCACAACATGTTCCAGAAACTTATGCTGTCTTTTCCTGATGTTAAGTATCAGTTTCCTTTTCTGCCCACCCTCTCTAAAACCCCGTCGTTGACAACAATCACAGTGACAATAAACTACAAGACAAACTTAGAAAGAAAACTATCTACCAAGTATACAAATATCATAATAATGACAACCACATACGAAGTTATTATGGGTATGATCATAACCAAAATTATCCCTAACTATAGTAATTATGAAGCATATACATATGAAATAAACTGTTACAACTGCTCGTCACAATACACCGGTGAAACTTGAAAAAAATATAAAAAATATATCTATGAACACGAAAAGGATTTTATACACGACAACTTGTCAAATGCATAAGTCATGAATAAGTCATGAATAAAGTCGACCATAAAATCTCAATTATTCCTTGAGAAAGTCCGTGAGAGGACGAAACGCGCCGGTTAAGAGTTTCAGTTTCTCTCTCTCTCTCTCTCTCTCTCTCTCTCTCTCTCTCTCTCTCTTTCCTCTTTTTACTTGTTACTCTCTCTTCCTCTTTTTACTCTCTTGTTACTCTCTCTCTTCCTCTTTTTACTCTCTTGTTACTCTCTCTCTCTTTCTCTTTTTACTCTCTTTTTACTCTCTCTCTCTTCCTCTTTTTACTCTCTTGTTACTCTCTCTCTTCCTCTTATTTCTCTCTTGTTACTCTCTCTCTCTCTTGATATATATATATATATATATATATATATATATATAAAGGAAAACTCAACACGTCATTTAAATTGGTTATAAATTATAATTCATTTCTATGAGCTTAATTAGCTCATTTCATCAGACCTTACAATATTCCTTGCATTTGGTACAAAAGATTTTGCCGGAATAAGCATTTTTTTAACTAAAAGAAGGATAAAAAAATATAAAAATAAAAATGAAAATAAGAAGAAAGAAAAGAGAAAGAGGAATAGAGAGTCAGGACGATATATAAGGTTTCTCAAAAATTGTACTTACTTTGTGACATCTAATGATATTGATACATGTTTTTTATTCCTTTCTGAGCTTTCGGCTTACATCAGCCATTATCAAAGATGACAATTATATTAAGTGTATTAAACAGTTCGCGGACAAACAATAGTAGTAGTCTATTTTGTTTGTATGGAAGATTTTCAAGGCAACGGCGAACACGTGCGTGCGGGACACTGGAAGCGAAAATCGCACTACAGCTTATGACGTTACACATAACCACGTGACAGTGGAGGCGAGAAGTATTAAGTATGGAACGGCATTGGGCTATTCAATCGCTTCATAGGCACCTGAGAATGATTGTGGAGATTTCGTAGGTTATTTTGTTCAGGTTAGGGTTCAACTGTTTTATGTAAATGACTTCGAAAATATTTAGTGTTTGTTTATTGTTTTCATGTTTCAAAGCTTGTCTATAGTATTTAATTTATATATATATATATATATATATATATATATATATATATATATATATATATATTCTATTTGTAAAGGAGTTGTTACGCGACCTAGGTTTCTACCATGAGTGCTGTCTTCAGGCGATTTTTAATAACTGATTTTACAGTTTATCGTTTTTCTTTTCAAGAACGCTCATGTAACGGTGTTTTTTTTTAACGCTCACGTGGCAGGGAATTTTTCAACGCGCAATTTTTAAAATTAAAACGAATTATGGCGTTTATATCCATGGTTGTATGAATCTAAGAGATATTTCTTAGTATGTTTACGCTTAGTGATAATTTCTGTTATTCCATTCAACAGTTTTTAAAGTTGTCTTTGACCAGGTGGTTTAATCACAAGTCTACATTCAAAATAGAAAACTTAAAAATGTATATCATTATCTCTTACATTTATATATATATAAAGAATGCAACTTCAGGAACAAAAATAAATGTCCACTTCAAGGACTTTGCAATACAAAAGAGGTCTTTTACAAGACAAAATTACATGACTTAAATGGTCAAAATAAAATATATTTGGGATCAGCCAAAGACACATTTAAGACCAGGTGGTTCAATCACAAGTCTACATTCAAAATAGAAAACTTAAAAAACTGTACAAAATTGGCTAACCACGTGTGGAAATTAAAATCAAAATACGAAAAGACCCAGATATAACGTGGAGCATTGTAATAATAGCCAAGCCTTACAAAGGTGACAAAATATGTAGACTGTGCTAAGAAGTTAGAGATTATGCTATTCCCAAACAAAAACTTATGACCAAAAACTAAGTATTAAACAATTAATACATATACACACACACACATATATATATATATAGCTGAGTCCATTGTATTTACTTACACGCAAATACCCTTGAAAAAAGTATTAAATCCTCGCATCTTCTTCCAGGTATAGGTTAAATAGCAAGACATATTGAGTTCTATAGCCTTGGTTGGCAACCAGTCTAGCGCAAAAAAGTAATGTCATCTTACTGCGGGAAAGAAAAACTTCTGCTTAGTCAGTCATGTATCTTTCGAGACATGATCGCCCAAGCGTGTATCATGTATGGCACTTAACTAATTGACTGACTAGCACTGAAATGTGTGTGTGTGTGTGTGTGTGTGTGTGTGTGTGTGTGTGTGTGTGTGTGTGTGTGTGTAAATAACAATAAATGTGTTTACTGACTTTTAAAGCTGAACAGTTCGATGTAAATGTTAAATTAAATACAGTCAGTCACTTAAGTGCCATACGTGATGCACACTTTGGGCGATCATGTCTCGAAGGAGACATGACTGACTGGGCAGAAGATTATCCCGCAGTAGGTTACCATTGCTTTCTGCGGTAGACTGGCTGTCATCTAAGACTATAGAACCCAATCTGTCCTATTATTTAATTCATAACTTGAGGGAAGAGACGGATTAATACCTTTCCCAAGATTTGTCGTTCCGAGTACATCTATCTGAAAAAACAACAAAAAATTCAAGTCATTAGATGTCACAAAGTAAGTACAATTTTTGAGAAATCTTATATATATCGTCTTAACTCTCTATTCCTCTTTCTCTTTTCTCTCTCTTTTTCTTATATTATTCTCTACAATATTTGCTGTATTGAGCACTTTTTTTAAAAAAAAAGTAAATGCCGGAGAACTCGGAATTCTAAAACTGTTGGTTCTCTTCACTTGGAGATATATATATATATATATATATATACGCTCTCACACCCTGATTGAGCACTCTGGAAGAGTGGTAGACTTTGTAAACAGTAGCTACTCCGGCATTTACGCACCGCTCATTCGATTATGAATTGGAGCACTCTAGCTATTGGGCGTGTTTATACGCGCTAAAAAGCCTGCCTTCTACTGGACGCTCGTAACCTAGGGGTGGAATCGCCGGCTGACGCCAATTCGGTCGGGTTTCAATCCTGGGTTAGGAAGCGACCGGAGTCTAAGCCGCACTGATGAGCTGTAATACAGCGAAACAGATCTGTCTGCGGATGACTACAGTATATATATATATAAACCTGTTATCTAAAACTATGTTTCATATCAACTTCCCCTCAGGCTCTCCCTTTACTTTTGTTTTATCTTTCAAACCAAAGTAAACACACACACACACACACACACACACACATATATATATATATAAATGTTTCACTACCGCGCGGATATCAGTATTCTGTGTCATGTGTCTATCTTGACATATACTCGTTACTATTTGCCTATCTTTTTACTTTTGCCTTTTGTCACCCCTTCACCCTGCCATTTCCCTGCCAGCGTCCTACTCGGCCCTTTAATAATATCCACCCGTAATGGCCCGCCGAATCTCGATGTTACGCTTTCTCAAACCCACCCACCCCTTAGAGCTATTCTCTACACTAATACACACCGACCTCAAATTTTCATTCACACACCCAAACACCCGCTAGTTGACGTTTTTCACTCGTAAGATCCCACATACACACCTATAGACACACAGGATATAGACACACATATATATATATATATATGTGCAAAAGTATTAGGACAAAAACTATTTTATCTTTTATGAGGCATCAAAATAAAGTTTAAAATCACCCCTGTTCTAACACTTTTGCACACTACCGGTAGTGTGCAAAAGTATTAGGACAGGAGTGATTTTCCTAAAAATCTCACTGAAATACAGGGTGAAAAGCCAAGTAAATTGCTAATAAACATTGATTATTTAAAACTAGGTGTAAAAGAAATGTATTAAAAAGAAGTTATATTTAATTTTTCCTATTTTCTATTAAACAAGTTATTTTGAAACTACTAATTATTCTATTATCCTTGGATATGACTGACTTTTTTCTTATTCTCCCCTCTCAAATTGATAAATCTAATGTTACTTCCCAAGACACACTTTGGGAACAAATACAAGCTGCTTGACAGGAGATACCATTAGATACATCGAAGAAGCTTGTGCTGTCAATGCCTGACAGAATGAAGGCTGTGATCAAAGCAAAAGGCTATTATACTAAATATTAAATTTATTTTGTAACAAGTATTTTTTCTTGTTAAAGCATTTGTTGAGTAAATCAAATTACTTAAATTAAATTGTTTATTTTCTGTCAATATGCCTCATAAAAATTAAATAGTTCTTGTACTAATACTTTTGCTCAGTACTCTCTCTCTATATATATATATATATATCGTCATCCGCAGACAGATCTGTTTCACAGCTCATCAGTACGGTTAAAATCCGATTGCTACATAACCCAGGTTCGAAACCCGACTGTATTGGTGTCAGTCGGCGACTCTACCCCTGGGCCACGGGGCGTTTAGAGTCGGGGAATTTGACCATGAAAAAGGAGACTTCCCTTCCCAATTGAATTTTAATGTTTCGTGATTATGACTCTCCACATCTTCCTATACTTTCATGCTCTAAGCAACTTTTTATCCTTTGCTATCTCTCATTACCTTTCTTCCGTCTCTGTCAATTTTCACGAAGATATTTACTAGGTTAATGCCTGTTTCTCCCACTTATCTTGCCTACAATATATCTTGTGCGTGTTATTTTCTCTAGGCCCTCTTTCTTCATTATATACTCCAGATATTTCACTAGTCGCTTTTTACTTGTTAATTGTGGTTTCGTTTTTCCCTAAGACTTCGTGGTGTTGTTCCTATCTACTCTCTATAGCATTCTCAACATTGAGGAGAACATCCCTGTCACTACAACTATATTCTTCATATCTGAACAATAAGATACTTTATTAATATTTTGAAAACTATATAGCATAGATATAGATAGGATGTGCGTTGTGGTGCAATGGATACCGGCTCGGAAGCAGAAATCGGAGTGCCGAGTTCAAATTCCAATTGAAATCCTTGCATTCATTTATGTGCAACTACTATTGGGAAAGGTATTAATTCGTCTCTTCCCTCCAGTTATGGGTTAAATAAAAGAAAAGATTGGGTTCTTTAGCCTTGGTTGGCAAAGAGTCTACCGCAGAAAGTAATGACAACCTACTGCGGGATAATCTTCTGTCCAGTCATGTCTCTTTCGAGACATGATCGCCCAAAGCGTTTATCAGGTATGGCACTTAACTGACTGACTAAATGTAATAGTTTGAAACATAATTAAAACTTTTACTGGGTATAAAGTGGGGGATCCATTTTCTATTGTTATGAAGTAACAAACTGATCCCCCATTAATTATCCATAATATAATAATGTAATATAATCTATCTCTAGTTATGAGTAAAATGGCAGGACAGATTAGGTTCTATAGCCTTGGTGGGCAACCAGTCTACCGCAGAAAATAATGGTAACCTACTGCGGGATAATCTTCTGTCCAATCAGTCATGTCTCTTTCGAGACATGATCACCTAAAGCGTTTATCACGTATGGCACTTAACTGACTGACTGATAGATATTATATAGCAGTTCAGTGGTCATTTTTTTGTTTCTATGTTTTTCGATTTTTATTACTTTGTTTCGTTTCTGAAAGGCATCCGTGTCTTTTTTCCAGGGTCCACCGGGTTTCTATATTGCGTTGTTTTGTTATTCTTTTCTGAGTCCTTGCCATTTTTTTCAGCCTTTTTATGCTGTTGCTAAAAAGAGTCATCAAAATTAAATATGTGTTCATCTTCACTGTGTTACTGATTCCCCATTTGAAAGGCAGGAGAATAGCGAGGTTAATCAAAAATTTAAAGCAAGAAAAGTCAAACATACCAGCCATTGAAACATGGATTTTTGGGCGGGAGCATTTTTCTAATGAAACAAAGGGACTTTCATAAGTTTTCCTAGCTTTTTGGTCTTGATAGTTTTCTGTAGCTGACTATAAAAGTTGACATAGTGTCTTCCAATGATGGCGTGACTTTTATCTTTTGTCTAACACACACACACACACACACACACACACACACACACACACACACACATATATATATATATATATATATATATATATATATATATATACTAGCAGAATAGCCCGGCGTTGCTCGGGTGTAATAAAAGCTTTAAAACTAATCCATGGTCCTGGAGCTCGGACTCTTTGGACGTTGGCACGAAAGACAAAGCAATAGTTGTTTCCAGTTAAAGCGAAACCGTAGACTGAAAGAAAAATGAATGGATGTAAGTCAAATTTTGATTTCCTGCTATCGATATCAAATAAATGTTTTTTGTCGCAAACTGAATTTTGAAGGCTAAATAAGTCCTCTGAGTAAATGGTATCATGGCCGAGACTAAGAACTACAATTATAGCTACTTAGAGCCAAACTAAAATAAAAGAGCTGAAAAATACAGACACACAGGCAGATAAACAGACACACACACAAGCATCTTGCCTTTTATATATATATATATATATATATATATATATATATATATATATTATCGATTTTCTGCACTATTGTAAGAACAGCAACCTTGAAACTTCTGAATATCGTTTCTTATGTCTTTGTCTGTGAGTGTATCAAATTTAATTAAAATCGGACCACTCCTTCTATAACCCGGTTTTTTCGATTATCGATTTTCCATATTTATAGCGGGGTACCTCGACACAAAACCTACATAAGAACACTTGCAGCTGCTTATAGTACAACTGTGTAAATTTTCAAGAAAATCGGTCTGGCCGTTTCGGAGTCTATAGGTAACGGACACACACACGCACAGACACACACACACACACACACACACACACACACACACACATACACACACAGAGAAAGTTCCATTTCTAAATAAGTTTATATATATATATATATATATATATATATATATATACGAGGATCATTCAATAAATAAGTTGAATTTTTCGGTATAAGGACTTCTAATACAGATAGAAGCTTTTTTTTTAACGTAGTCTCCTCGTAGTGTCACATACTTTTCCCATTAGTGCACCAGCTTCTGTATTCCCTTAGCGTATAAATCTTTGGACTGATGTCTCAGCCAATCGCACACAGCACTTTTGACTTCATCGTCACTTTCAAACTTCATGCCTCTCGTGAACGCTTTCAAGGGACCAAACAGGTGAAAGTCTGGGCTGTAAGGGGGATGAGGGAGCAGTTCCCAGACCAGCACGTTGATGGTCTGCACCATTTGGGCTGTTGTGTGAGGCTTTGCGTTGTTTTCATGCAGTAAGGAAGGTCATTATGGACAATTTTGTGTGCTATCCCAACAGATAGGCTTAAAGTCCTTGCAATGTCATCCACTGTCACCCTTCTGTCAAACTGAATGAGGTCATTGACTGATTCAATCATCTCAGGAGACCTCACTTCTGTAGGCCTCCAAGGCCTGTCTTCATCCTCAACACTGCTCCGTCCTTCTTTAAACAATTTAGCCCACTTGTAGACATTTTTTGGCTGAAACATGTGGCACCATACACAGTTGACATTCTCTTATGAATTTCAATTGGTTTGCACCCTTCAGGAACTAAAACTTGATAACTGACCTCTGTTCAATCCTGGAGCAGGCTTCTTGGTCGGCCATCTTTGTTAATCTCCAAAACTCTCAAAGTTTATAATCTGCAAAAAAAAAATTAAAGCCATCTGAAAAAGAATTAAAGGAAAGAAAAAAAAAGAAAGTAACCTTCTATCTGTATTAGAAGTCCTGATACCGAAAAATTCATCTTATTTATTGAATGACCCTCGTATATTAATTGTTAAGTTACTTAATTTTTGGTCATAATAAAATTAGACCAGTGAACATTTGTACTAAAAAGTGTTCAATACAATTATATTGTAAAACTTTTGAATATTCTTCATTTTTAAACGAGTTGTTACTCGTAGAAACACAATCACGTTAAGTTATAGTTGTATTAGTAATTTAGATAGTTTCATTAAAAAAAACGAAATACCAGAAATTTTGATAGCATTGTACAAAACAAGATCACTAATAAAAAATGCAACTGCAGGGACAGAAATAAATGCTCACTTCAAGGACTTTGTAATACAAAAGAAGTCATTTACAAAGCAAAAGTACATGAATTAAATGGTCAAAATAAAATTTATTTGGCATCAACCAAAAACGCCTTTAAGACCAGGTGGTTCAATCACAAGTCTACATTTAAAATAGAAACCTTAAAAAGCTGTACAAAATTGGCTAGCCCCATGTGGAAATTGAAATTAAATTATAGAAAAGACCCAGACATAACGTGAAGTGTAGTGAAAACAACCAAACCTTTCAACGGTGGAAAAATATGTAGTCTGTGTCAGGAAAAAAAGTTAGCGACTATGCTATTCGCAAACAAAAATGAATTATTGAATGAAAAAACAGAAATTATTACTAAGTGTAACCATACTAAAAATACCTATTAGTTTCATACAACCATGGATGAAAACGTTATAATTTCTTGCAATTTTAAAAATTGCGCGTTCAAAAATTCCCCGTCAGTGAGCTAAGTTCATCTGAGCAGAAGCCGTGCAAGTATTTGTAGAAGAGACAGAGGGAAGCCAGATTGCGCTGGTGAGAAAGTGACTGTATCCGAGCTGCCAAGTCGGGATCTGTCACATTACAGAATTTTCCACTGCATTTTGTCAAGAACACTTAGGTGGATAGCAGGGGCACCCGACCAGATATCGAAGCAGTATTCAGTGCACGAGCTGATAGTAGATTTATATATATACATGATTGTTTCAGGATTGTTATATATTTATATATCGTTATTCCAGTGTCAAATTTTTGACCAAAGCTGAGTGCTTCTAATTGTGTAATAATTTGGATAAGTTTATTATTCTTTTCTGCCAATATTACACTACGTGCCAGAATTATATGCAAATCGATCTTTTTTGTTCTAACTCCTATAGTTTTTAATAAAATTTAGTGAAACTTGGCACTTTGTATGACAATACTAACACATGTGCATATCTAAAATTCTAAGCTAATCTGCGCATTATTAAACAAACGGCAGCCATTTTGGTGACTTGCAGCCTGTTTCAGAGTGCCAACTTTATATGCAAATTATTGCTAATGTGTCAATAATGGTGAAATGGTGGCGGAAAATTAAAACATTGATTATTTTAGGAATATGTAATTTGAGAACAGCAATAATACAGAGCGAACATCTTCAATATGGTTTCATAGTACAATTAATATTGTCTATAATTGCCATTTTTATTAACAAGAGAAAAAAGGCTTTAGTCCATTGAAAATGTCAAACTTTCGATTTCATCTGATGAAATTTCTTTGGCAGCAGTTAGAACGGCATTCCAGAGGTCATCCTTTGACTCAAACCACCTTTACGTCCCATCTTGCATATAAAGTTGACACGCTGAAACAGGCCGCAAGTCACCAAAATGGCTGCCGTTTGTTTGCAATTGCGCAGATTAGCTTAGAATTTTAGATTTTTTTTTTTAATCATTTCACCCCGAGCAAGGCAGAAACGCCACTGATGTGCAGGGGGTTACATAAATGTAGAAAGATTAATTAGAAAAGAGTGAGGAGTACAAGCTAGTTAGAAAGGAACAATAGAAAGCTGAGAAAGCAGGTGCAATGACAGATACATGGGCGGAGAGAACGTGAAGGTTATACAGGGGAGGGGAGAGAGCTAGAGTCCAGTGGTTAGTAGGTGAGTATTAACTTTGCTTTTAAATTTCTGGAGGTCGTAGCCGTCAGGAAAGCAAGAATACGGGAGTGAGTTCCACAGGCGGGAAGTGCGAGAGAGGAAGCTGCAGGAGTAGAATTGTCGTCTGCGTTTGGCTAACCTGACTGTGAATGGGTGGGACCCAGTTGCCAGTCTGGTTGCACGGGTAAATACCTGTTGAGGAGGCATCAGTGACTTAAGCTCATCCGAGCAGAAGCCATGAAAGTATTTATAGAAGAGACAGAGGGAGGCCACATTTCGACGATGGGAAAGTGGCTGCAGACGAGTCGCCAGATCAGTACCTATCACATTACAGACTCTCCTTTGGAGCTTGTCAAGAACACTGAGGAGAATGGCAGGGGCACCTGACCATAAATGGCAGCAGTACTCCATGCACGGACGGATGGTTGACTTTTATGTGTTAGTGATGACACATAACCTGCCAAGTTTCACTAATTTTTATTAAAAACTATCGATTTGCATATAATTCTGGCAAGCAGTGTCGACCATTTGAACAACATAAGGTATGCAGATGATACAGTGCTGATTGCAGACGGGAAAGGAACCTACAAGACCTCCTACAGAATGTATTGGTGGAGAGTGACAAAAAAGGACTACAAATAAACTTTAAGAAAACTGAATGCATGGTCATCAGCAAAAGGTGCAACCCAAAATGCCAAATACAAGTGGGCGATACCAGAATCAAACAAGTACAAAAATGTAAATACCTAGGAAATGTTCTAACAGGAAATGGAAAGTGCGACACAGAGATCCGAAGGCGAATTGGCATGGCAAAGGACGCGTTCCAGAAACTGAGTAAAGTACTAACACACAGGAAAATTTCACTAGAAACAAAGGAAAGAGTGCTGTATTGCTATGTGATGTCAGTTCTTCAATACGGCAGTGAATGCTGGACAATATCATCGAAAATGAGGACAAACCTGGAAGCAGCAGAAATGTGGTTCTACAGAAGGATGCTGCGGATATCGTGGACTGAGCATGCAAGCAACGATGAGGTGTTGGAAAGAATGGCAACAAAAATGAAATTAATACTGAGCACCAGGAAGAGACAACTGAAGTTTCTGGGACATGCAATAAGGAAGGAGAGCTTGGAGAACCTGATACTGACTGGCCAGATAGAAGGAAAAAGAGACAGAGGAAGGTAGCGGATAACATATTTGCCGGGCCTGATCAGGTGGAAGACGGAACGGGAGTTGCAAGGTGTAACAGGAGCAAACATACTAAGAGCCACAAGGGAGACGTGGAGAACCATGATCGCCTACATCCTGAAGGGACAGGGCACATAGAAGAAAAAGAAGAATTTGTTTTATAAAACACGGACTTTCTTTTTGTTATCATCGTTGATTGATCTGTTTGAGTTTTTAAAATAAGGTAAATTCAGTTATTGTAAATCGACTGAAAATGCAGAAATCAAACAATCAAGGCGATAGGACCACTAAGACAAAAGAGGGTTCTGGGAATGAAAGAGAATGAAAATCCTTAGAAGGAAACGGAAGGCCGATAAAACAAGGGATAAATTTAGATTGTTGTTGAAAAGTATGTGCGTTGCGGTGCAGTTGATATGGACTTGGAGGGAGAATCGGGGAATGAACTCATTTCCAAATGAAAATATTCAAATGTTCTACAATATAAATTTATTGAACACTTTTTCATACAACTGTGTACTATTAATTTAATTATGACCAAAAACTAATTATTCATATATATATATACATCTGCAGACAGCTCTGTTTCGCAGTTCATCAGTACGATTAGACTTCCGATTGCTTTTAACCCAGAATTGAAACCCGACCGAATTGACGTCAGTCGGTGATTCTACCTCTGAGCTATGGGCGCCCGGTAGAAGGAGGCAGACTTTTTGCGTATCATGTATCATACGCTAATAGCCTTAGTGCTCTCTCTCTCTCTCTCTCTCTCTCTCTCTCTATATATATATATATATATATATATATATATACGTTCATTCAGCAATGAATAAGAACATTCTCAGCTATTGGGCGTGTAAAATGATAATATACACGCTAAAAAATCCGCCTCCTTCTACCGAGCACCCGTAGCTCAGAGGTAGAATTGCCTACTGACGCCAATTCGGTCGGGTTTCAATCCTGGGTAAAAAGCAATCGGCTGTCTAACTGTACTGATGAGCTGTGATACAGCGAAACAGATCTGTCTGCGGATGACTATATATATATATATAATATTGCATAATGAATGTCGTGGTAATATAAGTGACGTAATATAAGTGACGTAATATAAGTGACGTATGTGAAATAACAAAACTAAAACTTGTGCTCTTAACCTATTTTAACCCCAAGTTTTTAATTTTTTTAAATTTTTGACCTGATTTCAAGTACCATAGCATAAAATAGGATTATAAACACACTGAAACATTCAAGAATCCTTTATTTCAAGAAAAAGAAGCTTGCTTCTTCCGCACAGTGCAAAGCATGTTCAAGACAATACCTTGGCATGACATCATATTAGCAGTATCAAACGCGTTATGTTCGGGGCTTGTTTTTCTCCAAGTGACATGGAGCATGTTTTCAATGTGCTTTGCCGATGCATTGATTATGTCTCCTCATTTGAGGACAAAAAACTTCATATTGCTATATATCCTATAAATGTAAATTTTTTAAAGAAATAAGACAAACATGATATAAATAAACTCTTATTCACACAAGTTTTTCAAGAGCAGCAAACGGAGATCAAAATACAAGAAAATATTGGTAAGTATCTCAGTAGGTTTATGGAAGTGTATTTTTGTCAAATTTGCTGTTTCATGTGTTTTAAATTAAATTTTTGAGTGGTTTTTGTCATAAGTTGATGACTCAATATGTCCTCACTATTTATATATGATAATGATTTATATAATGATTTATACCCATTATTTTTTACAGTTTTTTATGTTGTCCTCAAATGAGGACAATCGGTTAATGCATCGACAAAGCACATTGAAAACTCTTTATCCCTTGGAGAAAAACAAGCCCCAAACATAACGCGTTTGATACTGCCAATATGATGTAAGGTCAAGGAATTTGAGTTTCATGCAACGAGCTATCGCCAGGTAGTCAAGATGTTCAAGGAACCAGAAGATGCAGGCAATATATATATATACTAGCAGTATAGCCCGGCGTTGCTCGGGTGTAATGAAAGCTTTAAAACTAATCCATGGTCCTGGAGCTCAGACTCTTTAGAGGTTGGCAGGAAAGACTAAAAAGCAATAGTTGTTTCCAGTTAAAGCAAAACCTTAGACTAAAAGAAAAATGAATGGGTGTAAGTCAAATTTTGATTTCCTGGTATTGATATCAAATAAGTTTTTTTGTCGCAAACTGAATTTTGAAGGCTAAATAAGTCCTCTGAGTAAATGGTATCATGGCTGAGACTACGAACTACAATTATACCTACTTAGAGCCAAACCCGAAGCAAAAACTAAAATAAAAGGGCTGAATAAAATACAGACATACAGGCAGATAAACAGACACACACACAAACATCTGGCGGTTTATATATATATTACCGATTTTCCGCACTATTGTAAGAACTGCAACCTTGAAACTTCTGAATATCGTTTCTTATGTCTTTGTCTATGAGTGTATCAAATTTGATTAAAATCGGACCACTCCTTCTATAACCCGATTTTCTCGATTACCGATTTTCGATATTTATCGGGGGTACCTCGACACAAAACCTAGCTAAGAACACTCGCAGACGCTTATAGTACAATTGTGTAAATTTTCAAGAAAATCGGTTTAGCCGTTTCGGAGTCTATAAGTAACGGACACACAGACACATACACAGACACACAGACACATACACACACAGAGACAAAGTTCCATTTATAAATAAGTATATATATATATATATATATATGTAATTTTTTAAAAAGTATAGCGTAAGTATGTTATAATATCACTATTTTGTTTTGACACTTCTTGTGTCTTATGAAATGATGGTGCCGATTGCAAGATTACAGAGGCACAAGAACAGTCGAAAAATATAGCTACTTTTGTAGTCATATTATAACATACTTATCTTATAAAGTGAAATTAATATTATTCGGTCTACTTTGTATTAAGCACTTTTTAAGAATAGTGTTTTTTCGGATACGGAATTGTATGCAATCCATAATTACCCTATATATATATATATATAAAAACCCGACACACCAACTAAAATCTAAACTTAATAAACTCATTAGTGCCAACAACGCTGATCAGAATTCCTTAAAACTCCCTAAAATTATTGGTGACTATAAACCTGGTTACATATACGGAACCATAAAAACTCATAAACCTAACTATCCTCTCCGCCCTATCATATCCCAAATTCCTACTCCTGTATACCAGTTAACTAAACATATTAACCAGCTTATCACACCCTACCTTCCGAGTAAATACAGCATAAAGTCAACCCTAGAGGCAATCCAAATCCTCAAGAGTGAAAAACCTAATAATGAAATCATAGCTTCACTTGATGTGGAAAACCTTTTTACTAATGTACCCGTCAGTGAAACTATTGATATAATTATAAGAAATGTTTACAGTAATCCTTCATTACCCCCACTCAAAATTAATCCCAACATCCTAAGAAAAATTCTACTAGCTTGTACTACTGAAGTGCCTTTTGTTGATCCAAACAACACTATATATATACAACGTGACGGAGTCTCCATGGGTTCAGTGCTTGGTCCGATTTTTATCAGACCAGGGACCACAACACCACTATTTTGTCACTGTCTTCGGCCATCCGCCACGGTAGGGATGGACTTATATTTTCAATTCAATTATCTTTATTGTTAATAGCTTAAATGTTCTATGTTTACTGTGTGTTATTATTTACTCTTTGATAATGGCTTATGTGAGCCGAAAGCTTAGACCTGATAAAAAATTCAACAAATACTGTGATTTTTTGTTGTCTTTTAACGACATCACCATCAAGTATATCAGACGGTATGAACGGATCCTACACAAAATTAATAGACAAAATTTGTCTATATTATTCAATGAAACCTGCATTAATGAAAAAATGCTGCCAAAATACACACAATATATATATATATATATATATATATATATATATATATACCGAAAGACAGACAGAGATAGATTTGAGCAGAAATATATAGATGCATAGATAGAAAAATAAAGCGGCAAAGATAGATAGATAGATAGATAGATAGATACGAACAGAATGAGATAGATAGATAGATAGATAGATAGATAGATAGATAGATAGATAGATAGATAGATAGATAGATAGATTCATCCAGTTAACCAAAGTGTAACATTTTCCTACATGCGCACCTAGCACGTTTGTACCCGCTTCAACTCACATGAAAACCTTAGATTCCGGAATGTCACTCGCGCGTGGCTTTGACGGGTGGGGACCAGGTGGTGATTGACACTTAGGGGTGGGTGAAGAAATTCAGAATAATTGATAGCTGTTATGAAGTGGGATCCCAACATTTATGATCGCCAGGAGAGGAGATCTGAGCAAAAAAGCACTCACAGAATGCCTGTTAGCCTCTACTAAAAATGCAAGCGAAAAAAAAAAAAAGTCACTCACGCATGCGCAGAAAGTTTCATGGAATACGTTTAACAGTCATTTTATTACCGGAAATATTTAGACACACACACACACACACACACACACACACACACACACACACACACACACACTTACACTTTCTCACAATAACTTAAATACACATACACACACACTTTCTAATTCTAGTTCGACATATTTCTTACCGCATTCGTTATTTTTAGTGGATGCCCGTATTTAAGTAGACGCTCCGTTATTTCAAGAGGGGCTATTTTGTCTACTGTCATTAGTAATTAATGAGGGATCAGTTTGTAACTGCCTAACAATAGAAAACTGATCCCCCACTTTATTCCCAGTATAAGTTTTAATTGTTTCCAACTATTCAGTCAGTCAGTTAAGTGCCATTCGTGATACACGCTTTGGGCGATCATGTCTCGAAAGAGACATGACTGACTGGGCAGAAGATTTTCTATCCTGTTATTTAAACTATAGCTGAAGAGAGAAGAGACAGATTGCATTAATTAGTAATTAATGGGGGATCAGTTTTCTATTGTTAGGAAGTTACAAACTGATCCCCACTTTATGCCCTATAGAAGCTTTACTCATGTTTCCAACTATTATTTTCATTCCGTCAGTTAAGTGCCATACCTGATACACGCTTTTGGGCGATCATGTCTCGAAAGAGACATGACTGACTGTGCAGAAGATTATCCCGCAGTAGGTTGCCATTACTTTCTGCTTTAGACTGGTTGCCAGCCAAGGCTATCAAATCCTATCTGTCCTGTTCTTTAACCCATAACTGGCGGGAAGAGACAGATTAATACTTTTCCCAAAGGTATTTGCTTGTAAGTTAATGCAAAGAATTTAATTGGAATTTGAACTCGGCTCCCCGATTTGTAGTTCCGAGTCGTTATCAACTGCACCACAATGCACATCCTTTTCAACGACAATCTAAATTAATCCTTTATTTCATGTTTAGGATTGGCTTTCCGTTTCGTTCTAAGGATTTTCATTCTCTTTCATTCCCAGAATCCTCTTGAGGCTTAATGACACTATCGCCTTGTTTGTTTGAATTGATTAATATATCTTCTTCTATCTGCCTTGTTCTTTCAGGATGTAGGCGATTATGGCTTTCCAGGTCTTCTTCTCTTTGGTGGCTCTGTTACCCCCACCCAAACTCCGCTCCGTCATCCCCCTGCTCAGGTCCTTCAAATATGTTATCCTCTGCTTTCCCCTGTCTCTTTTTCGTTTTCCCCTCTATCTGGCCTGTTAGTATCAGGTTCTCCAAGCCCTCTTTCCTCATTGCATGTCCCAGGAACTTTAGTTGTCTCTTCCTGATGCTCAATATTAATTTCCTTTTCGTTTCCATTCTTTCCAAAACCTCATCATTGCTCACATACTCGATCCATGACATCCGCAGCATCCTTCTGTAGAACCACATTTCAGTTGCTTCAAGTTTTTCCTTCATCTTTGATGATATTGTCCAACATTCACTGTCATATTGAAGAACTGACATCGCATAGCAATCCTGTTCTCTCTTCTTTGTTTTTAGCGAAATTTTCCTGTTTCTTCATAACTTTACTCAACTTCTGGAATGCTTCCTTCGCCATGCCAATTCGTTTTCGGATTTCTGTGTCGCACTTTCCGTTTTCTGTTATATAACACTTTTCAGGTATTTATGTAATTTTTGTACCTGCTTAATTTTAGCATCCCCCACCTGTATTTGGCATTTTGGGCTGCTCTTTTTGCTGATGACCATGCATTCGTTTTTCTTGCAGTTTATTTGTAGTCCTTTCTTGTCACTCTGCTCAGCTACTTTCTGTAGATGGTCTTGTAGTTTACTTTCCGTGTCTGCTATCAGCACTATGTCATCTGCGTACCTTATGTTGTTTCAATTGTGGCCTCCGATTACGAATCCTGGCATAACATGTAGGGTCCTCAGAATATTCTCGCTGTACAAGTTGAATAGATCCGGTCAAAAACACTTCCTTTTCTTACGCCTCTTTCTACCTTTGTTTATCTGCTGAATTCGTTACCTGTCCATATGCAGGCGGTTTGCTGCCAGTAAAGATTCTTGATTACTCTTATGCCTTTCCCAAATATGTTGAGGCTGCTGAGCATCATCTCTATTAGTTCGTTGTGGCATATTTTGCATGACAGTAAAATGGTGGCTGGTTGGACGAGCAGGCTGCAGATCGAAAAAAACGAAGTCATTATGTGATAGGTGTGGAGGAGACGATCCCAGCTTACGTTCTGGAGGAGGAGATCAGGAAGTCGTTGTTGTATGTAGAATGTGGACCAATTGTACATACAAAAATGCCTCCCTTTTTAAAGGGGTTTTGCTTGTTTTTAACTTTTTAAAAGCCTTCAATTTGAAATAAACCACCTCACTTGACAAGACACAAGAAGTGTCGAAACAAATTAGCTACTTTTGTAGTGATATTATAACATATCCATGTTATAATTTCTGAATTAATATTTTTAGCTCTACTTTGTATTGAGCACTTTTTCAAGAATAGCGTTTCTTTGGACAAGGAATATTATTCTATCCCTACGTACCTTATACTCGGGGATATATATATATATATATATATATACGGATATATATATATATATATATATATATATATATATATGAATAAATATAGGTTTGTTATATTTATAGGATAAAGTGCTCAATATCAGAGATAGAGCGTATGTAAATATAAAAGAGTGAACATTGAAGTCAATATTCAGAGGCGACAGACTGTTTCCTGCTAAAGATTAAAAAGAAGTAAATCTATATTTTTTAAGGTTTTATTGAAATTTTATTTAAGTTTCCATATATCCTCCGTCATTAACAATACAAAGGGTAATACGATTTTGCAATTCACGGAAAACATTTTGTCAACTGATTTACAGTAATGCCTGAAATCACATTAGTTATTTTAGCTTTCAAATCTTCTAATGAACTAGGTTTGGTTGCATACACTCAGAGCAAACTGACGAGGAGCTCCATCTTGTTGAAACACTGTATTACCTTTCAAATTTCATGCTCATTTTTTACAGATTATTTCCATCAGAAATACAAATACAGTTATAAATTTTTCAAAGTGTACACGGACTTTATGGACACTCTGTATATTGATGTACCTCCTATAGAGTATCTTACTGAGGTGGGATATATAGTCATCCGCAAACATATCTGTTTCGCTGTATCACAGCTCATCAGTACAGTTAGATTCCGATTGCTTTTAACCCAGGATTGAAACCCGACTACCTTTATACAATTTGATATAGATTTCTACCTCTGTATTTTTTTACGATTTATTATTAAAAAGTTTAAATTTTGTTAAAACTACACTAACATTACGAAAGGTGAACTTGAATTTATTTTAGCGTCTTGACAATCTTTACTAATTTATGACAATTCCACTTGAACAAAAGGTCTTAATATTAGGTTGTCCCAAAAGTTCGTAAACACTTGCGAAATGGGTCTGTCTGGTCCAGCACAATCGAGACAAACGATGGGTTCAGAAAGGGCAAGAGACACCGTCGGTTCCAAAACAAGATCGATTCGGCAAGAAAGTCATGTTGTGCGTTTGGTGGAACTTTGAAAAGGAATCGTGTATTTTGAGTTGTTTCCGAATGGTCGTGCCATCAGTGCCGAACTTTACTGTCAGCAACTTGAGCGGGTCTACGGAAATTTGAAGCAAAAGTACCTGGTTCTGATCAACCGAAAGCGCGCTTTGATGCAGCAGGACAATGCCAAGCCACACACCGCCAGGAAGACCAAAGACAAGTTTGAAGAGCTGGACGGCGTTGAGGTTCTGCCACATCCAGCCTACAGTCCTGACTGTACTCCATCAGATTACGGCCTTTTCCGCTCAATGCAACACTTTCTGACGGGCTGCCGATTCGATTCGTTTGATGAAGTCGAGGAGGCATGTCAAAAATTCTTTGATTCGAAGCCGGCTGAATGGTACTTTGACCAGATCCGAAAGCTTGCAGATCGATGGCAGAAACTCTTGGAAAATGATGGTCTTTATTTTGAGCAATAATTTTTGTTGTTTTTGCGAGTAAAATTTCAATTTTTTGCAAGTGTTTACCAACTTTTAGGACAACCAAATAACAACTTTAACCTTCCAATGTTTGCGCATGACTCGGCCCAAATCACTGTTTGATAGGAATCTATATATTAAACACTCTTAGTAGAATTATCGATCCCAATTATGTAGGACTTTACAAAGTCGATGGACTTATATTTATCCCAAATAGTAACAGTCCTCTCTCATCTAATCTAAACTTAATTATAAATGGAACTTTGTCTGTGTGTGTGTGTGTGTGTGTGTGTGTGTGTGTATCCGTTACTTATAGACACCGAAACGGCAGAACCGATTTCTTGAAAATTTACACAGTTGTACTATAAGCGTCTGCGAGTGTTCTTAACAAGGTTTTGTGTCCAGGTACCCCCGATAAATATCGAAAATCGATAATCGAAAAAATCGGGTTATAGAAGGAATAGTCCGATTTTAATCAAATTTCATACACTCATAGACAAAGACATAAGAAACGATATTCAGAAGTTTCAAGGTTGCAGTTCTTACAATAGTACAGAAAATCGATAATATATATATATATATATATATATATATATAGGAAAAACTACTAAAAAGTTGTAAGTTTAAAAATGTATTTTTTGACAGTATTTATTTATTTCTGTTATTATATTTGATATTTCAGACCGTACTCGGCCTTTCATCAGAAACAAAATCATATATATATATATATATATATATATATATATATATATATATATATATATATATATAACGCATGATGTTTGTGTGTGTGTCTGTTTATGTGCCTGTATGTCTGTATTTTTTCAGCTCTTTTATTTTAGATTTTGCTTCGGGTTTGACTCTAAGTAGGTATAATTGTAGTTCTTAGTCTCAGCCATGATACCATTTACTCAGAGTACTTATTTAGCCTTCGAAATTCAGTTTACGACGAAAAAAACTTATTTGATATCGATACCAGGAAATCAAAATTTGACTTACATCCATTCATTTTCTTTTAGTCTACGGTTTCACTTTAACTGGAAACAACTATTGCTTTTTAGTCTTTCGTGCCAACGTCCAAAGAGTCTGAGTTCCAGGACCATGGATTAGTTTTAAAGCTTTCATTACACCCGAGCGACGGCGAGCTATGCTGCTAGTCTAAAATACAGAAATTGATTATAACAGTTTTCCAATTTCTAGGCTTTAAAGTTGAAATCTCATCTAATCTCAAAATAGTAAATTTCTTAGATATCTATTTTAACCTTTCTAACAACGCACTGAAACCATTTTATAAAGGAACTCAATCTCTTTTTGACATTAATGCTAACACCAATCACTCTAAGCCAACAATTAATCAAATCCCTAACATCGTAATCACTAGAATCAATAGATTATCGTCCATCAAAAAATATTTAATGAGAATAAGACAAAGTATAATGAAGGCTCCCACAAAAGTAATTTCAAATAGGAATTAGTCTACAAAAAACTTTGAAAGACAAAAGAACCCAAAACAACCCAAAATAGAAAAAGTGAAATATGATTTAATCCACCATTCTACAAGTTATCCAATATAAATATCTACTTTCTTCATCTAATAAACAAGCATTTTAACCAAAATAACCCGCTAAAAATTTCCAGCAGAAAGACTCCTAAAATCAGTTATTTCTACCCCCGCCCAATATTATAACGAAACACAAGAATACAAACTTCTTTGTAACTGTAAAACCAAAACCAACTTCCCAGTTGAAGGCAAATTCAATTCCGAAAAAGTAATATAAGAAGCTAAAAAAAAAAAAAGAAAAAATGGAAACGAAAGAAAGATATACATAGGGACATCGGCAGGAGTTTGGAAACAAAGGTTCTACAATCACGCACATTCTTTTCCCAATGCTTCCTTGAAGCATCAAACTGCCCTATCCAATCATTACTGGAAACCCATAGATACAGGATTCACCTCACAAACTAAAGAAACTTCTGGTACAGCTTAGAAAATATTAATGATAATTTCGAAGAAATAAATGTGAATTTCTCAATTCACTCCATAGAACTTTGGTAAATATATCTATTATAATGACATATCAGTATTATTTTCATTTTTGTGCCATTTACACGACAATTTATCTATCGCTCTCTCTCTCTCTCTCGCTCTGTCTGTCTGTCTGTCTGTCTCTCTCTCTCTCTCTCTCTCTCTCTCTCTCTCTCTCTGAATGTGTATGTGTGTATATGTGCCTTTGTGTTTGTGTGCGTGTGCGCGTGAAGGGCGCATTTTTTATTAGACATTCTCGAAAAGCACAGAATTGTAGACCGCAGTTATTCTGTTCGAAAAAAGAGACGTCTACTTAAACATGTGTATCCACTAAATATAATGTTTAGAGTAATGGATAATGCCTGTGTGTGCGTGTGCGCAGGTGTGCATTCGTACCTCTGCGCTTGAGAACTCGTAAAACCCGTTTAGTTCACTTAACAACTCCCTTACAATATATATATATATATATATATATATATATATATATATATATATATATATAATCGACGGTGTTTGACAAGTCATCATGTTTGTACTTAAAGTACCCAGGTATTCTAAATATTTGTGTGCTATCGCGTACAGACTTGACCAGTGCTGTATTTAGCAATATTGTGCCTCCCACCCGCAGAATGCGCCTTGTCGCCCATCTACCCCCAGAATGCAACTTGCGCCCCCCGAACATTCTGAACCCACACTAAATGGTACTTTAAACAAAATAACATACTCTCGGAACGCAGATATTCCGTCATAACGAAAAAAACGTTTTCAGAACTTTTAGCTACTTTTTATGTCTGCTGAAACAGATATCTATAATCTATTTCTTTCTCAAGATCACTTTTTTTTTTATTACAAATGATTTTTCGGGGCCCGGTAGGCTTCTATCAAAGATTATATATATATATATATATATATATATATATATATAAGTTAAAAATGCATTATTTTTGACAGTATTTATTTATTTCTATTATTATATATAAATATATATGTAATAATAGAAATAAATAAATACTGTCAAAAAATACATTTTTAACTTACAACTTTTTAGTAGTTTTTCCTATACATATTAAGACAGTATACGTGGATCATCATTATGATATATATATATATATATATATATATATATATATATATATATATATAATACGCTGTTAAATATAAGAGACAGTGAATGTCTATTATGTTTAATCATGAGCCGTTCTAAACGTCGTATTTTTGTTTTAATTTCAGTTGAAAATAAAGACAAAAATTCTCCAACATTTGGATAATTATTTACTGGTTTTCTTCTAAGCTTCTTAACAGCTCGTCAGGGAAATTAGCTCTGTTAAGCGAAACCGTGGTAGGTTATGGGCTGGCTCTTAGATTTTCGATTTTATATATATATATATATATATATATATATATATATATGTATATATATATATATATGATAAAATAAAAAATCCAAATGGAAATATATATAGCCATCCGCAGACAGATCTATTTCGCAGCTCATAAGTACGGTTAGACATCCGATTGCTTTTAGCTAGGATTGAAACCCGATCGAATTGACATCAGTTAACGATTATTCCACTGAGCTATGGGAACTTGGTAGAAGAAGGCGGGCGATTAGCGTGTTATATACAATGTATATGATATGAACCCGGTATGGGTATCGGACCATAAAATAATGAGTCGACACGGTGCTAGGTCAATATATTACGTCAACAAGAGATACAAACAGATACAAAGAGATACAAAGAGAAAGAGTAATAATAGATTGGCTACAATTGACCGACAGACAGATAGACAGACGAGGCTGAGCTGAACTGAAGTCGCACTGGAAATCAGTGTCTTTGTCGTGAAGATGTGAACTGCGTTCCGTTATCAGTTACTACGCAATCCACAACGCCGAAACGTGGTAATAGGGATCCTCTAATGGTCCCGCAAAATCGACATGTATCCTCTGCCATGGCTGGTCCCTCTTCGGCCAAGGCTTGCACGTAACTGGTGGAGCTTTAGCAGCAAAAGCGCACCCTTTGCATGCGTCCATCCTCTCTGTGATATCTCTGTCCATGTTAAGCCAGTAGACATAACATCGCATGAGGCTTTTGGTTCAGTTTTTTCCAGGATGTCCCGTATGAAAGTCCCGAAGGATTTTCTTTTGTAAACTTCTTGGTATCACCACTTTTTTGTTGTATAATAGTACCTCATCACAAAGAGAAAAGACCTCAGGCACACTTGAGTGTTTTTTTTTGTTTTTGTTTTTTTTGTTTTTTGTAAATTTTATTCTTAGTAAACGTAATGAACACGTCTTTCAGAGCCTCCCTTTTAATGTCGGATAATGTAACTGGAAACTCTCTTATGGTGTTGGCAATCATTTTTTTTTATTTCGCAATCCGTTCTCAATGTTGCGATTATCGAGTCTTCAAAAAACTCTTTATTTTTAGGAACGAGTCTGGGTAATCTGTCAGCGTGGCAAATATTCTTGGAAGACAAATGCTCGATTTTCAAATTGTATTTCAACAATATTGTTCCCCATCGAATGAGTTTGTTAGCGGTGTACACCGGCAATCTTTTTATACTTCCATATATCGTCAGCAGCGGCTTGTGATCGGTTTGTGGAGTAAAATCTCTGCCATGCAGATATCTGTGGAATTTGGTCACAGCAAAGATTATACTTAATGTTTCTTTTTCGATCTATGAATACAGCCTTTCTGCCGGCAGCAAAGATCGGGAAGCATGCGCTATCGGTTTTCTCGTTCCGTCCGGAAGTTTATGTTATATACAAGCGCCAATGCCATAAGAGCTGGCATCACTCGCTACTAAAATATCCAATTTTGGGTTATAATGGGTGAGGGAAAGGTCTGACGTAAGTGTATCTTTTATTTTCTCGAATGCTGATTGACATTCTGGTGTCTAATTCCAGATTTTATCTTTCTTTAAAAGATCATTCAACGGAGCTCTCAAGTTATGCATGTTCTTTATGAATACTTGAAAGAAATTTGTTAGGCCAAAAAAGTTTTGCAGTGCTTGTACGTTATCCGGGGCCGGCATGTTCTTAATCACTGTAGCCCTATCAGGATCCGGTCATCGTCCGTATTTATCAATAATGTGTCCTAAATATTTTATTTGGGTTAGATAAAATTCGCACTTAGCTTCTTTAGCTTTAAAACCATATTCCTGGATTTTATCGAATACGCTTATTATATGTTCTCTATGGTCTTTCACTGATACACTCGTAACTAGAATGTCGTCAAGTTAGGCAGTTGTGAAATCAAGGTTGGCCAGCGTGGTGTCCATGCAAATCTATTGAATTTATATAGACCTTTATGTGTATTTATACACAGCAGTTTGGAGCATTCTTCATCGACCTGGATTTGCAGGTAAGCGTCTGATAAACCGATTTTTGAAAAGATTTGGCCCCGTTTAATTTGTTGAATATTTCCTTGAGGCTAGGTAGAGGATAATGATGGTCTTTTAACGAGGCGTTCAAACCCGTCGAAAAATAAGCACATACTCTGATTTGATTTGACTTTTTTTTTACGTATACCACTGGAGCAGCCCATTCCGAAAAATCAATTTTAGACAGGATACCTGCATTTACTAATCTGTCTAATTCTTCGTCTATTTAGTTTACCGCTGCGAACGGAACGTTCCTCTTCTTTTTGAACACGGGCTGTGCATTATCCTTTAACTTGAATTGAGCTTTTATTTTAGTTCATTTCCCTAAGCCGCCTGAAAACACCTCCAGGAATTTTTCCTTTAGTTTCAGTTTCAGTTCTTCAATGTTGGACATTGTAGATTCTTTTTTTTGCGACAGAACATACTCATTGGAGAGTCTCACAAATTGAACTTTTCAATCCAATCGGCACTGAACAAATTTTCAGTATTTTTTATCACATATGCTCTCAATTTTTTAGTTGTTCCATTTAATGTTACCGCGAAAAATACTCCCAAAGTATTTTTTACCTGTCACAGAGCGTGCCGTTTTGTTAGTTCTCAATAAAGTTGGCTTTTTCAGTCGCCTCCACTTATGCAAAATTATAATCGTCAGGTCAGACCCACTGTCCAGCTGGAATTTAATTGTTTTATTTAATATTTGCACGATTACATATTTGCGCAATTTCCATCTTCCTTATCGCTTGACTGCGTCTGCCTTATTTTATTTTTTGTTCTTCTGGATTTTTTCGCATACTAGCAACTTGATGTGATATGGACAGCTTTACCGCAATTCTGACAGATTTTTTTTCTGGACGGGCAAAACCTCATCCAGTGTAATTTTCCGCAAATGTAACGCGGACCTGAGGGTGAATTTTCTTGTCTTATATTATGCTTGTCACGATATTTTCTTTTCTCTTTTTCCGGGGAGTGGCGTTTTGATCTATTCATAATTTTTTTTTATATGAGCGACTACCGACTCCTCAATATTCCTAGAGTCACTTGTTACCGATACGACCCTCTGGCAGCCTTTTGCTAATTTTTGGAGGGTTAAACCCGGATCATTTTCTAGTTTTGTTAGTACTTGACGTCTAACTTCAGCGTCACCGGCTGAGACCAGGCCTTGAGCAAAAATTAGGCATTTAAAGACATCAGCAGATAATTCCGCTAATTTGAAATCGTTACAGTATTTATTTACCGTAGCGGCAAATGTTAAATAGTCCTGCTGATCCTCTTTGAATAAATTTAGGCACTTCTATCTTTTATGAAAAAGCGATGTGTTCGACCCAAATAATTCCGACAGTAGCTTGACTGTTTCTGAGAATTTCAGGTGTGTTGTCTTTTTGGGGAGGATAAAATCAACAAACCTGCTGTGCTCGACTGTACCCAACTTCCTTAGTAATAAACGCACTTTCTTGGAATTTGGCCAATTATTACAGTCGACGTTAAATAAATACTCGTAAAGCCTATAAAAAGCATCAAACATTTTTTCGTCTTCTGGTACATACTCAAAAATTTCCATAATACTCCAGATAGTACCCTGGGAAAAAGCAGTATCGTTCTCAGCTTGTTTGCCATTTAATGATTTAAGAAGTAACTCTTCAATTTGATTTTGTCGTTCCTCGGTCCTTTTAAAGACTTGTTCTTGCAAATCCATCTGTTGTTTATGTAGATCCATAAATAATTGTTGTTGTTGTTATTGTTGTTGTAACTGCTCGTTGCTTTTTTGTTGTCGATCCAACTGAGTTTTCATTAATTGAATTATTACTTTTTGTAAGTCTTCCATTTTTTTCAAACTCAAACGACCAATTTTTCGTAAACAATGGATCAGGCTAGACTCCCTGAAAACAAATCACTGCGCCTCCTCGGCTTAACTCTGACAACAGACCTCAAGTTGAATGATTATATAGAATCCATAGCTAAATCCGCTGCTAAAAAGTCGTTTCACTGTGTAGGGCCAGGAAGTTTTTCCCGTTTAAAAACCATCCTGTACATATATAAATCTACCATCCGCTCGTGCATTGAATACTGCTGCCATATCTGGTCGGGTGCTCCTGCTATCCAACTGGGTGTCCTTGACAACGGAGAATCTGTAATGTGATAGATCCCGACTTGGCAGCTCAGATACAGTCACTTTCTCACCGGCGCAATGTGGCTTTCCTGTGTCTCATCTACAAATACTTTCAGGGCTTCTGCTCCGATGAACTTAGCTCACCGGTGCCCCCTATATATAAATTTACTCGAGCCACAAGATTAGCAAATAGGTCCCACCCTTTTACAGTGAAACCAATAAATTGTAAACGCAAATTCTATTCCACCAGCTTCTTTTCTCGCACTTCGTGCCTGTGGAATTCCCTTCCATTTCCTTGCTTTCCCGACAGCTATAATCTCCAAGAATTTCAGTGTAAAGTCAATAGTCATCTTCTATCTCACTAACCAGCATCCTCTCTCACATGCACCTTTCTCTGTCCACTCCACTCTCATCAGTATGCTCATCCTTCTCTTATCCACTTCCTGACACTGCCTATAACCTGTCGCTCTTTCTCATAACTTTCCTCCTATGTAAAACAGTAGCAGTAAAATGCCTTGCTTGATGCGCTATGATTATAATATATATATATATATATATATATATATATATATATATATATATATATATATAAACTAGAAAACCATAAAAATTGAAACAGACTCCCCAGACACATGTGGAAATGAAAATAGAAAAATGGAACAGACCCTGGTATAACTTGGAGTATAGTGAAAATAGCCAAACCATACAACGGTGGCGATAAAAATAAAAAGTTACAGCGCATTTTTAACAAATTTCAGTTATAATACACGGAATATAATTTGCGAGTATGAACGGATTTTACTAAAGATATGCAGACATAATATTTGTAAATTATTTAATCAGACATGCCTAAAAGAGAATTTGCTGTCAAACCACACACACACACACACACACACACACACACACACACACACATATATATATATACATAAGTCATCCACATACAAGTCTGTTTCACTGTATCACAGCTCATCAGTGTGGCTAGACACATCCACTTGCTTCTGGCCGGGATCGAAACTCGTTGGAGTCGCTACTCCCTAATCCATAGGCGCATGGAATCAGAGAAGGGAAATTTTAACGTGTTGTATATAAGCAGCATATAAGCAGTGTATACACACACACACACACACACACACACACACACACACACACACACACATATATATATATATATATATATATATATATATATAAAACACTGGGGTGGCCTAATAATTATGCCCGGTAGTATATATATATATATACACACTACTGGGCATAATTATTAGGCCACCCCAGTGTTTTAAAAATGATGTATTTATACTATTTTTTAGTATTTATTGCCAAGTAAATAATTGTAAGTGAAAATAAAATGATTCTTTTCTTTATACTGCACAATAATATGTGCATTAAATGAATTTATAAATATTTAATGATTACCTATATTGCAGTTTCATCAATGAAAGAATGAAGACAATTTAGGGTGATTCGGACGAATTCATCTTTGCTTCCTTGCCTTGTAAAATTTTACAAAATAATAAAAACAAAAGAGCTATTCTATTTTCAGTTAGAATTATCCACTTGGAAATAAATGCTAAAATGGTATGAAATACATAATTTATTTTAAAAAACTGGAGTGGTCTAATAATTATGGCCGGTAGTGTATATATAATTAATACAAACATAAAATTTGTTAGTTGATTGGTTTTACATTGAGCACGTCTGCTTGTATATATATATATATATATATATATATATATATATATATATAATTATTATAACTATATATCTATCAACTGTGGAATATACTTCCATTAATGTAAATCACTTAAATTATTATTATTATTATTATTATTATCATTATTTTATATATATATATATATACATATATATATATATATATATATATATATATATATATATATACTGTCGTCTTAATCCTGTTCATTATTGAATACTGCAACCGTATCTAATCTGGTGCTCTCTAATTTCGAGATTATTGACACAATCCAAAGAAAGATCTGCAATATAATCGATCCTGATCTGGCATCTCTGCTCCAGTCACTCTCTCAACATCATGACGTGGTTTCTCTCTCTCTTTTCTACAAATAGTTTTAAATGTGAACATTCCCATAAATACATGTTAGGTTCATACAAACATAAATGAAACTGTTTTAAGATCCTTAAATAAGCCTTCTCTAATTTTGAAAATTTTCGATGGTTTCAAAATTCCAGCCGCGCGTTTGTCAAAAATTTGTTTATACGTTTGAAAAACGGTAAAATCAGTTATTGTAAATCGCTTGAAGATACCGAAAGGTTGAAACCTAGGTTGCGGAAATAACTCATTTTCAAATGAGTAATATTCAAAAGTTCTACAATATATACGAATTGAATACTTTTTAATACAACTGTGTATTTGTCAAATTTAATGATAACCAAAAAATTAACTAATTGTAATTATAACCAAAAAATTAACTAATATGTTCATAATTATATGTATATATATATATATATATATATTGTAATGGTTTATAAATTCAGACATAGTATCACGACATCAAAATTTTCGCAATTCGAAGCTGCTACGTGCGCTTCTCATCGGGTGATAAGTTGAAAAGTTCAACTTATCACCCGATGAGAAGCGCACGTAGCAGCTTCGAAACGCGAATATTTTTGTGTAGTGTTACTAAGAATTAATAAATCATTGTAACAACCATTATAATATATATATATATATATATATATATATATATATATATATATATATATATATATTTATATATATATATATATATAATTATGATTTAAAAGTACATTGAGATACGGAAATTTCTATGGTTCTAGATAGAATTTCGTCATCAGGCAATGTTGAAAGTTGTTTGTGAAAATAATTTACATTTAAATACAAAAACAATCGGTTTGTGTGTTTTTTGTATTTAAATGTAAATCATTTTCACAATTATATGATTATATTATGCTCTTCAATATTTACTGTATACTTTTTACTGTTTACTTTTATAAAATAAATGCCAGGGAACTAACAATCGTAAAACCTTGAGTCCTCTTTATATATATATATATATATATATATATAAAGGATTCTTCCATTGATACAGTTTTATGTTTGTATCGTAGGTGACACTTCACTGCCTATAGTGATCCGAATAGAAACCTTCATATTGTGCAACAGCGAGCATCTGGGGACATAGCAATAGTGATCCGAATAGAAACCTTCATATTGTGCAGCAACAGCGAGCATCTGGGGACATAGCAATAGTGATCCGAATAGAAACCTTCATATTGTGCAGCAACAGCGTGCATCTGGGGACATAGCAATAGTGATCCGAATAGAAACCTTCATATTGTGCAGCAACAGCGAGCATCTGGGGACATAGCAATAGTGATCCGAATAGAAACCTTCTTATTGTGCAGCAACAGCGAGCATCTGGGGACATAGCAATAGTGATCCGAATAGAAACCTTCATATTGTGCAGCAACAGCGAGCATCTGGGGACATAGCAATAGTGATCCGAATAGAAACCTTCATATTGTGCAGCAACAGCGAGCATCTGGGGACATAGCAATAGTGATCCGAATAGAAACCTTCATATTGTGCAGCAACAGCGAGCATCTGGGGACATAGCAACAGGAAGATTTGCTAATAACTTTCACCGTTGTCATTCGTTACTTAACTGGTCAATACGACTTATTTCGAACTTTTATATAAGATTAGCACAGATATCTTTAGTTATTTCTGTCCATAACAAATCGCTCGGGACCAGCATGAGGCCCATTGACATCTAAGAAGTTATTCTTTAACTTGTATTTATACCTGAGTCATATATACCGGACATCTAATAATGGTTGAAGAGGTGAGATCTTAGAATCAACATCCAAAGTACCTATATGTAGGACAGCTGAGAGGTTAATCTTAACTTGTCATTAAACCTGAGTCACGGCCATGCACAGTCAAGCTGGCTATACTTGAAGACCTTGGGTATTTTGTCGTCACTCGTCCTTCGAAGCGACAGTTTTCATTAATGTTGCATTTTACTACGATATATATATATATATATATATATATATATATAATTATGATTTAAAAGTACATTGAGATACGGAAATTTCTATGGTTCTAGATAGAATTTCGTCATCAGGCAATGTTGAAAGTTGTTTGTGAAAATAATTTCGAGTCACGGCCATGCACAGTCAAGCTGGCTATACTTGAAGACCTTGGGTATTTTGTCGTCACTCGTCCTTCGAAGCGACAGTTTTCATTAATGTTGCATTTTACTACGATATATATATATATATATATATATATATATTAGTCATCCATATAGAAGCCTGTTTCGCTGTATCACAACTCATCAGTGTGGCTAGACACATCCACTTGCTTCGACCGATTTAGTGTCAGTCGGAGTTGCTACCCACTAAGCCATAGGAGCGTGCAATTAGAGAAGGAAAATTTTAACGTGTTGTGTATAAGTAATGTATACACACGCCAGTCACCGAAAGAACTCAATTCATTACTGAAGAGTCACGCATATATCGCAGAAGTGGAAACTGTTTTTAAAGTTTTCTTCTCTAGAGAGCTCAGTCGTATGAGAGCATAATATATTATATATATTATTTTAAACACAAAAAGGATAAGCAAATTGGTAAAATTCCAAAACCCGATCCTATTAATGTTAACTTTATTAATATTAAAATTGATGAAGGTGGAGGACTCGATGTAAATAGTATCATCGATTTATAGGGCAAATATATAAAGTAAGTCAAAAATTTTGATAAAGTTTTTGTTTTCGATCGTTGCTGATGAAGCGACAATTTTCTCGTTGAAATTGCCATCCAACGAAATTACATTTCGAAATTTTTTAATCACCTTATATATATATATATAGAGAGAGAGAGAGAGACAGAGACAGAGACAGAGACAGAGAGTGTGTGTGTGTGTGTTAGAGAAAGACAGAGGGAATTACAATTAGTGAAGAGAAGTTTTTACCTTAACTGAGAAGAATAATGATGACTTCGAAGTTTCGTGAAGATATTGTGATGTCTTCACTCCCTAGTTCTTTTTCTTTGTCTGATATATATATATATATATATATATATATATATATGTGTGTGTGTGTGTGTGTGTGTGTGTGTGTGTGTGTGTGTGTACGTTTGAAATCTCTCTATTTGTGATATTTTTATCAAAGACGGGTTAAAGGCGTCGCGTTGGTCCGAGTTTGAATAATTCCGTTTGTGAGTTAATCCGAATAATTAATAAAGTTGTCGCTAAAATTAGGGAAACAAATTTTGTTCAATTAATTTGAATTCTATAATCCTGCATCGAACAAGGCCACAAACACAAAATATCGGTGTTCTCTCGTAGAAAGAAGACTATAATCATCCAAGGAACTAATCAATTCGAAAATAACAATCTAAACAAGATTTTAGACAACATAGAAATACCTAGAAACTCTGCATCCAGAATCTTTTCTATGTGTCACGTCCCTTCAGAAAGTTATGGTCCTCCATGACTTCCTGTCCTTTGTAGCTCTTAATAAAGTTAATATTTTTGCTATTTCTTTAAATCCGTCTCTTGCCAACCATTTAAACAGTCTCGTTTTCTCGGCTTTTCGCTGTTTTCATCCTATGACCTGTGTGACGATGTATGCACCGTAGAGGCGGGAAAAATAACTCTCTTTGTCCCCCTCCCTATAAACGTATATGAACATGCGGAGAGAAAATAACTCTCTTTGTCCCCCTCCCTATAAACGTATATGAACATGCGGAGAGAAAATAACTCTCTTTATCCCCCTCCCTATAAACGTATATGAACATGCGGAGAGAAAATAACTCTCTCTATACACTTGTATGCGAAGAAAATAGATTAACAGCAAGAAAGAAACGCTAAAGACACAGAGAGAGAAGGGAAGAGAAAGAAAAGACGTCATTTGATTGGCTGAAAGAAATATACCGCCAAAGACGCTCTGCTTGTAATTAGTATTTGGAAAGCAATTATTGCGTCTTGAATGTCTAATTGAGAAGACATAAGAAACGTTAACGCCAAAATACTCCGAGAAAAGACAACATCGTTAAAAATACAAGATGTAATCCAGAGCTTTCTCGGGAGGAGGAAGAAAGATAAAAGATAAATATATGAGAATGGGAAAAGTGTCTCTGAAGAAGATGAACGGACAAACAAAATTATAACCTATCTTCAAAATTCCCAAGTAAGGTCACGGAAAGGAAACTACAAGACCTCCTACAGAACGTATTGGTAGAGAGTGACAAAAAAGGACTACAAATAAACTTTAAGAAAACTGAATGCATGGTGCAACCCAAAATGTCAAATACAGGTGGGGGATACCAGAATCAAGCAAGTACAAAAATTTAAATACCTAGAAAGTGTTCTAACAGAAGATGGAAAGTGCGACACATAGATCCGAAGGCGAATTCGCATGGCAAAAGACGCGTTCCGGAAGCTGAGTAAAGTACTAACACACAGGAAAATCTCACTAGAAACGAAGAAAAGAGTGTTGGATTGCTATGTGATGTCAGTTCTTCAATACGGCAGTGAATGTTGGACAATATCAGCCACAAGGGATAGGGAGACGTGGAGAACCATGATCGCCTACGTCATGAAGGGACAGGGCACATAGAAGAAGAAGAAGAAGAAGAAGAAGAAGAAGAAGAAGTGTTTCTCCGGTACCGGTCTTTATGTTAACTCAAAAGTCATTCCCAGAATAGAATTTTTTAATTTTCTTTTGAGGAACAGGAATATTCCTTGTTCTATTATAAACTTAAAAGAAAAAAAAAGGAAGAAGAAAGAGAGACTCTCTGTTTAATGAAAGTAGGTCCAATCTGAAATTGGATAAAATTTTTTTTAGATATATATATATATATATATAATCATAATAATAACTACTTAGACTCTGTAAGAATGCACTCCGTAAATTTATGCCAATATAAACCTTCGAAAAAACCATTAACAAACAGAACCTAAATCCGTTACAATCCGGCGTATTAAGTCGTCGGATAAATGGGGAGAAAAAAAGAAACCAGCGGAACAAGAACAAACATTCAAGATTCCGCAGTAAAGACAAAAAACCCAAACGGAACCAAACACAAGAAAAAGTGCTCGATACGAAAGTACTAAAATACAATAGTAGAGCAAAAACACACGAAAAATCTAAAGTGAGCCAAAACCTACCGCAGTTTCACACTACGGATCGTCAGGGAAAAGAGCCTTTTCCCTGACGATCCGTAGTGTGAAACCGCGGTAGGTTTTGGCTCACTTTAGATTTTTCGTATATATATATATATTAATCGAAGGACCTTCAGAGATCTCTAAAGACTTTCCGTTATTTTTTTATTTTCTTGTTTTATCAACAGCGTTTTTTTTTGTGTGTGTTTCCGTTGTTATGGCAATAAAAGAAAAAAAATTTTTGAATTCCCAAAATAACCAACCGTTCAGCGTTTTGATTTAATTGAACTTTCATCCGCATCTAGCTGATATCGAATTTGACCTCTATTCCATTAAGTTAAGAATTATATAGGACCAAATTCTTACTTTTCTTTTTTTGAATCATCACTTATGAATCGCCCACTGATTTAAAATCGCTGAAACAGTAAAGATTTAATAGTTTCTGTAATAACGCTAGGGCATTTCCGCAGCCGATCAGTACGTTAGTGAACCGCCCACGTTTCTCTAGCCTAGTGAAGCGTCACACCAGTGTGTGTCAAATTTTCTAGCCCTTCTTTCCTCATTATATGCCCTAGAAATTTCAGTTGTCCCTTTTTAATTATGTGTGCTTTTTGTTTCGATTTTTCTTAAAACGCTGTCGTTACTTACATGTTCGAAACATGGTATTCTCAGCATCCTTCTGTAGAAACAGATTTCTGTTGCTGCAAGTTTCATCTTTATAATCAGCGAGGAGATTATCTAGTATTCACTGACGAAATTGTCATTTTACCTAATACTTTTCTAAGATATTTTTCGTTATCACAATATAGCTTCGGATTTCTGTGTCACATTTTCCATCTCCTGTAACCACATTTCTCATTAAAAGTTTTGTCCTTGCTTGTTTTCAATTTCTCTAGTTTGTAGTTCACCTCTCGGAATGCCTCTTTTGATGACAACCATATTTTCTGTCTTCTTCCAACTGATGTTTAGTCCTTTGCTCGCACTTTCCTTTACTACCTTCTGTAGGAGTTTGTGGTGATACCGAGCAGAGCGAGGGACCTGATGTTTGCACTCTCACGACCAAAAAGCAAATGACTAAAACTGGTCGGTGCGCATCCCGGCTCCGAGCAGATGTTCCGGTAGAAAACTAAAAATTAATTAAATAGTAAATTCCAGTTTGCGAGCCTACGCGAACTTTATTTATCGGCCAATGGGAAGCCCAGAATCAAATTCGGATGTTAATTTCCAAATGATCTGCTGCGATCCAAAAAGAAGATATAAAAAGCCGATACAGAAAGCATCGACAGACAGAGAGAGAGAGAGAGAGAGAGAGAGAGAGAGAGACTTGTGAAAGCACGTGCGTAATTAGTACCTCCCTTGACCAAAGTCAAGCGACTTACTATGCTCGCCGACCTTCCCTCTCCTTTTCTTCTTCGCTGTCTCTAAAATACTTACCGACTAAAGGAGCGGATACATCAAAGACATTCCTTATTTACAACGCTCCCACATTCATACGCACAAATTCTCTTTTCAGCTTTTATTGCCACGAACATTTTAACGTCCGTTGGACCCATATTTAAAGGATTACTTTAATTGTAGAAACCTTAATTGATATGTGCATATATAAAATGTTATTTCTAAACTCAATTTGCTTTTCTTGATTTATAATCTTTTTATGATATATAGTGGGCTATCTACAACGAGGCCAAATTCCGTTAATCTGCAACAACATACAACTACTCTCCACTAGAGCGGATAACCCACTATAAGTTCCCTCAGATCCATTTCTGTATCGGATATCAACACTTTCATCTGCATATCAAATGTTATTTTAGCTAGTAATTATGGTATAGCTTATCATTCACTCAGAATCGCGCCACGGTGATGTTTGATTGTCCGGTGAGAAGCCACACCCTTGTCTTACACTCGTTTTTATTTTTGTGTATTTACTGAATTCATGTTCTATGCGTATGTAGGGGATTGGCTTCTAGTATAAGCACTGGACTGTTCTAATCAGTCAGTTACATGTCATACGTGATACACGCTTGGGCGATCATGTCTCAAAAGAGACATGACTGACTGGGCAGAAAATTATCCCGCAGTTGGTTGCCAATCCTTTTTGCGGTTACTGTTCTAATATCTTTCCTAAACAAATCAACTTTACCTAGCAGTTCTGACAAAAAATCATACCTTGTTATATTGATTTTTTTAATCAAACAAGGCAATAAATCTACTAAGACGCAAGAGGGTAGTGAGTGTTACAGAGTATTAAAAAATATATTACATGTTACTTATGTTTACATTTATCCATTTCAAATGTAAAATCATGAGACCTAACTGCCAATCTGTCCTTGTACTTAAATTCATAAATCTAGGTACCAGAGATGAAAGTGATATTGTTTTTGGAAATACAAAAATATGACACGAGACCAAAAGGAGCGATAGTGGAATGCTGGTCTTCAATTTCTCTTATGTTTAACCTAGCTAGCCACGATTACTGATCCAAATATCACATTGTTCTTTACACCAAAACAGCACATTATTACTTAACGTAATAATCACTTTATATATTGAATCAATACCCAAATTAGACCCACATATATATATATATATATATATACCGATGGCTCCAAAGTCAATAACAAAGCAGGATGTGTTGCTATCTGTAAAAGTACTGTCCTAAAAAAAAGATTACCTGACAATTCATCAATATTTAGTGCAGAAGTTATTGCCATTGACTTGGCCCTGGATCTCATTCTTGCCTCAAACATTGTTATTATATTCCCGGATTCTTTAGCAGTGCTTGAAGTAATAAAGAACCAAAAATTAAACAATCCTTTGATCATCAAACTTTTATATAGAATACATGTGATCTCACAAAACAAAACTATCATTTTCTGTTGGATTCCAAGTCACTCTGGATTTCACAGAAACGAGAAAGCCGATGTGGCTGCAAAAGACTCCCTAAAACGTGACACAAGTAACATAAAGTTTCCATACACTGACTATAAACCCCTAATCAAGAACTATATTTTAAAGAAATGGCAAGAAACCTGGAACAACTGTCAAAACAACAAATTATTTAAAATCAAACTCATATTTAAGAAACAACTACCAGAACCCAGTAAATCACGCAATGAAGAAGTGATTATATCCCGTATTCGAATCAGACATACACACATAACCCATTCTTATCTCCTAAAAAATGAAGAACCTCCTGAATGCATTGCATGTCAAGAACCCTATACAGTAAAACATGTTCTACTCAACTGCAGTGACTTTACATATATCCAGCAATCCCTCTATAATGTTAACAACCTGAAAGATCTTTTCGAAAAAATAAACTCTAATACTATTTTAACCTTCCTCAAAAAGATCAAACTATACAACAAAATATAATCTAAGTAAAGATCCGAAGATCAAAAATAGATCTGACCCTCACCGGGGGGGGGGGATTTAAAAAGTAATACAACTTGAAAGCAATGGAAAAGTTTAAAAAGCAAGACATCTTCCAAAAGTCTGTAAAATAATATAACCTTACCCAAAATCATTTGTTATGACCTTAAATGATCCCATAAGAATTGATAGGTCGTTAAACGACAGATTGAAAACTTGGGCACCCTAAGAGCTTTACATCGACTTTCTTAACTAGGACTCGGTTTAGGTAGCTAAAACGCACTAGCATATCCGAATTGCTCCTATTAGTCCAAGTACACACCATTTCCCGGTGGGTGCTTTTTCCGATAGTTCGATAACAAGATCAAACTTGTCGATAAAGTCCCTAAATGGCTTGACATCCGGGTTGTTAATATCCGATCTTTCTCCTGTACGATCTATGACTAAAATACCCATCGAAATGTCGTCAAAAGAAATTTTATAGAAATTAGAAGGCACTTAAATTAAGTATCATGTGGGATAATGGCGTTTCTGCATTTGAATTTGAATTTTGTTTAGCGGCATATCAACACCACTGTGGGTTATTTAATGCCAAAAAGGTGGGGTGTAAGATATTTTTAATGTTCGGTTGTAGGGAGAGGGTTGATATAGACAGATTTTAATTAAAATTCTCTATTTTTATTCTTTTTTATTTTAGAAAACTGAAAATGTATTCTAGTTTTGTATTCAAAAATGTTTTGCTGAGAATAATTTTTTCTTTCAAAAATGAGTTGTGATAATAATTTTTTCTTCAAAAATGTATTGTTGGTAATATCTTTCCTTCAAAAATGTATATTTTTCTATAAAAGTTTTCTTTTTTTTGTATATATTTTTATAAAAGTGTATTTTTATACTTTCATAGTGTTTTGATCCCAATTTGGGGGTTAACTATTTGCCCATAGCTGGGATCCTAACAGGTGCGACCACTCCGGGTCAGGGTGGACCTGAGAACAACAGCAATTAAGAGGTGGTTCCATACTCCTCACAACCTTCTAAAAAAGAGGCCTTGCTGCTGGATGCAGTTTACCGTCATGCTCAGGACTATAATTGTGTTCCTCCTTAAAATAAAACATTTACAAAACTTGAAAAGCACATAAAAAATTAGTATCACGTGGAATCTGAGATTATCTCCAGTGAAACGTTTATAGAAATTGAAAAGCACTTAAAAACAAAATGAGTATCACGTAGAATAAAACCGTTTCTTTCTGGGAAACATTTACAGAAATTGAAAAGCACTTTAAAAAAATTGCGGTCCACGTGCGATAAAAGTGTTTCTTCTTGAAAAGTTTGTACAAACTGAAAGAAACCTAAAAACAAATTGAGGATTTTTTTTAATCATCTCACCCCAAGCAAGGCATTCCACTGCCACTATTGCGCATGGGGCTACATAGGGGAAGGTAAAGAGAAGGAGTGGTTAGACATAGGGAATGTCAGGAGGAAGGTGACAGATGAGTAAGAATACCGAGGATGAGGGTTGGGCAGATGGGAAGAGTGTTTGATAGAATGGGAGCAGGTTAGTGTGTTAGGAGGTGTCTATTGACCTTACATTTAAACTCCTGGAGATTGTAGCCGACTGGGAAGTAATCGTGTGGAAGGGAATTCCACAGTCGGGAAGTGCGAGGAAAGAAACTGTTGGAGTAGAAGTTGCGGTTGCATTTTATTGGTTTCACTATAAAAGGGTGGGATCTAGTTGCTAATCTAGTATCTCGTGCAAATTCGTATTTAGGGGGCACCAATGATCTAAGTTCATTGGAGCAGAAGCCGGATCACATCGTATTGTGACACACACACAATTGTGGAATCATACACACACACACTTGTGGAATCACATACACACATTTGTGGAATCACACACACACACTTACTTACGCAATCACGCAATTACATTTATTAAATTCTGTATATTACCATTTTATATTTGAATAAATGTAAGCTGCTTGGTGACTGGTTTGAGCTAGCCAATCAGAATCAAGGTAAGTGAACTACATTTTTACTGCCAAATTGTAAGGGTGTTTGAACACCTATATATACGATTTGCCGCGTATTTCTTAGCCAGTTGGCACCTACATTTCTTCGGTCACATCATGTCGAACTATTCGAGCCTGAAGCCAACTCACTCTCTCGTACAAATTCATTCTTTCGTACAACTACAAAATGAACGTTATTCATAAACTCTCAGATTTGAACAATTCTTTTTAGTAATAATATTCCTTACACAGATTTCTTTTCACACTGATAAATCTTTCAACAACAATGGACATTCCAACTTACTTTAAAAGTTTCACATCATATTCACCATTTATGTAATTTATGAATTCTTGTTAATGTTTGTTAAATCTACTGTATTGTTACAAATTGATGCTTTGTCAACTTCATTCCACTTTCTATTTGCTTGTTTAATGAATGATTTTCAACGCTTATAAAAATAATGGTGGTTTGTAAGGATTTAGTTTGGAAATTCTTTTTGGGAAGTGGCCTTGTGCTATTTGAACTTCAACAGAGAAATTAATCCGTATTAACCTTGCAGCAGAAGCCCCCACAATATACGAGGTTTCCTCTTTGAATGCATTTATAGAAAGTACAAAACACTGATAAATAAGCTGAGTGTCAAGTAATGTAACAGATTTTCTTCTGGAAAACATTTATAGAAAGAGGAAGTCATTTAAAAACAAATTTATAGAAATTTACAGACACTTAAAATCAAATTGAAGATCACATGGGATAAAAGCGATTCTATTTGAAAACATTTATGAAAATTTGAAGGCAGTTAAAAACAAATTCTGGATCACGCAGGATAAAAGATTTCCTGCGAGAAAACATTCATAGAAATTAGAAGACACATAAAAACAAATTGTGTATCATCTGGGATGAGAGCGTTTCTTCTTGACAAGCGCTATATAAATAAGAAGGTACTTAAGAAAATTATTACTACGTGGGATAATAGATTTATAAAAGTTAAAAGACACTTAAAAACAAATTGAGGATTACGTGGACAAGAGCGTTTCTTTTTTAAATGATTTATAGAAATAAGAAGGCACTTAAAAAACAAATTCAGAAGAAGGTATGATAAGAGTTTTTGTGCTTAAAAACATTTATTGGTTTGAAAAGTATTTAAAAACAAATTGAGTATCACATGATATGGGAGCGTTTCTTCTTGTAAATCTTTTTCGAAATTGGAATACACCCAAAAAGAAATTGTGTACCACATGCCATATGAGCGTTTCATCATGATAACATTCATAGAAATTAAAAGACCATAAAAAAAAAAAATTGGGGATTACGTCATATACGGGATAAAGCTCGTGAAAATATTTATTGATTTTACATGTAATTAAAAACAAATTGAGTACCATGGAGGATATGAGCGTTTCTTCATGAAAATATTTACAGAAATTGAAAGGCTCTTAAAATCAAATTTGGTCCTGGGTATGAGGGTAAACTGCATCTGGGAGCAAGACCTCTGATTGAGAGGTTATGAGAAGCATGGAACCACCTCTTAATTGCTGTTGTTCCCAAGTCCACCCTGACACGGAGTGGTAGCACCTGTTAGGATCCCAGCTATGGGAAATAGTTAACCCCCAAACTAGGATCAAAACACTATGAAAGTATAAAAATAGACTTTTATAAAAATATATACATAAAAATAGACTTTTATAGAAAATTATACATTTTTTGTGAGGAAAAATATTACCAACAATATATTTTAGAAGAAAAAATTATTACTATAACACATTTTTGTAGGAAAAAAATTATTCTTAGCAAAACATTTTTGAATACAAAACTAGAAGATATTTTCAGTTTTCTAAAATAAAAAAGAATAAAAACAAAAAAAATTTAATTAAAATCTGACCAAATCAGCCTTCTCACTATAACCAAACATTAAAAAAATACCTTAAAACCCCACATTTTTGGCATTAAATAACCCACAAAGGTTGATATACCGTTAAACAAAACTTAAACTTAAAATCAAATTCAGTATCATGTCGGATAAGGGCGTTTCTTATTTCAAAACGTTAGAGAAATGAAAGGCAATTAAAAAGTGAAGATAACGTGCGATGAGAATTTTACTTCTTAAAATTATTTATAGAAGTAGAAAAGCCCTTAAAGACAAATCGAGGATGACGTGAGACATGAGCGTTTCTTTTTGAAAAGCGTTAAAAAAAATGAAAGACACTTAAAAGACATTTAGGATCACGTGAGATAAGAGCGTTTCTACTTGAAAAATGTTACAGACATTGAAAGTAACTTAATAATAAATTCAGGATCACGTGGTATAAGACCGTTTCTCCTTAAAAATAGCTTTATAGAACTTGGAAGAGATTTAAAATCAAATTGCGGACGATGAAAGATAAGAGCGTTTCTTCATGAAAAGATTAATGGAAAGTGAAACACACTTAAAAATAAATTCAGTGTTACATTGAATGGAAGAGTTTCTGGGAAACATTTATAAAAATTGAAAGGGACTTAAAACAAATTGAGGATCACGTGGTTTTACTTTGAAAGCATTAAAAGATTGGAAGGAAATAAAAAAAAAACAGTTTGAATATCCCGTGAAATCATTTCTCATCTTCTTGGAATATCTTCTTGGTAAACTGTTAAAATTATATTCATATTTTTAATCTTTAAAATTTCTTTATTGTTGAAATAATTTATACCTAATTTTAACTGAAAGAATTTAACATCTGAAGTTATTTGATTTCGGAAATTATAAATTTTTGAATTGCATTGGCAAGTCAAATATTGCGTAAGAATAACGTTTGCTATGAAAACTGTTTTGTTAGCAGATGCATACAATGGCATTTTTTCTTTTCTATTTCTTTTTTATTTAAATATTCTTTTATGTGCCATTTCCATACTGGAAATGGGCGATCATGCCTCTCCACAACTACCTATCCTCTATGGATTTTAGTAAGTTTTGCCTTTTCGTTATCCCTATAACTCTGTTCTGACATCTATTTACACAACCTTGTTAGGTTGATTACTCAATATTTCACGCTTTCATTTGCCTTCAGTATCTCCTGTAAGTGTCAAATTCTCTAAACCCACTTTCCTCACTATACTTCTTCTTTATCATTATAGAAATTGTTCAGTATTTCCTGTTATGTATTGGATAATTGCACATATAATATAGCACTTCGACACTTTTTCAGTGTTTCTTAGGAAAGTTTCCTATTATAATACTTTTTTAAAAAACTTTTGGAACTTAATTGTGTCAGATATATGTTCATTGATTGATTCGGTGTTTACGGCTTATCAACCTTTGCAGAGTACTCAAAGCCGGAAAATATCATTAGATTCCAAGAATTTTTCTAAATAACAATGATTTAGTGATACAAGTCTTACTAATTAACCCGTAGCTGGGGAGGGAAGAGGTTGATTTACACCTTTCACATGGTTATTTGCGCATGGGTGAATGTTCTGACCTTGTTGGGGGACAGAAATAAAGACACAAAAACGGAATAGAGTTAAACAAATGTATTAACAAAGAAGAGTAGTACAAACTCATGCAATATGAGGAGATCACCAGCGTGACTTTATTGGTCCGGCTGTCAGAGATATCTGCTAGAATAGACTATCCTGAACAAAGCAGAAACTGTTGCTTATTTATAGTTTGGAAGAGTTCATTATGTGTGCATGGATAAATTACCATAACACCCTCTCCTAAGTATCAACTCCACAGGAGTTTTAATATTTTTTCCTTTTTGTATTTACTAAAGTCCGTCATTTTTCTTAAACGGTGAAGGTAAAAAATAATGATCGTCATTGAATACCGCATTAGGCATCGTCGAGAAATCGGCGCAGACCCGGATTTCGTTTGAGTTCTTCTTCACATAGACTAAACTATCGCCCGGTTCACACTCCACCCACGTCTATTGAACAGGTGAAGAGGCTCATCCCTTGTTCCCTGTTTAGGATGTGGTTTCCGGCTTTCTCTTTTCAATCTTTTCACTCTTTTCTTTCTCTTTGTTTTTTAAATTGGAGTAGATAGACTAAACTATCGCCCGGTTCACACTCCACCCACGTCTATTGAACAGGTGAAGAGACTCATCCCTTGTTCCCTGTTTAGAATGTGGTTTCTAGTTTTCTCTTTTCCAATCTTCTTACTCTTACGTAGCCCCCTGCGCATCAGTGGCGTTACCGCCTTGCTTGGGGTGATATGATTAAAAAAAAAAAAATGACGGTCTGTGAAGCCCATTGACTGTACACAATTTTCGACAAGACTCCGGTTCTTTTAGTCCGTCAAGTTCTTCATTTATTTGTGGCAAAGAGGCGAAAGGCACATTTTTTTTTCTTAAACACTAGATAAATGTCATCTTTTAACTCGAATTTTGCCATCATCTTATTACACTGACCAAAACCCCCAGAAAAAAACTTCCGGAAAAGTTTCTTTTAACTTTTTTCATTAGATTATTTATTTATTTATTTTTAATCATTTCACCCCGAGCAAGGCGGAAATGCCACTGATGTGCAACGGGGGGTTTACATAACTGAAAGAAGATTACTTAGAAGAGAGAGAGAAGAGGAGTACAAACCAATTAGAAAGAGGCAATAGAAAGATGAGAATGCAGGTGTCTTGACAGTTTCAAGGGTACGGAGAAAGGGAAGGATATACGGGGTAAGGGAAGGGCTAGGGTCGAGTGGTTATTAGATGAGTATTGACATTGCATTTAAATTTCTGGAGGTTGTAGCCGTCAGGAAAGCAAGAATAAGGGAGCGGAGTTTGCCTTGGTGGTCAGGTTTTTGAGTTTTTGGCAAAGTGAATTAATTGGCTTGTCCCACTACAGAAATTTCTCCATTCAATCGGTGCCGAATAAATTCTCTGCATTTATTAATATGAACGTTTTTAGTTTTAACGCCCTTCCTTGAAAAGTTACATTCGTGATAAATTCTCACTTAAACTTGATTTTTCCCCCGGTCATGGACCAGGCCATTTTATTAATTCTTAGCAACGTTAGTTTCCTCAACTTTTTCCAAGTGTGTAGATTTATGATTGTTAAATCTGAACCAGAATTCAACTGCAGTTTAATTTTTTTTATTTAGGATTCGGCTCGGAACGAGAACATCGGAGAGCCGAGTTCGAATTCCAGTTGAATTCATTGCATTCACTTACGCGCAAATACCCTTGGGAAAGGTATTAATCCGTCTATTTCTTCCAGTTATGGGTTAAATAACAGGACAGATTGGGTTTTATAGTCTACTGCAGAAAGCAATGGCAACCTACTGATGGTTAATCTGCCCAGTCAGTCATGTCTGTTTCGAGACATGATCGCTCAAGCGTGTATCGCGTATGGCACATAACTGACTGAATCGCTAGTATTTCTTGATGTTTAACCAGGCTTTTTCATCTGATTTTGTGTTTTTTACGCAGCTATAAACCTTTTGTCTCGCTCGACAATGTGATCTCTTGTGCCCGACAAGGCTATAATTTAAGTACATTTTATTCCGGTAAGGGCAGTTCTTATACCATTGTAGTGACCCACAACCGGAAAACGGGTTAGCGGGCAATTTGTCTTGTGTTTTTTTTTATTGGTTTGATTTAGAGGTAGAAAAAATGTTTTTCCTTCTGGCGTATTTTCTTATGTGAATTATGCCAGAGTTCTCAATATTTTTCGAATCCTGGCGTACGCTTGCGAATGTCTGACAGTTTTCCGCTGTTTGTTGGAGAATAAGGTTAGGCTCATTTTCTAATTTATTCAGAACTTTATGTCTAATTTCGACGTCTCTAGCTGAAACGAGTCCCTGAACACATATCAGACACTTAAATTACTTGCATTCAATTCTAGCAGTTTGAAATCGTTGCAATGCTTGTTCACGACCGGCGCGAATATAGTGTAATCTTTATTCTTTACTATCCTTTCTGGTTAAATTCATACACTTCCATCTCTTATGAAAGAGTGAAGTTTTAGGATTAAAAGTTTTGGGATAAGTTTAACCGCTTAAGTAAATGTCAGTTGTTTTACGGAGTAAAATATAGTTCACAAATTTGGTATGCCCTGTGGTGCCCAGTTTCTTAGAGTCTGACCAATTTATGCAATCTGTGGCGTATAAACCCTCGAATCATCTAAAATAGGAGGCAAAAGTTATATCCTCGACCGGAGAATATGTAAAAGTGTTTATTGCGCCCCAGATCGTGTTTTGTGAGAACGCATTTTCGTTTTCACTAATTTGTCCCCTGTTTGCTGTTGCTGAATTTGAAGAAAATTTCTTCGAGTTTTTGTTGTCTGATTTCTGTTTGTTTTTGAAATTCTAGCCGTACTTTTTCTGCTTTCTTTTGAATTTCAAGAGGTTTTTTTTTTTTGTATTTCTAGCTAGGGTTTCTCTATTCTTTTTTGCTGCTCAAGCTGCTTCTCTTGCCATTTAAGTTCCCGTTGGTTTTGCTGTTCAAGTTGGAACTTAAGAAAATCGAGCACGGCGGTTGAAATTCATCCATGTTTATACCTCTCATTTTTTTTCAGGATTAAACTGAATACAATTACAAAAGGCAATAAACCAAAATAACAATTGAAGTAAATAAAAAAAATAACTTTAATTTCTTACTCACCCAGGAGAATCACGAGTGCTTCCTTTTCTCGAAAAACATTAATTCTCGTAGTTTAGCGGGACACGTTGAAATTTAGTGTAAGTTAGTTACACTTTCTTTAAGTTCGGGTTCCTTTTCTAAATGACCAAGTACTGTTGAGTAGAACAAAGTATGACGAAGGGTCCTTAAGAGTTCTTGTCGCCAAGTTATTGTGGCTTGGTTGGGGACCAGAAATAAAGACACAAAAACGGAATAGAGTTAAACAAATATGTTAACAAAGAAGAGTAGTACAAACCTATGCAATATGAGGAGAACACCAGCGTGACTGTATTGATCCGGCTGTAAAAGTTATCTGATGAAACAGCCTTACCTACACAAAGCAGAAACTGCTGCAAACGTTCATGCGTGCATAAGTAAATTACCATAACAGTGAAAATAACGAACTCTACTGGAATTAGTAAATGTTTTTTTTTAATTACCAATTCCGTGCTAGTGTCTATTACCCGATTTTCATAACCAATACATGGTATTCGCAAACGGTCACCTCTTTAAGTACATCTTTGCAAATAAAATATTTATCTGCATTTGCACCAAATAAGTTCCCGAGCAAAATGAACCTTTAAATAATCTTTACTTATATTCCTACATTTCTTAGATTGCAGTTTTATTTGTTCAAGTTTTTCATGTGAGGCACTCAGATACCTTTGTTTGTGAAGTGATCGTATTGCTTTAAATTGGTGTCGACATAGGCTTTGTCGTCGACGTCTTTACCATTCTTTCGCAAATCTTTCTCTTGATCCCTTTACACACACACATAGATAGATAGATAGATAGATAGATAGGAACAGAATATGATAGATAGATAGATAGATAGATAGATAGATAGATAGATAGAAAAATAGGGATAGATAGAAACAGGGATAGATAGATAGATAGATAGATAGATAGAAATAGATAGATAGATAGATAGATAGATAGAAACAGGGATAGATAGATAGATAGATAGATAGGAAATAGATAGATAGATAGATAGATAGATAGATAGATAGATAGAAACAGGGATAGATAGATAGGAAATAGATAGATAGATAGATAGATAGATAGATAGATAGATAGATAGATAGATAGGAACAAACAGGGATAGATAGATAGATAGATAGATAGATAGATAGATAGATAGATAGATAGATAGATAGATAGATAAACAACAAACAGATAGATAGATAGATAGATAGATAGATAGATAGATAGATAGATAGATAGATAAAGGAACAAACAGGGATAGATAGATAGATAGATAGATAGATAGATAGATAGATAGATAGATAGATAGATAGATAGATAGATAGATAGGAACAAACAGATAGATAGATAGATAGATAGATAGATAGATAGATAGATAGATAGATAGGAACAAACAGGGATAGATAGATAGATAGATTGATTAATTAATTAATTAATTAAATGATTGATTGTAACCCTTACCGTAGGAAACATACGGTGTTAGTGGGTTCATCCAACCATTCAGTTATTACCTCAGTTCATATTAGTCTCGTGAATTTGAACCTCTGTGGGGATTTACAATTTTGATCTAAGTTGTAGTTTTTTTTTTGTTTTTTTTTTTTCCATTATAGGTAAGGTAAAATCGCTCGAAAATTAGAATCGTCGATCCACGTTCAAGTTCTAGCTTAGTCTTTTGCATTGACCTTTAGTAAAGACATGAATCCATTTATTCCTCACCCTCATCTAAGAACTATCACGGTTAACTTGTAACTCTAATTTTGGGTGTTAAACCGTCTAGGAAAAATTTTATCACACACACACACACACACACACACACACACACACACACACACACACACACACACACACACACTCGAGCGTGTATTTAACCACACTACTAGATTGGCAGCTAGGTCTCATCGCTTTACAGTTTAATTAGCTAGATGCAACCTTAAGTTCTATTCTAATTGTTTCTTTTATCGCACTTCTGGCTTGTGGAACTGTCTTCCGGTTTTTTTGCTCATCTCCCAAATATAATCTTCAAATATTTAAATGCAACGCCAATCACCATCTTCTGTATTTTTGAATGTTGTTCTTTTATTCTTCTTTTTGCTCGCAAAATTCTTCTCATTTTGTTCAACTTCCATTAATCTCTTTCGCCTTAATATCATTGTCACCTTGTTTGGGGTGAAATGATTACAAAAATAATCATTTAGCTGGTGTCTTACGCTTTTGGCGTTGTGTTATATTAAATTCAGTTTACTGAAAGTGCAGACTTGAGTAACGCAAGCACACAGCGTATTCTTTATAATGAGAGATAATGTGAACAGAAATTTAAATTACCTTGCCTTTGTGTGTAGATAAGTAATTTGCGAATAATAATTTCAACGTACAAGCCATCTATTTAGTACGGACTTCTAACTATAACAAGATATACCTACCTACAAGCCAATCCCATTGACGCTCTCAACTGAAAGTGTGCCGATATGTTGAAATATCTTATTTTTCTAGAGGCAAGCGTTTGGACGCCATAGCTAATATGTAACATTATATACCTTAGCGAGGCGAAAGTATCCTTTGCTGACACATAATGGCAAATAACAAAAACATTCTTTTAAATGTTGCTTTACATAGGATATTTATCACCATATACCGGCCATCCGTTTGTCGGTTAATCTATCTAGTCTCATTCTATAGGTCCGGTTATTCGTTTGACATAGTTTAAGAACTAGAGTTTGTATGGGGTTGCAACTAACCCCTAAGGGGAAAAAATATATTTTCTTTCAAACTTGTCTTTTTAATTACAATCGTCCTTGATTGCTCGTTGGGTACTGGCTCTGGGAACTTTTATTTTTAATCATATCGCCCCAAGCAAGGCATTTTACTGCCATTGTTTTGCAGGGGGTTACATAGGAGGAAGGTTATGAGAAAGAATGACAGGTTATAGGGGGTGCCAGGAAGTGGGTAAGAGAAGGATGACTGTGACCATAAAGTGAGGGATGAGTTTGTATATTGATTGTAATGTAGAATTGAACCCCCACTTTATATCCACATACAATGGTGTAGAATTTTTTTTCCTAACCATATCGCCCCAAGCAACGCATTTTACTGCCACTGCTTTGCAGGGAGTTACATAGGAGAAAATTTATGAGAAAGAGTGACAGGTTATAGGGGATGTCAGAAAGTGGGTAAGAGAAGGATGACTGTGACCATTAAGTGAGGGATCAGTTTATATATTGATTGTAATGTAGAATTGGTCCCCCCCTTATATATCCGCATTATAATGGTATAGATTTTTTTATAATCATATCGCCCCAAGCAAGGCATTTAAATATAAACTAAGGCGAGGACGTCTAGACATCCAGAGGTCTACAAGTCTTCAACTAGAGATCTACAGATCTACGAATATTGGTCTACGTTTATTGACTACGCCTACGTCTCAGGATATTGCATACGACGAGTACCGTACATTACATCTACGTACTAGATTGTTCTACCCGGTTACATTTGCCTAAACCGCTTAACTACCCCGAATTATATATATATATATATATATATATATATATATATATAATTTTCCGGGACATATCAGTTCAAAAGACCGGGGAAGATTGTGAACCGGGCGATTAATAAATTGTCGTCTAAATTACACAAAAATGAAAATAACACTGGCATCTCATTTTAACAGATGTATTCACCAAAACAGGACCAGGAAGAGTTCCTGGGACATGCAATGAGGAAGGAGGGCTTGGAGAATCTGATACTAACAGGCCAGAAAGAGGGAAGGAGAGACAGGGGAAAACAGCGAGTAACGTACTTGACTGACCTGAGCAGATCGATTGCAGAACGGGGGTTGCGTGGTGTAACAGGATAAAGCGTGCTAAGAGTCACCAGGGATAGGGAGACGTGGAAGGCCATGATCGCCTACGTCCTGAAAAGACAAGGAAGATAGAAGAAGAAGAATTTACCAAAATTGGTGATGTAATGAATATGTAAAGAACATGCATACACCTTGGTTTCCCCTCACAATAATGTGATTGGCTGGTGTCAGCCATAAATACAGACGAAAGCGAGGACGCATAGAGATCTCTACATGTCTTCGACTATTGGTTTACGTCTGTTGACTATGCCTACGTCTCAGGATTTTGTATACGATGAGTACCGTCCATTACGTCTATGTACTAGATTCTCCTACACGGTTACATTTGCCTTAACCATTTAACTACCTCGAATGATATATATATATATATATATATATATATATATATATATATATATATATATATATATATCCGGGACATATCAGTTCAAAAGAGTGGGGAAGATCGTGAGCCAGGCGATACGTGAACCATGCATCGATGTCAACATTAGCTCAGGACTTATAAAAATAGCGTAGTATTTGCAAATAATTTACATTCAACCTCCTGTATTTTGATTGAACTCAAGAATTCTTGAACATCTTACCACTAGGCTCTGTTAGGAGTAATTTGGCTGCTGCGATTGGAAAACAACAATCGTCTTGACAGACAACGACGAACATGAACACGTACATATAAAAATATAAACTTATATTTTTATTCTTCGTCGCTGACGGTTGTGCGGAGGTGGATGTAGCCAGAGAGAATCACGCACATACGAGGGAGTTGTCGGGAATCGTTGAACTTTTGGGGTTGTCTTCTCTTTTGCTCTCTTCGCTGTGTTCTTTCTGCGTTCTCTCGGCATTCTCTCGGTGTTCTGATTTCGGTCAGAAAAAAACACGAACTTATATAACCTGAAATTTCTACGCATTTTTCTTTTTTATCTTTTCGGGTTTTTGCTCAATTGTGTATCTATGGCCATGCACATCTGTCAATCATCTTCGCCGGTTATTACTTTTCAAGCCGGCTACCTTTGATGTCAATCATATTCCTGTCGGGTCACAAAGATATATTACACAATTACTCGCAGACCTAGTGAGGCCTAGACAACACATGCATGTCAAGAACTATAACATAATATATGTTAAAAACTTTGGAACTTGCGCCACCACCCACAACTGCATGGGCCCTAGACACGGCAATGCCTAGCAACATTCCGTTTCTTATTAGAAATTAAAATGTTAATAGCAAAATATATTTCCAAAATGATTTATAGCGCCAAGTGGGTTATATTTTTGTTAAAAGTACATGATATGATTAAAAATGTAGTGGGTGCTCATATTAGTGATTAAAGGTTTGGGGGTTAAAGATATTTGCGATTAAATGTATGTCAAAATCTTTTGATTTGCAAGAAAGACCATGGCAGTTATATTTGGCAGATTGCTGTTTGTTTGTTTGTTTGTTTGTTTGTTTGTTTGTTTGTTTGTTTGTTTTTGTTTTTGTTTTTGTTTTTTGCATTGAAAGAACTTTGGATTCATGATCATTTTTAATGCAAAAATGTGCAAATATACTGGAAGATATATTACATATTTTTCTTATTACGGTTCTCGATAATTGACCGGTGGTCTGTCAGAGATTAGGCATCAGTTTATAGATGTGGCATAAAGGAATGCTGAACAGGCTCTCAAGTGATAGAATCCCTGGAAGAGTTTTCACAGTTATAAAATCTTTCCTAACGAATTGGTTCCTGTAAGTAGTTGTTAACAGCCAATCCTCTAGGCTTTAGTAATAAACTTTGGCGTTCAATATATGTTGCTTCAATGTGTGTTGCTTCTTGGGAAAGCCCTCTTTTTACTTATCTGCCTAAGAAAATACTCCTATCATTTGTGGATATCTATGCCGACGGTACAATGAGATATGAGTGAACCTCTAAAGCTCTAGATGACAAGAGGTTGGCAACTGATCTCTTATCCGAACATCACAATGGATCAAAAACTGGCTGGTTGCATCCAATGTTTCGAAAACAAAACTAGTTACATTTCGTCACCGCCGATCCTGAATGATTACCAATCCCGATCAGTGAATGTTCTTTCAGTGAGATCCCATGCTTTTAAAAATGAACACAGACCTCAAGTGGGGCTCGAAAATACAACCCGTCACCCGTCTCTCTACCAGATCGGACCGAAAATAGATTACTGCTGCTACCTGTGGGTGGGAACTGCACAGTTCTCAATTTGGAGTCTCAATAGAATCTAAAATCATCCACGTGTTCAAAATATTTTCCATCTTGCAGTCCCTTTCCTCACAAACGAAACAACGCAGGCCCCTCGCTGCTCTATCTCTATTTCCATGGAAAATTCTCAGAGAAACTACTTTCCTTAAAGTCACTAATTCTAACCTTCACGGCTAAGATCCGCCATGCTACTGTTACTTTTTATAAGTTGTAAAAAAAGAAAAGAATGATTGACCAAAACACAGATCTAAATCACAGACAAATATTTCATTTACAAAAAACACCAAATAAAATATTTACAAATACACAAGTTTTATTGCATTCAAAACAAGAAACATAGAGTTTACTACTGACGAGTGTTACGAGTAGAGAAGAGGAAGGTAAAGTGTCAGGTATCTTTACCCAGTTAATCTAGCGAAGTAGTTTAAGCGCTATACTTTTTGGAAATACTCAAATGTGCATATAATGAATAATTATTAGTTTGGTCGATGAAAGAGTCAAAATTTTTTTATTTACCTACTTAGTTCCATGAGGTTCTCTTTCAGGTTTAACTTGGTCGGCAACTTTTCTTAGAGATTCTTTCGGCTGGATATACAGATCCTTGACTCAAAGTCGGAGTTGATAATGTCAGCAAACCCAGTCGCACTCATAGAATCCCTTACTATAACTTTTTAGACATTATTAATATTACTTTTATATAAATGCATCCTCGTAACACTACTTGGATTCAACCGAGCCCCGCCCAATACATTCGTATTCCATTCGTGAAATGTAAATTCCACTTGAGCAGCTTCTTCCTACGAAACACTGTTTAATGAAACCGACTCCCAAGAGGATGTTTTCCTGATCACTATAATAATAACTACAGTGCCTGTAACTTTGAGTGACCTAGTGAGTCTACACACACACACGCACACACACATACATATACAAATATCTATCTATCTATCTATCTATCTATCTATCTATATATATATATATATATATATATATATATAATCTGGCGAAAGACGACTGATAGATATTACCATTAAGTTCTGTTTTTTCAGTCTTTTTTAACCGCAGTCACATGTCAATCGTCTTTCATGAAATTTTTATACAAGAGAGATTGCTGCCCAAATAACCAATTCTCTCTCTCTCTCTCTCTCTCTCTCTCTATATATATATATATATATATATATATATATATATATATATATAAAGTAGTATCTTTGGTACTTTGTAATGTAAGGTGAATTCTACAGGGGATCGTAATCCGATGAGAACTCTGTGTTAGAATTTAACAGACTATTATAATGAAAATAAATTGGAAGTTTTTATAAATCCATTGGTAATAGCTTATTTCGAAGAGCTCTTTCAGACCGCTCTTCAGACCAAATTCTTCAAAATTTTTCATTTTTGAGAAAAATTTGGTCTGAAGAGCGGTCTGTAAGAGCTCCGTGAAATAAGCTATTACCAAAGGAATTATAAAGGTATCCAATTTATTACTTATATATATATATATATATATATGTGTGTGTGTGTGTGTGTGTGTGTGTGTGTGCATAGTGCATTATGTTAGCAAGATCCATTGTATTATCCTAATGGTTATTGGGTGGCTGGCAACAGTTGCGTTTCAAATTACCCTCTTGCTAATGAGTAGGAATAATTGTGAATTTTAAGTAACGCAGATAAAATTTGAACTTTGCGTTCAAGCATGAAACTCTTTTGCCACCCTGTGGTGACCTGTCTTGCATATATATATAAAGTAATTCAAAAATTTCGAAACTTAATTTCGTTGGATGGCCATTTCAGAGAGAAAATTCTCGCTTCATCATGAACGGTCGAAAACAAAACTTTATTAATTCAAATGTTACTAAATTTTTATCCCAGAAGAAGCGCCAAAACACATTCATAGACAGGAAGTTAAAAATGGGATGGGATTTAAAAAAAAAATTATTTGAATTTGTCAGCACGACGTAAGAAAGGGGAAAAGCAAACACATTTCCATCCAACGAAATTAAATTTCGAAATTTTGAATGAGTTTATTTGGCTCTCTATCTATCTATCTATCTATCTATCTATCTATCTATCTATCTATCTATCTATCTCATCTGTTTATGTTTATATCTATCTATCTATCTATCTATCTATCTATCTATCTATCTAAGTCTGTTCATATCTATCTATCTATCTATCTATCTCAGTCTGTTAATATCTATCTATCTATCTATCTATCTATCTATCTATCTATCTATCTATCTATCTATCTATCTATCTCAGTCTGTTCATATCTATCTATCTATCTATCTATCTATCTATCTATCTATCCCAGTCTCTTCATATCTATCTATCTATATATATATATATATATATATATATATATATATATATATCCGAGTGAGTATCCGATTTTCCCCCGAAGAAGTGTTTGAATCCAAACACTGACACAACCATATGATTGTAGGGAAGAGGACATATATAGAAGAAATTATGTACATGTTCTAAAACATAATTTACTATTTACATCGAGCCTGTAGCGTAGGGAGCTGGTTAATGTTTCTTTTGCTCGGCCTTGTGTCAGACTTAACCGATCTCCTACAGCTTACAGAATTATTATCAGGTTTTCATCAGAAGGTTGGTTGTCGGCAGGTTGGAATTTTTTTTTTAATCGTATCACCCCAAGCAAGCCGGTAATGCCACTGATGTACAGAGGACTGTATAAGAGTAAAAAGATTAAGTAAAAGAGAGTGAAGCGGAAGACAAACCAGTTAGAAAGGAGCAAGCGAAGGATGGGAATACAGGTGTGATGACAGTTGCAAAGGTGGAGAGAAAGGAAAGGGTTGGTGAAAGAACTAGAGTCAAGTGGTTAATAGATGAGTATTGACATTGCATTTAAATTCCTGGAGGTTGTAGCAGTCAGGAAAGCAAGAATATGGAAGCGAGCTCCACAGGCGGGAAGTGCGAGAGATGAAGCTGCAGGAGTAGAATTGTCGTCTGCATTTGCTTAATCTAACTGTGAATGGGTGGGACCCAATTGACAATCTGGTTGCACGAGTAAACACCTGTTGAGGAGGCACCAGTGACTTAAGTTCGTTGGAGTAGAAGCCATGAAAGTATTTATAGAACAGACAAAGGGAGGCTACATCTCGTCGGTGGGGAAGTGGCTGTATTCGAGTCGCCAAGTCGGTACCTATCACATTACTGATTCGCCTTTGGAGCCTATCGAGAACACTGAGGTGAACGGCGGGGGCGCCTGACCATGTGAAATTGCGTGGAATAGCGTAAGAAGAATCAAATATACATTTTGCATTTTAAACATAAATTTATTAAAAGGAAAGAATAAGACAACTTGTAGAAGTTAAGGTTCAATTAGAAACATTTTTAAAGGTTTAAGCGTAGAGTTCATGTTCAATAATAAAGTTGGGTCAAGGGTATCAACAATTGAAGAAATTGTTCGTTGTAGTAATTGTTGAACGAGATAAGGAGAAAGAGAACAAGGTGCGATCTGACCTTATCTCCGGGTCGATTTGAAGTTGGTTACATTTTAGATGTGTGTCTCTCTTTCGCTGCTCCTATCTCTGACTCTTGAGTGACGCCGAGGTCATTTATATAGTCTTTTTTTAATTTAGCACTGGATCGCCAAGTCCTTCCAAGTTGTGCAAGTCGCTTCCATTGGTTAAAAATCATTTTAACACCTACTTGCGAAATCTGGTTTCGACTGACTTTTCGTAAAGCACATGGTCAATTGTTTATCTATTTCAGAAAACCAGGATTTCACACATCGTTTGTGAATTTTTGTAAAAGTGAAGAAAAGAGATGATTTTAATTATTTTTTTATCCGCTACAAGCCCTCCACCGTGATCAATTTTAATATTAATAAAATGTTTATTAATAGGATCGAGTTTTGGGATTTTACCTATTTCCTCACCCTTTTTGGATTAATAATATATATATATATATATATATATATATATATATATATATATATATATATATATATATGATGTGTTTTTGCTTGAATTTTCTCTTTTAAGAGAGCGAGCGTTTTTTTTTTTAGGTCTTTGTGAATTTCATTCGTGTAAGTTCCTTTGTACAATAAAGACAGAAGCTGATGATGGTTTGCCTGGAATAGGCCTACACTTCCGATTTACCATAAAATAACGTGTCTACCTTAATTTTTCTTATATTTGCTCTATATGTATTTATATACATATATATTTGGAGCTCTCTTGGAGAGTTATGCTTCCACTGGATGTGCAGGATATTCCTTGGAATTCTTCTATACCCACACCGCATGCTGATATATATATATATATATATATATATATATATATATATATATATATATATTGTCATCCGCGGATAGATCTGTTTCGCCGTATCACAGCTCATCGGTACGGTTAGACTCCGATTGCTTTTTTACCCAGGATTGAAACCCGAACTGATATCCCAATTAAATATTGCTGCAATCTCTAATCTAGTGCTCCTGCTATTCATCTTGAGGAACTTGACAAAATTCAAAGGATCTGCAATGTAATCGAATCTGACTTGGAATCTCAACTTCTGTCGATTTCTCACCAACTCGACGTGACTTCCTTCGGCTTTCCTACAAACAGTTCTGGTGAGTTTTTTCCTGGTGTCCCCACTATATGAATTTAAGCGTGGCACTAGATTAGAATCTAGGTCCCACCCGTTTACTGTTGAAATAGCTAAATGTAACCCTCACTTCTACTCCAACAGTTTGTTTTCTCGCACTTCCCGCCTGTGGAACTCTTTTCCGTTTACTTGCTTCTCTGATAACTACAATATTCAAAAATTTAAATACAACGTCAATCAACATCTTTTGTCTTCTTGAATCCTGTTCATCTTTTATCCTTTTCTCAATCCTCCCTACACTCAGTTATTTTTTCTATCACTTTCGCCCCCTGTTACCCCCCATGTGGCATTCCTGCATTGTTCAGGGTGAAGAGATTAAAAAAAACTTTTTATTCTGAAGGTTTCTCAGTCAAGATTCAAATTTAATATTGTCTTCATTTTCTGCAACGCGAAACCTTAATCTTAATTTACTTGGGAGCGGCCAGTTAGTTGACCTCTGGAACTTAGCTGTTATTACTCCATAAAACTCGTCTGTATATTCGACAAATTACACCCAATAAATTTTTTTTTTTAATATGACTACTGAAAATTATAATTTTTTTTTAACACTGATTGTTATGGAAATTCTTCTGAGTGCCAAGATAGCCTACTTAATGTAACCATTTTTTGTATCGGTTGGGGAGACAAATTAACAGGAATTCACGAGAATTTCTATCTTAAGGCTTTTCTGAAACTAAGCATGGTATAAAGTGATCGGAAAAAGAGATCCTAAAAAGAAGAACATAATTATTTTAACAGAAAACAGAAAATGTGGCACCGAATTCCGAAGCAAAGATAGAGAGACTTGAAGCAACAGAAATTTGCTTCTACAGTAGGATGCTGAGAATACCACGAACAGAATATTTGAGCAACGAAGAAGTTTTAAGGAATGAGAACATAAAGACCTCTTACACTTTGAATCAGCAAGAGACATTTGATATTTCTAGGGCGCATAATGACGAAAGGGGGCTGGGAGAATGTGACACCTACAGGACATATGGAAGGCAAGATGGCCAAAAGAAAAGCGGGTGTATAACATATCTAACGAGTTTGTGTAAGTGGACGGCAGAAGAGAGGTTGGGAGATAAAAACAAACATTGTTGATAACTATAGATGATAAGAGAAGATGTCATGGAGAGCTGTGATCGCACACCTTTTGAATGAATATGATATACAGGGAAGAGTAATAAGGAAGTTTTATAAAGAATAGAGAGAAAAAATAAACAATTGAAATATCTGAGACGCATAATAAAGAAAGAAGGCTTCGAGGAATTAAAATTTACATGACATATGAAAGACATGAGATGCAAGGGAAACGGAAAATGGATTGCAAAAGAGGCACCTAAAAAAACCTAGCAACACTAAAAACTAAAATGGCTTAAAAGACGACTAGAGGAGGTGGGATAATCTTTTTAGGCTAGTATTTTCTTCTTCTTTTTTTTAAATTAAAGTTCATTTAATACATGACAAAAAACTGCTCAATATAGAGGATTATTGAATAAAGTTTGTGATATTTTTTAATCGTTTCACCCCAAGCAAGGCGGTAACGCCAATGATGCGCAGGGGGCTACATAAGAGAAAAAGATTAGACAGGAGGAGAGTAAAGAGAAAGACGAACCAATTACAGGGGGTGTCAGAGAAGGGAGCAAGAGAAGGATGGGAATACAGGTGTGATGACAGTTGCAAAGGTAGAGAGAAAGGAAAAGATATACCGGGTGATGTAGAAAGAACTCGAGTCAAATGGTTAAGAGATGGGTATTGACATTGCATTTAAATGTAACACCCGTCCTACGAACAGATATTGCCAAAAGGTTCTTCTTCTATGTTCAGTTGAGTTGAGTCAGTTGAGTGCCACACGTGATACACACTTTAGGCGATCATGTCTTAAAAGAGACACGACTGACTGGGCAGTAGGTTGCCATTTCTTTCTGCGGTAGACTGGTTGCCAACCAAGGCTATAGATCCCAAACTGTGCTGCTATTTAACCAATAACTGGAAGGAAGAGACGTATTAATACCTTTCCCAAGAGTATTTGTGCGTTTGAATACAAGGAATTCAACTGGAATTCGAACTCGGCACCCCGATTTGTCGTTCCGAGTCGATATCTACCGCACTACAACGCACATCTAGACAGACAAATACAAAAACGAGACACAAAACTCATCGAACAAAGAATACACATAAGACAAAAAGACGACAGTCAGTGGCAAAAAAGTACGATTTCACGAATAGAGTAACGCGCAAGTGTAGCAGTACAGGTGTTTCCGACATAATGTTGTACACTGCGAAGAACAACTACAAGATCAGGTGGGAATCTATGCATGGAGACCTGGCAAGCATCATACAGGCGGCGGCTACAGACTGTCATGTGGAAGCGAAGGTGACGCTGACCTGGGAACAGATCAGGGTCAAAACCGAATTTTTTCAAGAGCAAAAAAAAAAAAAAAATGCTACTGGCCGATCAAAAAATCGAATCAACATTTTCGAGGAATGGTTCCACCACATCGACATCAAAGTTTATTTAGTGAATAAAATTTCAGAGTTCAATGGAAAATGTTAGTAGTTTGGAAGTAGACTTTAGAAGGAACCAGAAACCCAATCCTAAGCAAAAAACAAGGAATAAATCTAAACTCCTGTTCAAAAGACAAGGGAAGAATGTAACCTGGGTGGTAGGGGAACCTATCTACTCCTATTAAACCTATCTAAAAGAAATTCTGCAAGACATTTATTTCGTAAAATTGACTTTGTCATCATGTTAAATGCACTTGAATTTACTACGATAAACATAGCTACATGAAAACTGACGATAAGAGGAAAAACAGTTCAAGAGTTTTCTAATAATAATAATAATAATAATATAATAATAATTTTGTTTGTTCCTTCCTGAGTTAGTTACTTAGTTCGTCCGTCCGTTACGCCACTTACTCTCTATTCGAGCTTTTCCTTCCCCTCTATCTTTTTAAATGCTACTCTCCTCAGCCTTAGCCAAAGGAAAGAGTAGTAAAAAGTGAGAGAGTAGGAGGAGAGAGCCTATAGCATTACCGTATCAGTAGCAGCTTAAGGTGGTGATTGTAGCAGTAATTGCGTGCGTGTATATGTGTGTGTACTGTACAATATAGTAACATTTTTTGTGCATTTGAATATATTCTTTGGGTAATTTCTATGTGTAAATTAAAAGGACATTTGTTTCAGAGTTTCTCCCACATCGAGGAAAAACATTCTTACAATTATGTCACTTGTGATTGCCATCCACTTATCTTATCTCGCGTCTATTAAATCTGTCAACAGATATGGTGGAAAGGTCAGAAAGTTGCACTCTGTGTTTAAGAAATAGTTTTATTCTAAATTTCATGCTATAAGTAAGAAATACTTGTGTAAATCAGATTAAGTTAACATTAAATTTGCTAATTATTCAAAAATAATGTGTCACAGATGTATATTTTATTTTTGCAAGATTTTTAAAACCAAGAATTAACTGTTGTTTACAAATGTATCTATCGCTCAAATATGGCCAAAAGATAGAAAGATTAAAACAAAATGAAAAATTTTATATTCTAATCAATATAATTTTTGTTTGAAATACACCAGTGTATTTTCATTACAGAAAATAGTAAATTTTATCATTTGGCTTTCAATTAAAATTAAAATAAAAGTTTCAAGAGAATTTTTATTTTTAAAAATTAAATTTAAAATGTACGTATTCGAACTGAATGGAAGTATGTAGTTTAAATGTATATTATATAATATTGGTTTTTATATTTATGTTTTATTTTTGAGTTTAGACATTTTTGTGTGAAAATAAAGTATTAGAAACGAACACTATAAATTTTATTTAGGTTTATTTTTGACATTTGTATTGAATATTTTTTTCTGTGAATGAAAATTCTCTGATGAAGTATTTTATTTAGGTTTATTTTTCATTAGTTTATTTTGTTTTATTTAACTTTATTTTTGATTAGTTTATTTTTATTAGAATATTTTTGTGTGAATGACAACTTCCTGATGAAGTATTTTATTTAGGTTTATTTTTGACGTTGAGTTTAGATTTTTTTTTGTGTGAATGAAAACTCCCCGATGAAATATTTTATTTAGGTTTATTTTTGACATTATAAATTTTTTGTGTGAATGTAGACTCCCTGATGAAGTATTTTATTTAGGTATTAAGTAGCTATTTTGTTTCGACAATACTTATATCTGATCAAGTGATGATGTTTATTTCAAGTTGAAGAGTTTTAAAAGCATAAAACAAGCCAAACCCCCTTAATCAGGGGGGTATTGTTGTATGTACAATGTCGACCAATCAAAATAAAGTAACTTCTAATTTGGAGAATATGTAGCAGACTTAAAAAAACAATTTTTGGGAACATTAATATTAATATTTTATTTAACTGAGATCAGCATTATTAATCGACTATTAGATTCACTTTATTTTTATTGCGAATTTTTAATTCTAAGTTTAACAAATCATTAGATTTAGATTATTATAAAGTTATTCAGATATTAAACGAGGAAAGACATGAACGCACACATACAAACCTACAAACATCCACACATAGACAACTAAACGAGTATACACACATACACTGGCATACAGATACATATACAGATTAATGTATGCATGCATATATACATACAGACATTTCAAACTTTTGTTTTTATCGACGTGTCAATTTATGTGTTAAAAAAATCAAAATAAGCAACAAGAAAACATTCTTGCATACGTCTCCACACACAACAAAAGCAACCCAGAATTATTTACAAAGATCAAAAGACACAAAGAATAACTGAAATAAAACGATAAAATAAAATAATTCTTACAGGCAACTTAGATAATTAAAAGCAAACGCCAACCGCAAAATTTAAAAAACATCCTAACCTCATCACAATCCGAGCAACACACAAAACAGGAGGTCACAAAATGCAACAAAAAAGATGTAGACTATGCAACATAATAATAGATGGAAACCACTTCAAGTTCGAAAACACGGCTAAATTCGAAATAAAAACAAATCTGAGCGGCAACTCTAAAAACGTAATTTATACTCTAAAATGCGATGAATACGCAAAAATCGACGAGGGGGCGACACAAAGCCTGAATAAAAGAGTAGCTCTGCAAAAAAGTAACATTAAACGAGCCAATAACAGGAAAATGTACGTTTCCCAACACCTACACGAATGTAGTGGCGGTAAGTTCAGAGTAATGTCTATCTACCAAAATGCAGATCATGACATTATGCAGGAAGAAATATTTATAAAAATATAGAAGCCTTCCTCAACAAAACAACATGTAAACCTATGACATACACACAGACACACTAAATTAAAACGCACGAAAGAAAAAATTGCGATCCATTGCCAAAAATATTATTCCAAAAACAACAAAAAGATTTTTTTAAATCATTTCACCCAAGCAAGGCATTCTACTGCCACTATAGCGCAGGGGGTTACATAGGGGAAGGTGATGAGAAAGAGTGGTTAGATATAGGAAATGTCAGAAGGAGGGTGATAGACGGGTAAGGATGTAGATGGGAAGAGTGTTTGAGAGAATGGATGCGAGTTAGTGTGTTAGGAGGTGTCTATTGACTTTACATTTAAACTCCTGGAGATTGTAGCTGTTGGGGAAACAAGTATGTGGAAGGGAATTCCACAGACGGGAAGTGCGAGAAAAGAAGCTGTTGGAGTAGAAATTTTATCGGTTTCACTGTAATAGGGTGGGACCTAGTTGCTAATCTAGTATCTCGTGCAAATTCGTATCTAGGGGGCACCAGTGATCTAAGTTCATCGGAGCAGAAGCCGTGAAAGTATTTATAGAAGAGGCACAGGGAAGCCACGTCACGCAGGGTGAGAAAGTGAGTGCAGGCGGTCAGCCAAGTCGGTATCGATCACATTACAAATTCTCCGTTGTATTTTGTCAAGAACTCCGAGGAGAATAGCAGGGGCACCCGACCAGATGTGGCAGCAGTATTCAATACACGTATGGGAGATTTATATATATGCAGGATAGATTCAGACGGAAAAAACTTCCGGGCCCTGTACAGAGAACCGACTTTCATAGCAGCGGATTTAGCAATGTGTATTCGATGTAGTCATTCCACTTGAGATCCACTGAGAGTGTGAGGCCAAGGAGGCGTAGTGTTTTACTCTCTGGAAGGCAAGCCTGTTCCATGCTAATGGGAGGTAGGTGCGGTTGTCTATGGTGGTTGATCCGTAAAATTGAATCAAAATCGCCGAGAACAATTTGAAAGTATAATGACGAAATCAAATTTCCCAAGTTGGTGTAAAAAAAAATTCTGGCCATAAAAAAGTGAATGATTCAAAAACGAGCGAGTGTGAAAAAAGTCTAACAAACAAAAACGCACGCATATGAACTTTCTGGCCCTCTCACCGACTACTTATCTATACATACACGATATTTTCGATCCTCAGAAAGACGAACTGATCTCGACATGTAAAGTCACAAATTCATTTGCCTGAAGAGAGTCAACTTTGGACTCGAAACACGTGTAACGACACAAATACCATTATGGACACTTAATATATTATACAAAAGCAAGTAATATTAATAATAATAATAACAATAGCAATAAATCTGCACATGAAACAAAAAGTTCACTAGTTTTCGCAATTTATATATATATATATGTGTGTGTGTGTGTGTGTGTGTGTGTGTGCGTGCGCGCGCGCTCGTGCGTTAGTAAAGGTCTTGTGCTCGAACGTTCCTCTTCCCTTTGACTCCCCTCTAACAAATTACCTTCCTGGCTCGTAAGCAGAGACGTACAGAGTTTCATCAGAGTCAAAAGGTAACAGATTTGTTACCTTTGAAATGACGTCACCCCACACAGCCACGGTGGTCCTAGTTCCTATGCCTCCGCCTTGACAGACATTTCGAGCCCCACCCAACCTCAGATCCGCGTCGTTCCATCTTCCGTCACTCGACAACTCAAAACACACGCGATCCCATCCACGTCACTAATACCATTTTCACTTACGCATGTTCCTCGCTAGCTTTGTACGCTTTAAAACGAGGGGGTCCTAAAACTAAGGATTGGTTTCAATAATAAATTTTCTTTACCCTTCTTTCTGTTTCTTTTTCTTTTTTTTTTTCTTCAAAGTTAATGAAACATTTTCTCCATTCCGTAAATTCTAATAACGGAAAGGAATAAATAAAAAATAATATAAGGAAAAAATATTAAAATGTTTGTCATTTTACGAATCTTTTGTGTGTGTGTGTGTGTGTGCGTGCGTGCGTGTGTGTGTGTGTGTGTAAATTAAGATAGACACGTTATTCCGTGGTTGAGTGGGAGTTTAGGCCTGTTTCAGGCGAACCATCTTCAGCTTCCATCTTTATTGTACAGAAGATTTTACACGAATGAAATTCACATACCCCGAAAAAAACAAAAACAGAAATAAAAATAAAGATCGCTCCTTTAAACGTGAAAATTTAAGAAAGAAATCCATCATTACATCAGTTTGGCGAATATACACACATACATACATAAATATGTATTCATATACGTGTACATACGTAGACATGTAGACATACATATAATCAAAGAGCACGCGTAAGAACGGATGCCAACTCAAAGATACTTTACGTAAGTCAGTCAAACTGCTATATATATATATATATATATATATATATATATATAAATATATATATATATTCATAATGTGCTTGATATTGAGATAGAGATAGAGCGTTATGGAATTAATGTCATTGAGATGAGCCGAGTTAATTCAGTTTTGCCGAATTTGAACTTCCATGAAGGCATTATTGTGGTTTGGAATAACAATGGCCAGCTAAGTGACACACTTTTCCACATTAATTATATATATATAAATATATATATAGAGAGAGAGAGAAAGAGACAGAGATGGAGAGAGACAGAGAGAGTAAGAGAGCAAGAAGCAGAGATCTAATAAGCGTTTATTAAATCTCTGCCTCTCTTGCTCTGTAACAAAATCTATGGAATAAAGAGCCAACAGAATGATAGCAATATTGGCAATGAAATTGACAACATTTATTAAATGTTAACCTTTTAACTAAATTGAAGTATGAAGAAAAGATTTTAAATATTCATATCTGGTAAACAACCTTTCATATTAATTATATATATATATATATATATTAGCAATGATATCCCATATCCAATTTAAGATAGTATATAGCAGATTAGTCTCGCTAAACTCTGTAAATTACTAAAAAAAGAAAAGAAAAACATTAACTTGAGCCTAGTTCTTCAATAGCCTCGTCAGTTCGTGACTTCCGTCTGGATGGCGCCAAACTTGTTCAGAACTATTTCAAATGTCAGCTCTATACAACCGCTTTCTTTAAATGACTTTGAGCGAATGAAACATGGTTGTTCTTGCGAGGAATGTCCTTCTGCAGATCTGAAAAAAACTGTACAAAATTGGCTAGCCACGTGTAGACATTGAAATCAAAATATGGAAAAGACCCAAACATAACCTGGAGTATAGCGAAAACAGCCAAGCCTTACAACGGTGGCAAAATATGTAGAATGTGCCAGGAAGAAAAGTTAGCGATTATGCTATTTCCAAACAAACCTTCTGGAGTGACGCTTCACAATCACAAGCAAAGAACTTTACCTAGTAACAGAAACCATATCGCTTGAGGATTTTCAACAGCTGGAACTACTAAAATGGATAGTACATGTAACTAGTAGAGAAAATAATAATCAAGATGTCGACTTTCCACACGACTTCAAATAAAAGGTTAAGAAGGAAACCACCATCAATAAGGGAAAGAGCGATAACAGCTACTGGATTTGAAAAACCTGAAAAATTGTTCTAAGAGAAATGGTTTATATATTTCTACTAACAGTAGAATTGTTTGCACGGTTGACGAATGCTGAATATAGCCTAATGCGGGAACAGTTAATATTACAATGTAATATTTTCATATTGGTATTACGCTTTTTAAATCATGTCACCCCATGCAAGGGAATAAAGTCACTGGGATACAAAGGGTTATTGAGTGTTAGAGAATATGACAAAAAAAAATATTAAAGAAAGAGAATAAAAAAAACATAATTGATAAGATATTAGATAATTATTAACAGTGCATTTAAATTTTTGAAAATCAAATTTGATTGGGAAGCAAGAATCCATAAGAGAGTTCCACAAGCGAGTAGTGCGAAAGAAGAAACTGTTAGCATAGAACTTACGGTTACGTCTAACTATTTCAACTGTAAATTGATGAGAACTAGGCGCCAATGCAGCACTTCGCTTAAATTCATAAAGTCTACTTATCACATGTGAGAGTTCTTCAGTTAGTTGGTGCGAGAAACCTGTTTTCCTGAAGAACTGTTTTTAGCGAAAAAATTTATAAACATCAACTGTAGCAGTAGCTTGTCAACGAATACTGAATGTTTCCTTATAAAGAAACAGCTAATATTATCATTCTCATATTGCATGAGACAAGTTCTTTGAGAAATGTTCATAGATCTTTAAATTGTATTAACGAAATTTTAGTAATTACAACAGTCCTATACATCTAATCGTTTTATTATTATTGATTTCATACTTGGCTTGTTAATTGTTATCATTTATTACAATTAAATTTTAAAAAATATTTTAATTTTCGATGCGTCGATTAAATATCACGTACGTACCGAAGATAAACACAAAACTTAAATCGTTCATTACATAATATTTTATTTAATTCAGTAACCTCTCTGTTACTGCCAGTATGTTTTTTTTTAATTTCAGAACAGCGTCAGGATGTCGTGGCCGTGTTCATAGTTGATATTATTGAAACTTAGATTCTTCTTTAGCACCTAAAATAAAAAAAATGAAGAAGTTTAATCACAATAGTAAACACGGCTACGACGTGCTAGCAGTGTTCGAAAATTGAGCAATAAACATTCCCTTCCCATATATATATATATATATATATATATATATATACGAGTGAATAAGGAACGAAGAAAAAAGTTTTTACAACGTCTAAAACATTAATTTAAAACGGTGCTCGATATATAATATATAGAGCTGTGAATATTATAAATTATATTTTAGAACATGTACAATTTTTTATATATCAACTATAGATCGTACATTTGTTTCGACATTGAAACTACAATGTCTCATCAGGTGGTGTGGACAGGAATGGAAAGCCTCTTTTCTTATATTTGGTGAGTTGTGTGTGGGATGTTGGTGGGGGTTAGTGATAAGGGAATAAGACTTGTGGATTGACCGTTAGAATTTTGTCCACACCACCTGATGAGACATTGTAGTTTCAATGTCGAAACAAATGTACGATTTGTAGTGGCTATATAAAAAATTTGTACACGTTTTAAAATATAATTTATAATATATATATATATATATATATATATATATATATATATATATATATATATATATATATATGAAAAACAACTAAAAAGTTATAAGTTTAAAAATGTATTTTTGACAGTATTTATTTATTTCTATTATTATATTTGATATTTCAGACCGTCCTCGGCCTTTTATCAGAAACAAATGATTTTAAAATTTAAATTAGAAACGTTTTTGCGAGAGCGTTCGTCCGAGAGATTGTTTACATCACGTGACGCAGAAAGCGACATATTTTTTAAATATTTGTAAACGTAAACCTATCTTTAATAATACTTATAAATGTTGTTTTAATGAAAGTTTTTTAAGTGTATCTAAAAAATGTTTAACTATTGAAATATTTATAAAGATTCAAAACATCTAAGTCCCTATTTAACCCTAGCCTGTATGTATTTAATTTTAAACTCCAGTATTTTTCTTTCTTTCTGCGTGAGTATGTAGAACTAAAATCAAAATCTATTAGTAAACATTTGCAGTTTTCTAATGTGTGTCCTGGTTGATTGAAGTGTTCTGCTATGGGTGAATACGGGTTGTTTTGGCGTATGTTTAGTTTATGATTATTGAAACAGAATCTAAAGCTATTTCCAGATTCGCCAATATATCCACTATTTGGACATATTGATCAGAAGAGAAAATATATTATATTTTGGCTGTCACAGGTGAGGCGTGGTGGGTGTAATATATATATATGTTGATTGATTGATTGTTTAATTACTTAGTTTTTGGTCATAATAAAATTAGGCCCCTGCACATTTGTATTAAAAACTGTTCAATACAATTATATTGTAGAACTTCTGAAGATGCACTAAGAAAATCAGGCCATAAAAGCATTTTACAATATAATTCTCAACCAAACAAACAAAGAACGATAATAGAAAACGAAACATTATCTGGTTCAACCCACCATTTAATTTAAAGGTAAAAACCAAAATAGAACAAATATTTTTTAAACTGATAGATAAACACTTTCCGAAAAGCTCAGAACTAAACAAAATTTTCAATCAACCTAAGTTACAGTTGCACTAGTAATTTAGATAGTTTCATAATAAAAACCAAGACGCTAGGAATTTAGATAGCATTGTACAAAGCAAGACCACTAATAAAGAATGCAACTGCAGAGACAAAAATAAATGTCCACTTCAAGGACTTTGTAATACAAAAAGGTCATTTACAAGGCAAAAGTACATGACTTAAATGCTCAAAAGGTATATTTTAGTATGGTGACACTTAGTCATAATTTCCGTTCTTTCATTCAATAGTTCATGTTTGTTTGGGAATAGCATAATTGCTAACTTTTCTTCCTGGCACATTCTACATATTTTGCCACCGTTGTAAAGCTTGGCTGTTTTCACTATACTCCAGGTTATGTTTGGGCCTTTTCCATATTTTGATTTCAATGTCTACACGTGCCTAGCCAATTTTGTACAGTTTTTTAAAAAGTTTTGTATAGAAAAAAAACGGTAAACGGTAAAACCAGTTATTGCAAATCGGCTGAAGAAACCACATGGTAGAAACCTAGATCACGTAATAACTCGTTTACAAATGAAGAATATATATATATATATATATATATATATATATATATATATATAATCGAGTAGGTGTGCACGTATGTAAGGAATTGAGAAGAATGAGAATAAGAAAAAATTAAAAGAGGCGTGTATCACGATTGAAGTTACGAAAATCTCCATATAATTCGAGCTTTTCAATGACTCTTTGAAACGGAAGCCAGCTGCAGGAGAGGCGGAAATTGACGGCTGTTACACTAAAAAGAGTGGAAAAAAGAACAGTGGAGTTTGAAACAAAGTAAAAATTCAAAAATCTGTTTATATCAGTCAGTTCATAACTATCAGTCTGCCTGCCTATCTATCTATCTATCTATCTATCTATCTATCTATCTATCTATCTATCTATCTATCTATCTGTTTGTATCTAAACTATATTTATATATTTATCTTAGTTTGTTCATTTTTGTCTATTTCAGCCAATCCCAGTCTCTCCATATCCACCTGTATGTTAATATCAGTTTATATTCTATCTATCTATCTATCTATCTATCTATCTATCTATCTATCTATCTATCTATCTATCTATCCTAGGCATATCATATCTATCGTAATCCGTGTATTTTCTATCTATCTATCTATCTATCTATCTATCTATCTATCTATCTATCTATCTATCTATCTATCTCCGTCTGTTCATATCTATCTATCTATCTATCTATCTATCTATCTATCTATCTATCTATCTATCTATCTCCGTCTGTTCATATCATATCTATCTATCTATCTATCTATCTATCTATCTATCTATCTATCTATCTATCTCAGTCTGTTCATATCTATCTATCTATAAAAATTCACAGTCTGATAAAATAAAAAGGAATGTAGGAGAAACTTTACTAAAACTGATTATTTCTTTCGTCTTCTTTCTTTATTGTGCTAAAAAAATGAAATGAATTTTTAAAAAAATAAAGTATCTATAAATAAAATGTTGTTGCTTACTAAGAAACGAATATTTAAAATAATATTAATTTCATTTCTTTGGTTTGATAAAGTCCGTCAATGGATAAAACTCGTTGAGGAAAATATAGTTTACACCTTGCTTTTTTTCATTTTTTATTACACACACACACACAAACACACACACACAGGCACATATTTATATAGTATTGAAAAGTATTCAATACAATTATATTGTGGAAATTTTGAATATTTTCTATTTGTAAACGAGTTATTAGGTGACCTAGGTTTCTACCATGGGCGGTGTCTTCATGCGATTTGCAATAACCGATTTTACCGTTGACCGTTTTTTATAGAACGCTGAAAACATTATATTTTCTTGTAATTTTAAAAATATCTCGCTGAAAAATTCCCTGCCACGTGAGCGTTTAAAAAAAGAACCACTGTTACGTGAGCGTTCTTAAAAAAAAAAACGGTAAAATCAGTTATTGCACATCGCCTGAAGACACCACTCATGGTAGAAGTCTAGGTCACGTAATAACGCATTTACAAATGAAATATATATATATATATATATATATATATATATATATATATATATATTACATTGAGTATTGTTTTTAATTAATGCTTTGAACGTTGCAATTATTTTCTTCGTTTCTCATTCATTTGGATATATATATATATATATATATATATATATATATATATATATAATTCCAAGTGAAGAGGTCTCTGTGTATTATAGAGCGTAATATAATTTAATATAATTTTTAAATGTAAATCATCAGCACAACCACAACAACATTGCCTGATGATGAGAATCTATCTCGAAACATAGAAATTTCTATGTCGCAATGTAAAATTAATATATAGCCATATAATTATATATATATATGTGTGTGTGTGTGTGTCTGTGTGTGTCTTTGTGTGTCTGTGTGTGTGCGTGTGTGTGTTTCCAGCTTGTTCATTTTTTCCACCTATTATACTCACATACACATTCTTTCTTTCTTCTTCCCCACTCTCTCTCTTTCACACACACACACACACACACACACACACACACACACACACACACACACACACACACACACGCACACACGCACCACACACTATTATTATTAATAACACACATACACTATTATTGTAAATATTATTAATAGTTTTACTGGCATTTCTTATGCAAAAAGAATAGAAAAAAGTGACTTTGGTAAAAGCTTTTAATGGTTATTGTAGTCCAAAACCCAATATGTGTGTGTGTGTGTGTGTGTGTGTGTGTGTGTGTGTGTGTGTGTGTGGTTAAGGTTCTATATTGGCCATACTACCATAATACATTTGTAAAATGAAAAATCTCTCATATTTGTGCCATATTCTGTCAAGAGGAAGCTTGTCTTGTTAGAACTTATTACAACTGAGTAGTAAATTCGATTCTTACTGAGTACCCCACACTTTCGACCTTGTGCCACATCTCAGCGGCGCTTAGAAAATCGACAAGAGCCATTCACCATAAAACACAAAATGACAAAATTCATCAATTATAAAAAACGACCAAACAACAAACGCCTGCTTCATTTTACATATTTTATTTTGCTAAATTCAAAGATCCAATTTTAAAATATACATGTAACCATCATTAGCAGTTGTCTCAGTCTTTAAAATAAAACATTGACTGTTTGAATGAAAGGGGTTATTTAGAAAAACATTTCGTTAATAAATGGCCCAATTGGTTGATATGTTGAAAAGTCTTTTTTTATAATTTTATATATATAGAATTACATATACATATGTGTGTGTGTGAAAATATATATATATATATATGTGTGTGTGTGTGTGTGTGTGTGTGTATATATATATATATTCTTCACTACTCGATGGCATAATTATTGCAAATAAAATAAGATAATAAAGAGCTGTCATAACTGGTAGTAAAGTTTAATAACTGGTAGTAAAGAGAATGGAATAGTTGCTGTTCTCTCTCTCTCTCTCTCTCTCTCTCTCTCTCTCTCTCTCTCTCTCTCTCCATGGGCATACTGACGGCAATTCAGTCGGATTTCAATCCTGGGTTAAAAAGCAATCGGAGTCTAACCGTACTGATGAGTGTGATACAGCGAAACAGGTCTGTCTGCGGATGGAATATATATATATATATTAGGATCACGCAAACACGGATGAAAGTATTTACAGCCCTTGAAAAAATATTTCCTGATTTAAAATTTCCAGTTATGCACTTAAAAAACCGTTTGAGAATCAGTTTATATAAAACACCTGAAGGCACCAAAAGGGTGAAACCAATGTTGCGTAATCGACTGATTTCCATATATATATATATATATATATATATATATATATATATATATATTATAAACTAAGTTCTCAAACATTTTTAAGTGCATAACTGGAAATTTTTAATAAGGAAATATTTTTTCAAGGGTCGTAAATACTTTAATTCGGGTTTGTCTGATCCTAAAATATATTTTCTGATAGGTTTACATCCGGACATTAATTCGGACATTTCATTTAGTAATATTTCTCTATCTGGAAATAATATTATGGCTAACCTTTCTTCTTGGCACAATCTGCAGACATCACCTCTGTTGTAATATACTCCATGTTATATCTGGGGTTTTGACATGATTTCCTTTTAGTCATTCACTTGTGGAAATTAAATAAGATAAAAATCGGCTAATCTAAACTTATTTATAAATGGAACTTCGTCTGTGTGTGTGTGTGTGTGTGTGTGTGTGTGTGTGTGTGTGTGTGTGTGTGTCCGTTACCTATAGGCTCCGAAACGGCTGAACCGATTTTCTTGAAAATTTACACAGTTGTACTATAAGCGTCTGCGAGTGTTCTTAGCTAGGTTTTGTGTCAAGGTACTCCCAATAAATATTGAAAATCGAAAAAAAGTTTAGATATGCCGATTTTTATCTTATTTAATAATCGAAAAAATCGGGTTATGGAAGGAGTGGTCCGATTTTAATCAAATATGATACACTCATAGACAAAGACATAAGAAACGATATTCAGAAGTTTCAAGGTTGCAGTTCTTACAATAGTGCAGAAAATCGATAATATATATGTATAAAAGGCAAGATGTTTGTGTGTCTGTTTATCTGCCTGTATGTCTGTATTTTTTTCAACCTTTTATTTTAGTTTTATCTTTGGGTTTGGCTCTAAGTAGGTATAATTGTAGTTCTTAGTCTCAGCCATGATACCATTTACTCAGGGGACTTATTTAGCTTTCAAAATTCAGTTTACGACAAAAAAAAAAAACTTATTTGATATCGATACCAGGAAATCAAAATTTGACTTACATCCATTCATTTTTCTTTGAGTCTACGGTTTCGCTTTAACTGGAAACAACTATAGCTTTTTAGTCTTTCGTGCCACAGTCCACAGAGTCTGAGCTCCAGGACCATGGATTAGTTTTAAAACTTTCATTACACCCGAGCAACGCCGGGCTATACTGCTAGTACCATGATAAAACGTGAAACATCAGTTGCTATAAAACGCCTGGATATACTGAAACGTTGAAACAAGGTTGTGTAATCGACTGAATTCCGAATGGAAATATATAAAAACTCTACATTGGTAATAGAGTGTGCGTTGTGGTGCAGTGGATATCTACTCAGAACGACATATCTGGGAGCCGAGTTCGAAATTCAGTTGAATTCTTTTCATTCACTTACGCTTAAATACTCTTTGGAAAGGTATTAATCCGTCTCTTTCCTTTCGTCATGAGTTAAATAATAGGACGGATTGTGTTTTACCGCCTTGGTCGGCAACCTACTGCGTAATAATCTTCTGCCCAGTCAGTCACGTCTCTTTCGAGACATGATCGCCCAAAGCGTATATCACGTAGGGAACATAACTGACTGACTGAATATAATATTTGAAAACATGATGACTGCTTCTACTGGGCATAAAGTGGGGGATCGGTTTTCTATTGTTATGAAGTAATAAATTGATCCCCCACTAATTACTAATTATTAATACAATTCGTTTCTTCTCCCTTCATCTATACTTTAAATAACAGGAATCTTCTGCCCAGTCAGTCACGTCTCTTTTGAGACATGATCGCCCAAGCGTGTATCACGTATGGCACTTAACTGACTGAAATTATAAATGTGTTGGGCACTTGATATTTTAATACAACTGTATATTAATCTAATTTAATTTTGATCAACAATTGTTTAATAATTCTATTTCTCTCACCCTCTCTCTCTCTCTCTCTCTCTCTCTCTCTCTATATATATATATATATATATATATATATATATAACTTAGACCAATTTTAACCTTAAAATCATTTAAATTAGGTTCAAGTTATTGGAATACCCTACATACATATAGTTTAGTACTGAAATAAATCTATAATATCAACTAGTGCTGAAAATATAATTCAATATAATTACTTTGACTGTTAAGGCACTTAATTCCGTGAGGAATACCAATCATTTTAGTGAACGAGTAAAAGTCGATTAAGTGTATCAAGCAAGAGAATTAGCCATCACTCCTTCTCTCTCTCTCTCTCTTTCTCCTCTTCTCTCTATCCTTCTCTCTCTCTCTCTCTCTCTCTCTCTCTCTCTTTGAAGCACACACACGTATATATATATATATATATATATATATATATATATATATATATATGTGTTCCTCTTTGACGTACGTACATAAGTGGACCAGATTGTCGGGATTCTGTAGGTAGACGGGCGCCAAGGAATGAATATTTTGCTGAAGTAGAAAAGAATGGCAAAATATGCTCCCACCCGACCCCATCAATAAACCGTGGAAGCAGCTTCCGCTTCTGCAGCTGTCTTTTTTAACAGCTATTCGCCGACGAGTACGAGGTTACCTGTCCCTTCAAAATGGCCTAGCTTTCATAAAACCGCCATTTCAGAAAGCACACGTGTGTGTGTGTAAGCATTCAGCTTGTGATCAATCAGGTGTGCATTTTGCACCTGCCTCCGGGGCTTGGTCGCCTGCCATGCCACTGCATGTGTTTGGTGAAGTGGGCGTAAGGGGCGTTGAACGGTGGCTATGGGTAAGACACCCGGGGAGAACGTGAAGGAGGGACTTAGAATTCAAATAAAAGGGGAAAAAATTAGATAGATAGATAGATAGATAGATAGATAGATAGATAGATAGATAAGAACAGGCTGAGATTGGTCGATAGATAGATAGATAGATAGATAGATAGATAGATAGATAGATACGAACAGAATGAGATAGATAGATAGATAGATAGATAGATAGATAGATAGATAGATAGATAGATAGATACGAACAGAATGTGATAGATAGATAGATAGATAGATAGATAGATAGATAGATAGATAAGAACAGGCTGAGATAGATAGATAGGATTCTACAAGGAAAGATGAATGTGTTTTACACAGCAATAACTTCATAATTAGCTTCTTAAAAATCGTTTCCTCATGCTGGGGCGAATGCTATTTTCTAGAGCACTTTTAAATGCGTGGCATTAAGTTCCAACTCTGAGGGACTCTTTATCTGAGCTTTGCAGAACTGAACAATTTTATCATTTCACCTTTTTTTTTTTTTTGCTAAAGTTCAATATATTTCAAATTGATTAAATTTTAAATGATTTAATTAATCAACAGTTTGATCCGACTTCACGAACTAGTTGTATTCAGATTTTAAAAAACAAGCAGATGAAACTATTCTTTCTGCGTTAGTAGAAATTTGTATAGTGTGACCCCATCATGGTTTTGAGCCTCATTAACCTCTCAGTAAGCTATCACACACACACACACACACACACACACACACACACACACACATATATATATATATATATATATATATATAAACAACACATCGTCAACGCCTAACAAAAGACGTCAGCCAGTAAATGGCTGGAGTTTAACGCGTCTAAAAGCCAACAAATTCTTATATATATATATATATATATATATATATATATATATATAGAGAGAGAGAGAGAGAGAGAGAGAGAGAGAGAGAGAGAAAATTATTAGTGCTATAATAATAATACATGGGAGTGCAACTCAAAAGCATTCAGGTTTCGGTGCCAAGTCCACCATCATCAGAACTGCCTGATGATGGCGCACTTGCCACCAAAAGCTGAAAGCTTTTGAGTTGCACTCCCATGTATTATTATTATTATAGCACTAATAATAACTATATCTCTATAAAAGCTCACATTCTGTATTGAGCACTTCTGTATTTATAAAAGTAATGATTACCAAACTATGAAATATATATCCATTAGTTTCTATCATTATATGAATTTTATAATCATATCGCCCCAAGCAAGGCATTTTACTCCGACTGTTTTGCAGAGTGTTACATAGGAGGAAAGTTAGGAGAAAGAGTGACAAGTTATAGAGAGTGTCAGTAAGTGAGTAAGAGAAGGATGAAAAAACTGATACGAGTCGAGTGGACGGAGAAAGGAGCATGAGAGAGACGAAGCAGGTTAGTGAGATAAGAGATGACTATTGACTTTATATTTAAATTCTTAGAGATCGTAGCTGTCGGGAAAGCAAGTAAATGGAAGGGAATTCCACGGGCAGGAAGTGCGAGAAAAGAAGCTGATGCAGTAGAATTTAAGTTTACATTTTATTGGTTTTAGAGTAAAATGGTGGGACCTAGTTGCTAATTTTGTGGCTCGAGTATATATATATATATATTGTCAGTCGCAGACAGATCTGTTTCGCCGTATCACAGGTCATCAGTACAGTTAGACTCCGATTGTTTTTTTACCCAGGATTGAAACCCAACCGAAATGGCGTCAGTCGGCGACTCTACCCCTGGGCTATGGGCGTTCGGTGGAAGTAGGCAGACATTTTAGCGCATATCATTATACACGCCCAATAGCTAGGGCGCTCTAATTCATTTCACTAAATGAGCGATGCGTACACACACACACACACACACACACACACACACACACATATATATATATATAGACGCGCACTCACTTAGAGACACTCGCAAAATATTTTGCCCATAGATAGGATCCAAACAGGTAGTACCACTCAGGGACAGATTGGACTTTGAAGCAATGATATTTAAGGGATAACTCCACATTCCCCAAAGATCATATTTTTCACACAGATCTTTTCACAAAACTTGCATTGACAGAATTGAATCCTTTTTTATTTAGTCAGAGTTAAGATGCGTTGGTTGCGAGTGGAAGATAGTAAAATGCCTGATGATGGGACTCGAAACGTTGGAAGGCAACTGATTCGTTATAAAGGGAAAGAACCTTGGAGCGGTTAACATAGCTCCTTCGAATTGTCTTCTTTAGATCGTATCAAGTGAAGGTCATCGGGCCATTGCAAATTTTGAACAGAATCGCCTCCAACATCTTGATGTACTTAGTTTAGAAACTAAAACCTGACGTAGTGGTGACGTTTAAGTCCACAATTTTCATCATTTATTAGGCAAATCCAAGGCAGGTTTGATGACGCACATAAGGCACAAACATAAAATTTTTCTGTTTTTTGTACCAAACGAATTGAACCCTCATACGTCGAAATCGACGGGATATATATATATATCCCGTCGATTTCGACGTATGAGGGTTCAATTCGTTTGGTACTATACTAGCAGTATAGCCCGGCGTTGCTCGGGTGTAATGAAAGTTTTAAAACTAATCTATGGTCATGGAGCTCAGACTCTTGGACATTGGCACGAAAGACTAAAATGCAATAGTTGTTTCCAGTTAAAGCAAAACCGTTGACTCAAAGAAAAATGAATGGATGTAAGTCAAATTTTGATTTCCTGGTATCGATATCAAATAAGTTTTTTTTTTTTGTCGTAAACTGAATTTTGAAAGCTAAATAAGTCCTCTGAGTAAATGGTATCATGGCTGAGATTAAGAACTACAATCATACCAAACCCGAAGAAAAAACTAAAATAAAAGGTCTGAAAAAATACAGACACACAGGCAGATAAACAGACACACACACAAACATCTTGCCTTTTATATATATATATATATTATAGATTTTCTGCACTATTGTAAGAATTGCAGTTTTGAAACTTCTGAACATCGTTTCTTATGTCTTTGTCTATGAGTGTATCAAATTTGATTAAAATCGGACCACCCCTTCTATAACCCGGTTTTTTCGATTATCGATTTTCGATATTTATCGGAGGTACCTCGACACAAAACCTAGCTAAGAACATTCGCAGATGCTTATAGTATTACTGTGTAAATTTTCAATAAAATCGGTTCAGCCGTTTTGGAGTCTATAGGTAACGAACACACACACAGACACACACATACAGACAACGTTCCATTTATAAATAAGTTTAGATATATATATATATATATATATATATATATATATATATATATATATATATATATATATATACATTATTTGGAAGTCAGATGATTACGCATGTCTGGAAGTTGAAAATAATTGAAATTTGAAAATAGGGGAGAAGTTTTTAAGAATTGTACTCACTTTTATGGGGGTTTTGATGATCCTAAAATACAGAGGGCTAAACAACCGGTTTCAATGCTCTCCATCCAGCCTGTTATGCAAATCTAAAGCAAATTTATTGGCGCACATAAGATACAAACGTAAAACTTGCTGCTTTTTTACCAAGCGAGTCTGACCTTCATACGTCGAAATCACAGCACTCTGGAAAAACCGGTAGACTTTGAAAAAACAGTAGCCACTCTAGCATCCACGCATCGCTCATCCTGTACTGAATTAGAACACTTTAACTACTGGCGCATGATACATCATGCGCTAAAAGTCTGCGCCCATATCTCAGAGGTAGAATAGCCGACTGAGGCCAATTCGGTCGGGTTTCAATCCTGGGTCAAAACACTCGGATGTTTAACTGTGCTGATGAGCTGTGATACAAAAGGCTATATATATATATATATATATAGCCTTTTTATCCTCTTTAGCCAACTTTCCGTGAAGATCCAATTTGGGGAAACCTTGGTAGGTTCGTTGGCTCTCTAGGTTAGTTATTTATTATATATATATATATATATATATATATATATATAGGAAATATATATATAGTCATCCGTAGACAGATCTGTTTCGCTGTATCACAGCTCATCAGTATGGTTAGACTCCGATTGCTTTTAACCCGACCGAATTGGCTTCAGTCGGCGATTCTACCTCTGGGCTATGGGCGTTCGGTAGAAGAAGGCAGACTTTTTAGCGTGTATATTGTCATTATACCCGCCCAAAGTGCTCTAATCCATTACTGAATGAGCGATGCTCATATATATATATATATATATATATATATATATATATATACTGCTGGCCATAACTGCTACGCCACGCCAGTGTTTTTAAAAATGTATTTCATGCTATTTTTTAGTATTTATTGCCAAGTGAATAATTGTAAATGAAAATAGACTGGTTCTTTTGTTAATACTGCACAATAACATGTGCATCAAATGAATTTATAAATATTTAATAATTACCCATATTGCAGTTTCATCAATGAAAGAATGAAGGAAATTTAGGGTGATTCGGACGAGTTCATCTTTGCTTCCTTGACTTGTAAAATTTTGCAAAGTAATAATAACAAAAGAACCATTCTATTTTCATTTAGAATTATCCACTTAAAAATAGTATGAAATACATCATTTCTTTAAAAAAAAAAACTTGGGTGGCCTAATAATTATGGGCGATAGTGTGTGTATATATATATATATATATATATATATATATATATATATAATCTTTGTACAAAGAGTTTGTCTCTTTAACTGAGCAGATTCATGCCGACTTTGAAGTTTCGTGAGAACACTGTTATGATGTTCTTTCTCGTCAGGCAAACCAGCCGAAACGAGTGAGAACATCGTCATAGTCGGCATGAACCTGCTCGATTAGAGTGACAAAATCTTTATGCATATATATATATTCATTGGTTATTACGCGACCTTGGTTTCTACCATGAGTGCAATAACTGATTTTACCGTTTACCGTTTACTGTTTCACGTAACGGTGAATTTTTTTTGAACGCTCACCTGGTGGGGAATTTTTGAACGCGCAATTTTTAAAATTACAAGAAATTATAACGTTTTCATCCATGGTTGTATGAAACTAATAGGCATTTTTTAATATGGTTACACTTATCCATAATTTCTGTTCTTTCATTCAATAATTGATTTTTGTTTAGGAATAGCATAATCGCTGACTTTTCTTCCTGACACAGTCTTCATATTTTGCCTACCGTTGTAAAGCTTGGCTGTTTTCACTACATTTCACGTTATGACTGGGTTTTTTCCATATTTTGATTCCAATTTCCACACGTGGCTAGCCATTTTTGTACAGTTTTTAAGTTTTAAATGTAGACTTGTGATTGAACCACCTGGTCTTAAAGGTGGCTTTGGTTGATCCAAAATATATTTTCTTTTGACCATTTTAGTCATGTACATTTTAGTATTTATAAATGACTTCTTTTGTATTGCAAAGTACTTGGAGTGGACATTTATTTTTGTCCCTGCAGTTACATTCTTTATTAGTGGTCTTGTTTTGTACAATGCTATCTAAATGTCTGGCGTTTTGTTTTTTATGAAACTATCTAAATTACTAGTACAACTATAACTTAGCTTGATTGTGTTTCTATTGAAAATTTTGTTTAGTTCTGAGTCCTTTGGAAAGTGTCTATCTATCAGTTCAAAAAATATTTGTCCTATTTTGGTCTTTACTTCTAAATTAAATGGTTGGTTGAACCAGATAATGTTTCGTTTTATATATACGTTTTTGATTTGTCTGTTTGGTTGAGAATTATATTGTAACATGTTTTTATGGCCAGATTTCCTTAAGGTATCCTCATAGATATTTTTCTTTGGTTGATCCAAAATATATTTTATTTTGACCATTTAAATCATGTACTTTTGCCTTGTAAATGACTTCTTTTGTGTTACAAAGTCCTTGAAGTGGACATTTTTTTTTTTGTCTTTGCAGTTGCATTCTTTATTAGTGGTCTTGTTTTGTACCCTGCTATCTAAATTTCTGGTGTTTTGTTTTTTAATGAAACTATCTAAATTACTAGTGCAATTATAACTTAGCTTGATTGTGTTTATGTTGAAAATTTTGTTTAGTTCTGATCTTTTTGGAGAGTGTTTATCTATCAGTTTAAAAAATACATGTCCTATTTTGGTCTTTACCAATTGGTGGATTGAACCAGATAATGATTCGTTTTCTATTTACGTTTTTTGTTTGTCTGTTTGGCTGAGAATTATGCATATATATATATATATATATATATATATATATATATATATATATATATATATATATATATATCAAGGTCATAAGTTCCGTGATTCTCTAGAGCCGCAGGAACACCACAGTACTGTAGCTACAGCTTCAATAAAAATGGTGTATCTTCGGCAAGATAATCTGACGGTGCCCATCCCTCTCCAGGCTGGTTTTGAATTAGAAGTTTTTCCTTCTCCTAAACCGATTGTCACCCAAGGCTGTAGAACCCAAGCTACCCTGCTATTTAACTCATAGCTGGAGGGAAAAGAGACGGATTATTGCCTTCCTCAAGGTATCTACTGCACCACAAAGCGCATATCGGGATAGATGTTTAAAAAGATCTGATTATATTATTCTCTGCTATTTGTGATGCTTGGGGTTGAAGATTAGCCTGAGAAAGACAACAGTTATCTTCACCCCCTCCACCTGATGTGCTCCACAAAATACGATGCTGCATGTTGTTGACACTTCCCCATACCTTGGAAGCACTAAATCAAAATACGGCGTCCCTGACGATGAAATTTTGCCACGCATTCAGAAGGCAAATATTACATTTGGTAAATTGTAAAGTAGAATTTGGTCCGACAGAAGCTTTAGAACCAAGACTAAAGCGTATAGACGGCCTGTTTCTTACCACCCCTGCTATACTCTCCTGAAACATTAACAACATACCGTAGGCATATGAAATGACTTGAGTAATTCCACCAAAAATACCTGAGATGCATACTTAACAGTAAATGTCAGTCTTTGATTCTAAACACAACGTTGAATGCAGCCATTGAAACAACAACAATCCTCAGTCAGATGTGATGGAAAGATACATTGTCAGAATAAGGGATAACAGGATTCACAAACAAATTTTCTAATAGTAATAGTATTTTAGAATAGATAGATAGATAGATAGATAGATAGATAGATAGATAGATAGATAGATAGATAGGAAGGAACAGACTGAGATAGATAGATAGATAGATAGATAGATAGATAGATAGATAGATAGATAGATAGATACGAACAGGCTGAGATAGATAGATAGATAGATAGATAGATAGATAGATAGATAGATAGATAGGAAGGAACAGACTGAGATAGATAGATAGATAGATAGATAGATAGATAGATAGATAGATAGATAGGAACAGACTGAGCTAGATAGATAGATAGATAGATAGATAGATAGATAGATAGATAGATAGGAACAGACTGAGCTAGATAGATAGATAGATAGATAGATAGATAGATAGATAGATTTAAACTTATTTATAAATAGAACTTTGTGTGTGTATGTGTGTGTGTCTGTGTATGTGTGTGTCCGTTACCTATAGACTCCGAAACGGCTGAACCGATTTTCTTGACAATTTAAACAGTTGTACTATAAGCGTCTGCGAGTGTTCTTAGCTGGGTTTTGTGTCGAGGTACCCCCGATCATTATCGATAATCGACAATCGAAAAAATCAGTTTATAGAAGGAGTGGTCTGATTTTAATCAAATTTGATACACTCATAGACAAACACATAAGAAATGACGTTTATTACCATCATTATTAACTACCTTATGAGACATTGTTCTTTCGATGTCGAAACAAAATGTACACTTTTGTAGTAAATTGTAATTTATATATATATATATATATATATATATATATATATATATATATATAGTGACGTAAATTAATAAATATACACATGAAGAGGGTGTGCATATTATTATTCGGGTGTAAATAAAACTGCTCAATGTATGAACAGAGCTGTTATATATATATATATATATATATATATATATATATATATATATATATATATTAATTTACGTTTATGGCAAGACTCGGAGTTTTATGCGTTATGCAATCATCAGGTGCAGAATTACCCATTTACAGTACTGTTATTTAAAGTGTGTATACAGCCTGTGTCTTAACGTCCCTGCTGTACTCATTTGAAACGTGGACAACATACCGGAAGTATATAAAATGGCTTGAGTGTTTCTACCAAAATGCCTGAGACACATCTTTAATATCAAAGGACATTTGTCTTCTGAAGATCTGAATACAACACTTTTGAAACAATAATAAACCTCTGTCAGATGCCATGAGAAGGACACGTTGTGAGAATGAAGAATAACAGGATTCCCAAGAACTTTTCAATGGGGAACTGAAGGCACAAGGAAGCATTCATAAGCCTAAAAAGAGTTTTAAAGATAATCTGAAGGATAATCTCGATATAATGCACATTAATGTGCAGCATTGGGAAGAACTGACTTTAAATCGTAAAGAGTAGAGACACTTTATAAAGGTGGTGAAGCATCATCCTTAAGGATGAATGTCTAAGGCATGCTCAGATCAAGTGTGATTTATGGAGAGCAACTCATTCTGATTTGACAATCCAATATGCAGTCTTAGAAATGTGGTGTATAAGTGTATGCTTTCGTTGTCAAAGGAAAGTTGTATAAATCATCTGAATGGTCATCATAACAACCAAAAGCCTGACGGGTATTCCAATCTGTCTCATCGTCCATTCAACAATAGTTGTAAATGTGGTGTTCTGTGAGCAAATTCTGTTGCCCAGTGCAGATGATATTAAACCATCTATAAGGTCATCTTAGCAACCAGAAGCAAACCAATTATAGCAACAATATTCGAGTTGTTTGCAACAAGGTTTGCCGATCATCATCTGGACAGGGGAGGCACATGGTGTGATACACAGGAAAGTTGTAGGCCATGTCGATCCAATCAACCCAATCAAAGATAGAAACTTCATCTCTCACATGCCGATAATACCAATAAATAAGAATAACTCGTCTCAAGAGTCATTTTCTCGCCAAAACGAGACGCAAACCATTACAAGAGGTGAGAATGCTAAGGTGGGTGTTCTCCTCTGAATAAGTTGTGGAGATCACCATATACGTTCAACAAGAAAAATAGACGCGTACCCGAGTAATTAGAACATTCTATCTATCTATCTATCTATCTATCTATCTATCTATCTATCTATCTATCTATCTATCTATCTATCTCATTCTGTTCATATCTATCTATGTATCTATCTGTCTATCTATCTATCTATCTATCTATCTATCTATCTATCTGTTCATCTTATCTAGTCTGTTCATATTATCTATCTCACTCTGTTCATATCTATCTATCTATCTATCTATCTATCTATCTCATTCTGTTCATATCTATCTATCTATCTATCTATGTATCTATCTATCTCATTCTGTTCATATCTATCTATCTATCTATCTATCTATCTCAGTCTGTTCATATTATCTATCTCACTCTGTTCATATCTATCTATCTATCTATCTATCTATCTATCTATCTATCTATCTATCTCATTCTGTTCATATCTATCTATCTATCTATCTATCTATCTCAGTCTGTTCATATTATCTATCTATCTATCTATCTATCTATCTATCTATCTATCTATCTATCTCATTCTGTTCATATCTATCTATCTATCTATCTATCTATCTCATTCTATTCATATCTATCTATCTATCTATCTATCTATCTATCTATCTATCTATCTATCTATCTCACTCTGTTCATCTATCTATCTATCTATCTATCTATCTATCTATCTATCTATCTATCTATCTATCTCACTCATTCATATTATCTATCTCACTCAGTTCTGTCTATCTATCTATCTATCTATCTATCTATCTATCTATCTATCTATCTATCTATCTCACTCTGTTCCTTATCTATCTATCTATCTATCTATCTATCTATCTATCTATCTATCTATCTATCTCCTTCTGTTTCTGTCTATCTATCTATCTATCCTCTCGCTCTGTTCATATCTATCTATCTATCTATCTATCTATCTATCTCATTCTGTTCTTATCTATCTATCTATCTATCTATCTCACTCTGTTCATATCTATCTATCTATCTATCTATCTATCTATCTATCTATCTCATTCTGTTCATATCTATCTATCTATCTATCTATCTATCTATCTCAGTCTGTTTCTGTTATCTATCTCACTCTGTTCATATCTATCTATCTATCTATCTATCTATCTATCTATCTATCTCAGTCTGTTCATATTATCTATCTCACTCTGTTCATATCTATCTATCTATCTATCTATCTCAGTCTGTTCATATTATCTATCTCTCTGTTCATATCTATCTATCTATCTATCTATCTATCTCAGTCTGTTCATATCTATCTATCTATCTATCTATCTATCTATCTATCTCATTCTGTTCATGTCTATCTATCTATCTATCTATCTATCTATCTATCTATCTATCTATCTATCTATCTATCTCAGTCTGTTCATATTATCTATCTATCTATCTATCTATCTATCTATCTATCTATCTATCTATCTCATTCTGTTCATATCTATCTATCTATCTATCTATCTATCTATCTATCTATCTCATTCTGTTCATATCTATTTATCTATCTATCTATCTATCTATCTATCTATCTATCTATCTCAGTCTGTTTATCTATCTATCTCACTCTGTCTTCTATCTATCTATCTATCTATCTATCTATCTATCTATCTATCTATCTATCTATCTCATTCTGTTCATATCTATCTATCTATCTATCTATCTATCTATCTATCTATCTATCTCATTCTGTTCATATCTATCTATCTATCTATCTATCTATCTATCTCAGTCTGTTTCTATGTATCTATCTCACTCTGTTCATATCTATCTATCTATCTATCTATCTATCTATCTATCTATCTATCTATCTATCTATCTATCTATCCATCTATCTCATTCTGTTCATATCTATCTATCTATCTATCTATCTATCTATCTATCTATCTATCTATCTATCTATCCATCTCATTCTGTTCATATCTATCTATCTATCTATCTATCCATTCTATTCATATCTATCTATCTATCTATCTATCTATCTATCTATCTATCTATCTCAGTCTGTTCATATATCTATCTCACTCGGTTCATATCTATCTATCTATCTATCTATCTATCTATCTATCTATCTATCTATCTCACTCTGTTCATATCTATCTATCTATCTATCTATCTATCTATCTATCTCATTCTGTTCATATCTATCTATCTATTTATCTATCTATCTATCTATCTATCTATCTATCTATCTATCTATCTATCTCATTCTGTTCATATCTATCTATCTATCTATCTCTCTGTTCATATCTATCTATCTATCTATCTATCTATCTATCTATCTATCTCCGTCTGTTCTATTATCTATCTCACTCTGTTCATATCTATCTATCTATCTATCTATCTATCTATCTATCTATCTATCTCAGTCTGTTCATATCTATCTATCTATCTATCTATCTCATTCTGTCTATCTATCTATCTATCTATCTATCTATCTATCTATCTATCTATCTATCTATCTATCTCACTCTGTTCATATCTATCTATCTATCTATCTATCTATCTATCTATCTCAGTCTGTTCATAATATCATCTATCTATGTATCTATCTATCTATCTATCTATCTATCTATCTATCTATCTATCTCAGCCTGTTCATATCTATCTATCTATCTATCTATCTCAGTCTGTTCATATTATCTATCTCACTCTGTTCATATCTATCTATCTATCTATCTATCTATCTATCTATCTATCTATCTCAGCCTGTTCCTATCTATCTATCTATCTATCTATCTATCTATCTATCTATCTCATTCTGTTCATATCTATCTATCTATCTATCTATCTATCTATCTATCTATCTATCTGTCTATCTATCTCACTCTGTTCATATCTATCTATCTATCTATCTATCTATCTATCTATCTGTCTGTTCATATCTATCTATCTATCTATCTATCTATCTATCTATCTATCTATCTATCTATTTCATTTATTCGCCATCTATTTATCTGTTACAAACCTGATCATCTATCTTACTCTGACCATGATACCCAGATTTCAATCTCACCATGATCGGTTCGTCAGGGAGGTGATGTTATCAGCATGGGAAGACGATCCAAATGTACGGCTCTATTGTTTGAATACCACAGATTGATACAAGCGTTGTGAATGAAATTGGTTAGACGGAAATTATACGAAATCAGGTCGATTGTTGTGTTAGCACGAAGTAACAAGTCATCATGACCGATAGTTTGGGCATACTGGCGTTGTTCAAATGACTGATGGTCACAGATTGTACGCTCTCTCCAATAAACTGCTCAGTATAGTTGCAATATAAACCACAGGTGGGTGTTTAACACACGCAAATATGCTTAACCAGGTGTTTGCAAAAGGGATTGGCTGGCCGCTTTAACAGACGGAAGTGCTCGACAAAGGAGTTTAATTAACCATAACAAAAAATGCGAAGAAACCAACGAATTTGGGCGATGATTATAATCAACGCAATATCTTTTTTTATCCACAATGTCGCTTTCAATTTCAGAATTATCCTCAAACATAAATAATACTTAAGTTATATTTTAAAATGGTCTCAAACAATAATAATATCAGCAATGTCTATTTTGATTCATATTAGATACACAGAAAAGAACTTGTATATTTGACTCTTGGATATTTCGTTGACATTAAATTGATCCGTGCTACATTTTAGACACAAACACACAATATCATTATTATTATTATGTCATTTTTCATTACAAATATATTTCTGCTATGGTCGCACTACCTACCAAGTCTTCGGGACGACCTAAGGCAGGTTGTGGTGTGTAGTTATGACTCCATTTCATATTTTTCCTATCTCCCTAACATTCCTACCGTTACATAGACAAAGTTCTGCTTAGTGTGTGGGTTGTACTTAACAAGACAATTTTTTGTATATCTCTTAAGCTGGGGTTTCCAGGGATTCTTTCAATGCGTTGTTTTGTTCCATTTTTTATCATTCCAAGTGCACCCACTATCACTGACACAACTTTTGTTTTCAATTTCCACATTTTTTTCTATTTCAATTTCCAGGTCTTTATATTTTGACAGTTTTAATCGAACTCCTCGGTTGCTATGTTACAAACTGCTGGACAAGCCATATCAATTAATAGGCAAGTTTTTTCTTTCTGGCTTTTAACAATAATGTCTGGCCTGTTTGCTTCAATTTTTCTGTCTGTGTAGATGGTGTAATCCCATAGAATGGTGACATCTTCTGTTTCTCTAACCGGAGCTGGGTGATGTTCATACCAGTGTTTGCTTACAGATTTTCCATAGTGTTTGCAAATTGTTTATTATTATTATTATTATTATTATGTCATTTTTCATCATATTTCGATTTCTGCTTTGGTCTTACTACCAACCAAGTCTGCGGGGAGACCTAAGGCAGGTAGTGGCGTGTTGTTATGTCTCCATTTCATGTTTTTCTATCTTCCCTATCATCCTCAGCATTACATAGATAAAGTTTTCCTTAGTGTGTGGGCTGTACTTAATAAGACAATTTTTTGTATATCTCTTAAGCTGGGGTTTCCAGGGATTCTTTCAATGTGTTGTTTTGTTCCATTTTTTATCATTCCAAGTGCACCTACTATCACTGGCACAACTTTTGTTTTCAATTTCCACATTTTTTCTATTTCAATTTCCAGGTCTTTATATTTTGACAGTTTTTCAAATTCCTTGATTGCTATGTTACAATCCGCTGGACAAGCCATATCAATTAATAGACAAGTTTTCTCCTTCTGGTTTTTAACAATAATGTCTGACCTGTTTGCTTCAATTTTTCTGTCTGTGTAGATGGTGTAATCCCATAGAATGGTTACATCTTCTATTTCTGTAACCAGTGCTGGATGATGTTCATACCAGTGTTTGTTTACAGCTTTTCCATAATGTTTGCACATTGTCCAATGTAAATATTGCCCAACTCTATCGTGGCGATTTTTATATTCGTTTGGGGCAAGCACAGAACAGCCTGAGATTAGGTGGTCTATTGTTTCTTGGTGTTTATCACAAAACCTGCATTTTGGATCCATATTATTATGCATAATATTTGCCTGAAAGTTTCTCGTGAAAAGACTTTGGTCTTGTGCTGCAAGTATAAATCCTTCAGTTTCAGACTTTAATCCAGATGCACGTAACCATCGATGAGTATTAACTTTGTCAACATTGGATTTATTGGCACGTACTGGATATTGTCCATGCAGAGGTTTGTCTTGCCAGCGCTGTTTCATCTTTTCAAGAGCTTTATCTTTGGCTTTCATTTTCATATTTTTTGCCGCAATAGTTGGTTCTTGGCTACTGTTTTGCTTTTCTACAGAATCTACTAACTGTAAATCTTGTTTGAATTTACTGCCTTCTTTTATTATTGAATATTTTTTCTTTCTTTCTTCATGTTGCCTTACTAATTGTAACATCCAATCCTTTGTTGTTTCTATGTATGTTAGTAAGCCAATAGTTGTTGTCTTGTATGACAATTCCAGCTGAATAAGACCTCTTCCACCTTCTTTACGGGGTATGTATAGACGATCTACATCAGCTTTTGGATGATGCATCTTATGCTTAGAAAGAAGCTTTCTTGTTTTAGCATCCATTCGCCTGATGTCGTTTAGAGTCCAGTTTAAGATGTTAAAGCTATATTGGACAACTGGGATTGCAAGGCTATTAATGGCCATAACTCTGTTCTGTGAATTTAATTCAGTTTTTAATATCATTCGTAGCCTTCTATAGTACTCTTTACGCACTATTTCTTTCATTTTTTTATGGTGAATGTTTTCGCTCTCATTTACACCTAGGTATTTATAAGCTTCTTCTGGTTTCAATTCTTTTATTGTTACAGCAGGGTCTAGGCTAATTGAGGATGTTTCTTGTATTGATCCACGTAAAACTGTAGCTTTAGCACATTTATTCAAATTAAATTTCATTCCAATGTCTTCGTTGAAGCATTTTACAGTTTGCAGAAGACCTTCCAGTTCATTATCATTCTTAGCATATAACTTTAAGTCATCCATGTAAAATAGATGGCTTATTTTCTTTTGTCCTATTTTATAACCACATTCTGTCTTGTTAAGTTGACTGGTTAGTGCTATTAATGATATGCAGAATAGTAAGGGAGATAAAGAATCACCTTGAAATATACCTCTTTTGATGTTTATTTCATCAGACTTATAGGTTCCATTTATATGATTGAGGTAAAGGGTTGTTTTCCATATAGACATGCACTGTTTGATGAAATTGATGATGACGGGCGATATCTTGTATATATTTAAAGTCTTTAAAATCCAGTCATGTGGCACACTATCGAATGCCTTTCGATAGTCTATCCAGGCTGTACTAAGATTTTTCTTTGTACTGTAGCAGTTTTCCAGGATCATTTTGTTAATCAGCAATTGGTCTTTACAACCATAACAGCCACGTTTGCACCCTTTTTGTTCAAGCGGTAACATGTCATTTCTTTCTAAGAATAAATATGTCTGCTTTGTTAAAATAGATGTTAACAGTTTATATGTTGTCGGAAGACATGTAATTGGTCTGTAGTTTTTCGGATTTTTTGTGTCACCATTCTTGGGTAGAAGAAATGTAATTCCTTTTGTCAACCATGCAGGAATTTTAGTGGGATCGTCAACCATTTCTTGAAGTTCTTTGGCTAGTTTTTTATGTGATGCGCTTAAATAATATAGCCAAAAGTTAGGAATTTTATCTATGCCTGGGAATTTCCAATTGTGTGTTTTTTTTAGTGCATATTTAACATCATCTTCAGTAATTCCAGACCATGTCTGTTCGGGTTTATTTTTCATTCGTTCTGTCTCTTGCGTAATCCAATGTACTTCCTTGCTAAGTTCTTTAGGGCAAGCCCATATCTTTTCCCAGAACTGTGTGACTTCTTCCATTCTGGGGGGTGCTGTCACTTCAATTCTTTTTTTACCTATTTCCCTGTAAAATCTCTTTGTATCAGTCTGAAAAAAAAAATATTATTAAAAATAATATTAATAATATTATTAAAAATAATTAATAATATTAATAATATTATAAAATATAAATATAAATAATATAAATATTAATAATATTATTAAAAATAATATTATTATTATTATTATTATTATTATTATCAGCATCATCATCATCATCATCATTCCGCAGTAGGTTGTTATTGCTTTCTGCGGTAGACTGGCTGCCAGCAAAGGCTATAGAACCAAATCTGTCTTCCCATTTCACTCATAGCTGGAGGGAGAAGAGATAGATCATATTACATTATTATATTATGTATAATTAGTGGGGGATCAGTTTATTACTTCATAGCAATAGAAAATCGATCCCTCACTTTATGTCCAGTAGAAGGAACCAATATGTCCTGTTATTTAACCCATTACTGGAGAGAAGAAACCGATTAATAACTGTCCTAAATGTATTTGCGCCTAAGTGAATGCAAAGAACTCAACTGGAATTTGAACACTACTCTCCGAATTCTCGTTCCGAGCCGATAGCCACTGCACAAAAAAAAAAAGATTAAGTAATAAAGTAATTTAAGTAATTTTTTAAAAAAATAGAAATTAAGCAATAAAATTGTCAGTTTAATAAATAAACATTCCATCCCGTTCCTCCCCATTTTCCTCTTTGTTAAACCCAAAGATCGCGTGACCAATATGCCTATATTTTACTTCCGACCTAAATTTGGGGCCTATTTCTCTATGAGCTATTTCTCATTGGCTATTTCCTCTCGTTTCTTTCTTTGTCTCTTGTTTTCCTCTTGGTTTTTTATTTCCTCTGTGTCCTTCTCTTTCCTCTTTCTTTCCCTTCTTTTTTTTCTTTTTTTTTTTTTTTGATTTCTCTTTTTTTTTGTTTTCTTATCTTTACTATCCTCTTTACCTCGTATGAAACGTTTTTACAAAAAAGAAGTGAATTTTCATAAATTTTCTTATCAAAAATAACGTTTATTACCATCATTAGTAAATCCCTGATGAGACATTGTTCTTTCAATGTCGAAACAAAATGTACAGTTTTGTAGTAGTTTGTACATGTTCTAAAGTATAATTTATAATAGATGTTCATTGCTCTATATTTATATTGAGCACTGTTCTAAATTAATGTTTTGAACGTCGTATATAGTTTTTTGTTCCTTATTCATTTGTATATATATGTGTGTGTGTGTGTGTGTGTGTGTGTGTGTGTGTGTGTGTGTGTGTGTGTGTGCGCGCGCGCTCGCGCAAAAATTAAGACAGACACGTTATTTCATGGTTAAATGGAAGTATAGGCCTATTTCAGGCGAACCATCTTCAGCTTCCGTTTTTAAAATCTTTTGTACAATAAAGACGGAAGTTGAAGATGGTTCGTCTGAAATAGAAACTAACACTTAACCATGGAATAACGTGTCTGTCTTAATTTTTACATATATTTGTTCTATATGTATTTATATACATATATATTTAGAGCTCTCCTAGAAAGTTATCCTACGACTTTATATACAGGATACTCCTTTGGATTCTTCTATATCTACACCGCATATATATATATATATATATATATATATATATATATAATGTTCATTTGTAATAGTGTTCAATGTCATAGTTGCTGGGGGTTTTTTTTCAGTAGTTTGCTGGTGGAAAAGCATTTTAGGCAAGCAAATTGTTTCATCACGATGTGCTCAATATCAAAGGTAAAGAAAGAACGTTGATAGACTAATAGGGAGAAACTTATCGCTTAACTGAGCAATCATATTCTTTTTTTTTTTAATCATTTCACCCCGAGCAAGGCAGAAATGCCACTGATGAGCTGGGGCTACATAACTGTAAAAAGATTAATTAGAAAAGAGTAAACAAACTAGTTAGAAAGGAACAATAGAAAGCTGAGAAAGCAGGTGCGATGACAGATGCATCGGTGGAGAGAAAGGGAAGGATATACAGGGGTGGAGAGAGAGCTAGAGTCCAGTGGTTAGTAGATGGGTATTGACATTGCATTTAAATTTCTGGAGGTTGTAGCCATCAGGAAAGCAAGAATACGGGAGCGAGTTCCACAGGCGGGAAGTGCGAGAGAAGAAGCTGCAGGAGTAGAATTGTCATCTACATTTGGCTAACCTAACTGTGAATGGGTGGGACCCAGTTGCCAATCTGGTTGCACGAGTAAACACCTGTTGAGGAGGCACCAGTGACTTAAATTCGTCCGAGCAGAAGCCATGAAAGTATTTATAGAACAGACAAAGGGAGGCCACATTTCGACGGTGGGGAAGTGGCTGCAGTCGAGCCGCCACATCAGTACCTATCACATTACAGACTCTCCTTTGGAGCCTGTCGAGAACACTGAGGAGAACGGCAGGGGCGCCTGACCATAAATGGCAGCAGTACTCCATGCACAGATGGATGGTTGACTTGTATATATGCAGGATGGATTCAGGCGGAAAAAACATCCTGGATCAGCATAGTGACCCAACCTTAGCAGTAGATTTAGCTATGGAATCAATATAGTGGTTCCATTTGAGGTCTGAGGAGAGGGTAAGGCCGAGGAGGTGTAGTGTGTTGCTCTCGGGGAGAATCGCTTGGTCCATGTTTATGGAAGGCAGGAGAGATTGCATGTGATGGTTGACAGACAACAGGTTGGTCTTAGACACATTGAAGTTGACAAGCCACTTCTTGCTCCAATTCACCACAGAGTGTAGATCCCGTTCAAGGTCAGCAGCGAGATTATGTCTGTCCACCACGACAGGTTTCTTACTGGTGCGGGAGTATATTGTGGTGTCGTCTGCGTAGATGCCTACTTTGGAACTGATCTCATCTGGGAAGTCGTTGATGAAAATAAGGAAGAGCATCGGGCCCAGGATAGAGCCCTGTGGGACACCAGCATTCGTGCTGTAGGATGAAGAGGCATGCCCATTCAAAACGAACTTCATTTTGCGGTTATTTAAAAAAGATTGGATTAGGTCAAGTAGGCGACCGGTAATACCGTAACCCCGTAGCTTGCATGGGAGGCCAGAGTGCCAAACCCTGTCAAAATCCTTGGAGTTGTCCAGAGCAACCGCGCGAGCCTCGTCAGACTCATCAAGGGCCTGGAGCATGTACTCCGTTACGGTTGTTAGCAAGTCGGCCGTGGACCTGGCAAAGCGGAAGCCATATTTATTTATAATATTTGCTTATCTTTGTTCCCTGAATGTTTCTTAAGTGGTGTAGGATTAGTTATTTTTTTTTTTTTTTTTGCTTAATGAATGTTGTATTATTTATTTATAATATTTGTTTATCTTTGTTCTCTAAATGTTTATTCAGTAGTGTAGAATTTTTCTTTTTTTTGCTTAAACAAATATTATAAATAAATAATGCAACATTCATTATCTTTGTTCTCTGAATGTTTCTTAAGTGGTGTAGGATTTGTTGGTCGTTAATTTCTTTGCATTTTGTTAACGGTGCTTATGTATATCCATGCTTAATTGCTTTGTGTTGAGCTAACCTCTTTTTTAACAAGTTGAACTGGCCTCTTTTTAAGTGTTGAGCTTACCTATTTTACAGTGTCAGTTTATGTGACGGCTTAATTTTTCTTTTAGGTGATGACTGAATGTGTGTGCGTATATGCGTGGTGTTTGTTTTTTTTATATGTTAGTGTTTATACATATTCCTCTTTAGTCTTAGTGTGTGTGTGTGTGTGTGTGTGTGTGTGTGTGTGTGTGTGTGTGTGTGTGTGTGTGTGTGTGTGTGTGTGTGTTTGTTTTTTTTGTTTTTTTTTTTTGTTTTTTTTTTGTTGTTTTTTTATGTTATTTGGTTGTTCACTTTTTTTTTCCCTATCCTTTTCTCCATTTTCTTCTCTTGTCATCTGGGGCTTCGTTGGATGATTGTAAGAACTTCCAGTCTCACTAGGGAATACTGGGCTCAAATATTTCCGATTAAATGCTAAAACAGCGGTCGGCAACCCCCGGCCCGCGGGTCACATCCGGTCCCCGAGTGAACCTTGTCCGGCCCGCTACCTTACTCTGGACACGATATAAATATAGGTAAACCAAATCAAAGTGAAAATTGATAGTCTGAATATATTGCATCGAAATTTTAAAAAAATATTTCTTTTTATCTGGAGATTGCGCTTTATTTTTATTTTTTATTTGTAGGGATCGCCAAAATTAGTGTCCGGGCTCACTTTCACTTTTTCGCCCAAATTAGTGTCCGGCCTCACTTTCACTTTTTCGCCAAAATTAGTGTCCGGCCTCACTTTCACTTTTTCGCCAAAATTAGTGTCCGGCCTCACTTTCACTTTTTCGCCAAAATTAGTGTCCGGCCTCACTTTCACTTTTTCGCCAAAATTAGTGTCCGGCCTCACTTTCACTTTTTCTGTGAAATTGCTTTCGTGAGCGGGCATTTTTAAATGAATATAAAATAATATTTTCAATCGATTTGAATGGAATTTTCTTTTAATACTGATTTATGGAACATTTATTTTTAAGATATAATTTTTTTTAACATATTCCCGTCAGATATTTTCTTTTTTTTTTTTTCTTTTTTTTCATGATTTAGAAACCTGTTTTTTATCGGAGTGAAAAAGAGGTTTGTTTTATTCCTACAGTAAAATAAAGATTTTTTGTTAAATGTATTTTTCTTTTTTTTTTCTTTTTTTTTTTTTTTTGTCATTCCTGTAATTCCTGTAATAAAATAAGTGATATTTAAATACAATTAAATTATATTGAATCCTTGCTTTCTTGAAACACATAGAAAATTTATTGACATATTTAATAACATGGTTCTCCTTCATGACACTGGAGCTGTAACTGCTTGGCGCTCACTCTTCAAAAGGTTGCCGGCCCCTGAACTAGAAGGTTAAGTGAATATGGCTGTCGGAGTTGTACAAACCGCCCGAGTTCCCTAAATGCTACCTGTATTATTCTTGCTGTATATGGCCTAGCATATAGCATGGAAGAGAACAACATTTTTCCTTTAACACACTGTGTACGCTGCTATTAATGGGCAAAAGTTAAGGTGTACTCAAAATCGTATTTGAGTAGATGCCTTGAAAAAGTTCGCCTGTGGGCGAACAGCGTCAGCTAAAAAATATACTTTTCTTCTTGTCTCTTTTTGAGTTATATATATATATATATATATATATATAATTAATAAAATAAAGTCGCCACTTAGCTGATTGATGTTACATGTTAGATTCAGCATCCTGACACCAGAGTTTCATAAGCGAAATTGTCTGTCTACTCCTCAGGGGTTATTAGTAATATATATATATATATATATATATATATATATATATATATATATATATATATTATTTAAAAATGGAACTTTGTCTGTGTGTGTGTGTGTATCCGTTACCTATAGACTCCGAAACGGCTGAACCAATTTTCTTGAAAACTGACACAGTTGTATTATACGCGTCTGCGAGTGTTCTTAGCTAGGATTTGTGTCGAGGTACCCCAGATAAATGTCGAAAATCGATAATCGAAAAAATCGGTTTATAGAAGGAGTCGTCCGATTTTAATCAAATTTGAGACACTCATAAACAAAGACATAAAAAACGATATTCAGAAGTTTCAAGGTTGCAGTTCTTACAATAGTGCAGAAAATCAATAATATATATATATATATATATATATATATATATATATATATATATGTATAAATCGATACCAGGAAATCAAAATTTGACTTACATCCATTCATTTTTCTTTCAGTCTACGGTTTCGCTTTAACTGGAAACATTTTAGTCTTTCGTGCCAATGTCCAAAGAGTCTGAGCTCCAGGACCATGGATTAGTTTTAAAGCTTTCATTACACCCGAGCAACGCCGGGTTATATATATATATATATATATATAGTTCGCGTAATAACTCGTTTACAAATCGAAAATATTCAAAAGTTCTACAATATAATTGTACTGAACAATTCTTTTTACTATAAATGTGCACTGGTCTAATTTTATTATGACCAAAAACTAAGTAAAATCAATATATATATATATGTGTGTGTGTGTGTGTGTGTGTGTGTGTGTGTGTGTGTGTGCAAATGCTTCATTGAATCCAATTAATAAATCCCTGCAATTAACTTTTTAAATTTTTTCTTGGGTTTATACAAGAAGTATTTACTTTTCCGGACATAGATTGTGTAAAATAATTATATATATATATATATATATATATATATATATATATATATATATATATATATAATGAATAGCTACTCGTTTTCGAGTACAGCCTAGTAGTTGATAATCCATGTTGCAGACTCCTACACAGGCACGTTGCATGAACTATTTACAATTTTAGTGATGGGCGAATAATTAGTATGCAAAAGCAACCAGATACCCGGTTTAGAATCGCATCTTTCTTTCTTTCTTTCTTTCTTTCTATATATATATATATATATATATATATATATATATATATATATATATAAACGCAACTGAATGCATTAAAACGTATTAAAAGTATTTCTAAATGGATTTAGGTGCGCGTGTTATAAATGCCATTAAGGGTTCAAGGCTGTTACCATCTGGAATGAAGCGCGTGTTGTTGAAGAAGAAGAAGAAGAAGAAGAAGAATGATGATGATGATGATGAGGAGGAGGAGGAGGAGGAGGAGCAGAAGAAAGAAGAGCAGAACAAGAAGGAAAAAAAGCTGTAAAAATTCTTGGCGTATCTTCGAATTTTCTCTTATGCTATGAGATCACTTTACTGAGAAGACGTGTTTTCATTCATACTATTCGATAGATAGATAGATAGATAGATAGATAGATAGATAGATAGATAGATAGATAGATAGATAGATAGATAGATAGATATGAACCGACTAGGATAGAGAATAAGTGAGATAGAATGAAAGAAAGAATAACGTGGATCTCTGCAAATAAAAATGTTTCATCGTCCTCTTTTCTAATCAGTATTCTAATGCGTATTTTTCTAATTATCAAATTTAGTTTTATGTTGTTTATTTTTTCAATATTAAATAGCATTTCTTGGAAAACATTCTCTCTGTTTGGCTCCTGTTGGATCTACTAGTGTTTAGTATTGTCAATAACACTCGTCTTCCGCAAATTTTGCATTGAGTGCTTGTATTGTTGACTCCGAAAATATATTTACGAGGCTTCATTTTTATTGAAAAGGGATACTGATACCTATTCACTGGGTCTTGAACATAGAGAGCAGTCGCAACCAAGTAATCGTTTACGAGGATATTAATATAGTGCCTTTCGTTACTATAAAACGCATTAAGAAGTCAATGCCCAGGTCGACCATTGCTTGCTCGGCTGCTCTTTTACTCAGTTACCAGATTAATTGTATAACTAAGCCACAGCCTGAAGCCAATTAACGTAAATAAAACTGAGCCCGCAAGCTCGGACAAAAATTCTTGTCTGCTTTTCTCCAGATGAAACTCTACCGTTCGGCGGAGCCAAGTCTACGTTCCTCTCCGCCAGAAAGCAGAGATTCCGATAAAGTAAACGACTGACACACGCAATCGATCGACTCAGACTGTCAAAAACAGCCCGAACCTCTGACTGCTATTAATCTGGCTGATAAACCATACCATCTTTGAGAACGCCAAGAATTTTTACAGCTTTTTTTCCTTCTTGTTCTGCTCTTCTTTCTTCTGCTCCTCCTCCTCATTATCATCATCATTCTTCTTCTTCTTCTTCTTCTTCTTCTTCTTCTTCTTCTTCTTCTTCTTCTTCTTTAATAAACCATACCATCTTTGAGAACGCTTGAGGGGTGTCAGCTGCTCTACAACACTTTCTTTGCTCTTTTTAGTCACATTTTTCTTACGGCTTTTTCGTTGATTATACGCTACATCCATGGTATCCTCAACATCCTTCTGTAGAGCCACATCATCACATGCTGCTTTTCATCATCCGTAAGGATATTGACCGTAATTCCTTCCTAAATATGAGGATTGATATTACATAGCTGTCCGGCAATATTTACTTTGTTTCCCTTTTCTTAATATTTTGCGTATCTTTTTGGAAGGCGTCTTTCCAAAACGATCTCACATTTCTCATTCCTCTGTTAAAACATTTATAGTGGGTTGCTTATCTACTCCCTTTCTAGTAGTAGTAGGATTCCGTTCTAGTGAAGGGACGTTGTAAATTGTTGCAGGTTAACGGAATTTGGCCTTGTGGTAGATAGCCCACTATAAGTCATAAAATGATTATAAAATCAAGAAAAGCAAATTGAGTTGAAAATAACATTTATATATACACATAGCAATTAAGGATTTTACAATTAAAGCATACTTAAATATAGGTCCAACGGAGGTTAGAATGTTCATGGCAAATAATGAGCTGAAAGAGATAAAAGGCTTAGGAATGTGGGGAGCGGAGGTATGTGAGGAAAGTCTTTGAAGTAGTCGCTCCTGAGGTCAGTAAGTACTTTTGAGACAGTGAAGAAATGATGCGAGGTGAAGGGAGGCGAATGTAGTAGCCGCTCGACTTAAGTCAAGGGGATATTAATTACATTCTTCTCCTTGGTCTCTGTCTGTCTGTCTGTCTGTCTGTCTGTTGGGTGGTTTTTGTCTCGGCTTTTTATATCTGCTTTTTGAATAAAAACAGCTCGTTTTGAATTTCACACTTGTATTTGATTCTGCGCTTCCCATTGGCTGGTAAATAAAATTCGCTTAGGCTCGCGAAATGGAAATTTGGTATTTGATTAATTTTTATTTCTCAATCGGAACATCTGCGCGAACTTGGATGCGCAACGACGATTTTTGGTCATTTGCCTTCTGGTCGGTATAGAGCAAACATCCGGTTCCTCGCTTTTGCTCGATCCGTATCACTACACATTCACCAGAGCTTGTTAACCATTACTCGGTTGCGACTGCTCTCTATGTTCAATACCCAGTGAATAGGTATCAGTATCTCTTTTCAGTATAAATACGAGTACGCCTTTTTTCCGCGGTTCAGCAGACTCGCAGCCAACCCTAATACTATCCACGTCGTTTTGCTAAATAAAGAAACAAAATGCGATAACGGTGATTTGGATTTGATAAAGTATTATCGGAAATTGCTTTCTTTAAGCGAAAAAGACGCAACCTCACGGCCTCAGAGATGATTTTTAAGCGTAGCGAGGATGTGGCTCAAGGTCGAAATTATGTAGCGGCCATTGATGATCGAACTTACCACTTAGTCGTAATTATTTTAGCAAGACTAGTTTGCTAACAATTACACCACGTCAAGGTTAAGAAAGTTTTCTCTGCAAAGAAACATTCGGTTTTCACAGACGAGAGCAAGCAGCACTGATTTAGGTTGAAATTTTTAAAATCCTTCTCTTAATCACTTTTCAGGAAAATAAATTCCTCAAGCCCAGTAGCTGTCAACACTCTTTCCAGTATTGCTGATGGTTTCCTTCCTAACCTTTGGTTTGAAATAGTGTGGAATGTCAACATCTTGATTATGTCATTTTTACTCATCTCAAAACCAGTAGCTGTCATCACTCTTTTCCAGCAGTGATGAAAGTTCCAGTATTGATGAAGGTTTCCTTTCTAAACTTTTGTTTGAAGTAATGTGGAATATCAACATCTTGATTATGTTATTAATTTCCTATCTCAAAACCAGTAGCTGTCATCACTCTTTTCCAGCATTAATGAAGGTTTCCTTCCTAAACCTTTGTTTGAGATAGTGTGGAATGTCAACATCTTGATTATGTCATTATTTTCTCTTCTCAAGCCCAGTAGCTGTCATCACTTTTTCCAGTATTGATGAGGGTCTCCTTTCTAACCTTTTGTTTGAAGTAGTGTGGAATGTCAACATCTTGATTATGTCATTATTTTCTCTTCTCATGCCCAGTAGCTGTCATCACTTTTTCCAGTATTGATGAGGGTTCCTTCCTGACCTTTTGTTTGAAGTAGTGTGGAATGTCAACATCTTGATTATGTCATTATTTTCTCTTCTCAAGCCCAGTAGCTGTCATCACCTTTTCCAGTATTGATGAGGGTTTCCTTCCTGACCTTTTGTTTGAAGTAATGTGGAATGTCAACATCTTCATCATATCATAATTTTCTTTTCTCAAGCTCAGTAAATGTTATCACTCTTTCTAATATTGATGAGGATTTTCTTCCTAACCTTTTCTTTGAAGTTGCGTGGAACATTAATATCTTGATTATGTCATTATTTTTATTCGTGTTATTCATACTATCTTTTTTAATTGTTGCTGCTCTTGGTAGTCTTCAAGTGATGTGGTGTCTGTTATTTGCTACAGTTCTTCATGATTCTGTAGCAAGAGTTCACAAAGTAAAAAATGAATGACTTTTTCGAAACCCCTCAAATTTAATCGCCCAAGCTTTTTTTTTCCATCATTTTTTAGGAGACTGTTGTATAGAACTGAGAGTTTAAATATTTCTGAACGGCTTTGGCGTCATGCATGACATCCATATTAAAGTCATGATCTGATGAGGCAAGTTAAGAACATGGCTCAAGTTTTTAAATTGATGTTTTAGTTTCGTAGCAATTGGCAGTATTGGGTGAAACTACCCTTGTTCTACGATTAATTTCTTTTTCTCCTAAATTTGTTATAATTGGTCGATACTTATTGGTATCTGAAGTGTTTAGCATTTACCAATTCCACATCTTATATTTTGATGTTGGATTCAAGGTAGATGTCACCACTTCTTTCATTCTTATTCTACATCATTTTTTCTGTTTCTTGGAAGAGTTGGTAGAGGATGTTGATTTTCCATTTCACATCACTCTTATCCCAACTATGAATACCTATGTCATCCCCACTTATGGTAAATCCGAGTTTCAAATTTATTTGAAATTAAATTAGCAACTAGGCCCCACACTTTTACTGTGAAACCAATAAAATATAAACGCAGATTATACTCCATCAGCTTCTTTTCTCGCACTTCCCGCCTGTGGAATTCCCTTTCATTTACTTGCTTCCCCGACAGTTATAATCTCCAAGAATTTAAATGTAAAGTCAATAGTCATTTCTTGTCTCACTAACCAGCATCCTCATGAAATTTATTGGATGTTGGACAATTGTTGTCATTATTTTCACCAGAAATTAAAGCCAAAATGCGATGTTTAGAACAGTTCACCTATAAACTCAGAAACGGCTGAACCGATTTTATTGAAAATTTACACAGTTGTACTATAAGCGTCTGCGAGTGTTCTTAGCTAGGTTTTCTGTCGAAATACCCCCGATAAATATCGAAAATCGATAATCGAAAAAATCGGGTCAAAGAAGGAGTGGTCCGATTTTAATCAAATTTGATACACTCATAGACAAAGAGATAAGAAACGATATTCAGAAGTTTCAAGGTTGCAATTCTTACAATAGCGCAGAAAATCGATAATATATATATATATATATAAAAGGCAAGATGTTTGGGAGTGTGTCTGTTTATCTGCCTGTATGTCTGTATTTTTTTCAGCCCTTTTTATTTTAGTTTTTGCTTCGGGTTTGGCTCTAAGTAAGTATAATTGTAGATCTTAGTCTCAGCCATGATACCTTTTACTCAGAGGACTTATTTAGCCTTCAAAATTCAGTTTACGACAAAAAATACTTATTTGATATCGATAGCAGGAAATCAAAATTTGACTTACATCCATTCATTTTCTTTCAGTCTACGGTTTCGCTTTAACTGGAAACAACTATTGCTTTTTAGTCTTTCGTGTCAACGTCCACAGAGTCTGAGCTCCAGGACCATGGATTAGTTTTAAAGCTTTCATTACACCCGGGCAACGCCGGGCTGTACTGCTAGTTACTAATAAGGATTTCCTTATAATTACTTTATACATTTTCATAATATAGTAAATGTTTTTTATGAATAAAAAATTATTTCATATTTATTTCTTTATAAATTTGTGAATATTAGATACTGTATTGCATTGGTTTTAATTGTAAATTGTATTAGTTTTTAGAATGTTGTAAATATAAAATTATTCTTGTAATGATTAATATTTTTGTTGTAAATTCTTAAGAACAAAAAAGTGTATAAATTCATTTTCATTTCGTGGATATCGACTCGAAATGAGTAATCGAGAAACTGAGTTCGAATTCCAGTTGAATTCATGGCATTCACTTACGCATAAATACCCTTGGGAAATGTATTAATCCGTTTCTTCCCTCCCGTTTTTGGTTAAATAATAAGACAGATTGAGTTCTATAGCCTTGGCTGGCAACCAGTCTACTGCATAAAGCAATGGCAATCTACTGCAGGATAATATTCTGCCCAGTCAGTCATGTCTCTTTCAATACATGTATCACGTATGGCACTTAACTGACTGTTCAGGTTATATTACAATTCTAATCATCCCTTTTTAAAACAACAAAAATTGCCGAGGAGTGAAGGTAGTTAAAGTAATAGCAGTATGAATGGAAAAACCTTCCTTTTGATATTCGTTTTTTTTTTCCTGCTGGATCTCGGTCCGGGTGTGCCGAATCTATCCGTCTCATAAATTTTATTAGTGTATGGGATGTGCGTCGTGATGTAGTGGACATAGGCTCGGAAAGTGAAATCGGAGAGCCGAGTTCGAATTTCAGTTAAATTCGTTACATTAACTTACGCGCAAATACCCTTTGAAAAAAAGATATTAATCCGCCCTTTCAATCTCCAGCTATGGGTTAAATAGCAGGACAGATCAAGTTCTATAGCCTTCGATGGCAATCAGTCTACCGCATAAAGAAATGACAACATAATGGAAAAAAAAACTTCTGACTAGTCAGTCATGTCTCTTTTGAGACATGATCGCCCAAACGTGTATCTCGTGTGGCTGTATTAATAGCAGTTTTATTTTTTATTAGTTATTGTTCTTAAAATCGCAAAACGCGCCAAAAAAAAAAGATAAATATTGAGTTTGGTTCTATCTACAGCACCAGCCAGGCGATGGTCATCTAGAAATGTAGCTTCTCCTGCAAAAGAAGGCTATACACTACCGGCCATAATTATTGGGCCACCCCAGTGTTTTAAAAAATGATATTTTCATACTATTTTTTGTATTTATTGCCAAGTGAATAATTGTAAATGAAAATAGAATGATTCTTTTGTTAATACTGCACAATAACATGTGCCTCAAATTAATTTATAAATATTTAATAATTACCTATATTGCAGTTTCATCAATGAAAGAATGAAGAAAATTTAGGGTGATTTGCTTACTTGCCTCGTAAAATTTTGCATATTAATAATAACAAAAGAACCATTCTATTTTCATTTAGAATTATTCACTTAAAAATAGTATGAAATACATAATTTCTATTAAAAAACTGGGGTAGCCTAATAATTATGGCCGGTAGTGTACGCAAATTGTTATATTCTAAGTTAAATTCTGATACAAATTCACAAATATGGGATGCCTAAAGGGAAACTACAGTATTCTATTCTCAGAACGCGAGGTTTGCTGTTTTTGGAAATTTTTCGTAAATCTAATTTCGCCGTGAGACATTTGAACTAGTATATCTACAATACACTTGTATATCGTTATAATGGGGCCTCACATGAGTGAGGGGGGGGGGGCGGTGTGCAAGTGAAACCGTTGAGATAAAGGCCCCAAAAAGGTGCACATTCTCTTCTGGTGACCCCAAATTAAATATAAATTCGAGAGGAACACATTAAAAGAAATTCAATGAAGTCATATGCTATAGAGAAGCTAGGTGGATGTGTCATTGGCATGACAAGCAATACACATTCAACTCGCTTCAGGTGAGTTTAGAAGAAATCTCATTCAGCTCCCTTCAGGTGAGTTTAGTAGAAATCTCATTCAGCTTGCTTCAGGTGAGTTTAGTAGAAATCTCATTCAGCTCCCTTCAGGTGAGTTTAGTAGAAATCTCATTCAGCTTGCTTCAGGTGAGTTTAGTAGAAATCTCATTCAGCTTGCTTCAGGTGAGTTTAGTAGAAATCTCATTCAGCTTGCTTCAGGTGAGTTTAGTAGAAATCTCATTCAGCTTGCTTCAGGTGAGTTTAGTAGAAATCTCATTCAGCTTGCTTCAGGTGAGTTTCAATTACTTTCCAGTAATTTCCTTCTTGGTGACGTCATCTGAGATTTTCGATTTTCTTTCTTTCTTGCAAAATAAATTTTATTTGTTCTCAATGCCTTTCTTTTAAATTTCTCGTTTCATAATTGATTCTTTCTTTCTTTCTTTTTTCTGCTTTCTTATTTTTTCTTACTTTCTTTTATCATCTTTCTTTTTTCTTTCTTTTTTCATTCTTTTTTCATTCTTTTTTCTTTATTTCTTTTTCTTTCTTTCTTTTTCTTTCTTTTTCTTTCTTTTTCATTCTTTCTTTTTTCCTTCTTTCCTTTTTCTTTCTTTTTCATTCTTTCTTTTTCCTTCTTTCCTTTTTCTTTCATTCTTTTTTATTTCTGTCTTTTTCATTCTTTCTTCCTTTTTCTTTCTTTCTTTTTTCTTTCTTTTTCTTTCTTTTTTCATTCTTTCTTTTTTCTTTCTGTCTTTTTCATTCTTTCTTTCTTTTTCTTTCTTTCTTTTTTCTTTCTTTTTTCATTCTTTCTCTTTTTCTTTTTTCATTCTTTCTTTTTCATTCATTCTTTCTTTTTTCTTTCTTTCTTTTTTCTTTCTTTTTCATTCTTTCTTTTTTCTTTCTTTTTCTTTCTTTCTTTTTCATTCTTTTTCTTTTTTTCTTTCTTTTTTCTTTCTTTTTTTCTTTCCTTCTTTTTTCTTTCTTTCTTTTTTCTTTCTTTCTTTTTTCTTTCTTTCTTTCCAAAACACTCTTTATCTACTTGACTTTCATCTTGACAAAACTATAACTGATAAAACAGTGAAGTTCGTGGCCCGTTTATCATTTGCAAATTCTTTTGTCTTCCATTTGTTTACTTCCTTTGTATTTCTTTTATTAGACGCGATGTTTGATGTGTTTTTATTCTGTTCTTTTCATATCTATATGATTCTCTCTCTCTCTCTCACTCTTTCTCTCTCTTTATATATATATATATATATATATATATATATATAGGTATATGTGTCTAGTCCGTAAGCAGTGAGGATAATCCAACAAGATTACCTTTTTTCAGTGGTTAACCTCTTCATGACGGCCTGAACTGCTCCAGACAGATCCGACCTCAATATTTGGAACTGGACTCACTTTCCTTTTTGATTTCTTTCTTTCTTTCTCCCCTTTCCTCTTATTTTTATTGTTATTCTTTTTGTTTGTAATTTTATGTTTATTATTATTATGTCATTTTTCATCATATTTCGATTTCTGCTTTGGTCTCACTACCAACCAAGTCTGCGGGGAGACCTAAGGCAGGTAGTGGCGTGTTGTTATGGCTCCATTTCATGTTTTTCTATCTTCCCTATCATCTCCAGCATTACATAGATAAAGTTTACCTTAGTGTGTGGGCTGTACTTAATAAGACAATTTTTTGTATATCTCTTAAGCTGGGGTTTCCAGGGATTCTTTCAATGTGTTGTTTTGTTCCATTTTTTATCATTCCAAGTGCACCTACTATCACTGGCACAACCAACTCTTGTTTTCAATTTCCACATTTTTTCTATTTCAATTTCCAGGTCTTTATATTTTGACAGTTTTTCAAATTCCTTGATTGCTATGTTACAATCCGCTGGACAAGCCATATCAATTAATAGACAAGTTTTCTCCTTCTGGTTTTTAACAATAATGTCTGGCCTGTTTGCTTCAATTTTTCTGTCTGTGTAGATGGTGTAATCCCATAGAATGGTTACATCTTCTATTTCTGTAACCGGTGCTGGATGATGTTCGTACCAGTGTTTGTTTACAGCTTTTCCATAATGTTTGCACATTGCCCAATGTAAATATTGCCCAACTCTATCGTGGCGATTTTTATATTCGTTTGGGGCAAGCACAGGACAGCCTGAGATTAGGTGGTCTATTGTTTCTTGGTGTTTATCACAAAACCTGCATTTTGGATCCATATTATTATGCATAATATTTGCCTGAAAGTTTCTCGTGAAAAGACTTTGGTCTTGTGCTGCAAGTATAAATCCTTCAGTTTCAGACTTTAATCCAGATGCACGTAACCATCGATGAGTATTAACTTTGTCAACATTGGATTTATTGGCACGTACTGGATATTGGCCATGCAGAGGTTTGTCTTGCCAGCGCTGTTTCATCTGTTCAAGAGCTTTATCTTTGGCTTTCATTTTCATATTCTTTGCCGCAATAGTTGGTTCTTGGCTTCTGTTTTGCTTTTCTACAGAATCTACTAACTGTAAATCTTGTTTGTATTTACTGCCTTCTTTTATTATTGAATATTTTTTCTTTCTTTCTTCATGTTGCCTTACTAATTGTATCATCCAATCCTTTGTTGTTTCTATGTATGTTAGTAAGCCAATAGTTGTTGTCTTGTATGACAATTCCAACTGAATAAGACCCCTTCCACCTTCTTTACGGGGTATGTATAGACGATCTACATCAGCCTTTGGATGATGCATCTTATGCTTAGAAAGAAGCTTTCTTGTTTTAGCATCCATTCGCCTGATGTCGTTTAGAGTCCAGTTTAAGATGTTGAAGCTATATTGGACAACTGGGATTGCAAGGCTATTAATGGCCATAACTCTGTTCTGTGAATTTAATTCAGTTTTTAATATCATTCGTAGCCTTCTATAGTACTCTTTACGCACTATTTCTTTCATTTTTTTATGGTGAATGTTTTCGCTCTCATTTACACCTAGGTATTTATAAGCTTCTTCTGGTTTCAATTCTTTTATTGTTACAGCAGGGTCTAGCCTAATTGAGGATGTTTCTTGTATTGATCCACGTAAAACTGTAGCTTTAGCACATTTATTCAAATTAAATTTCATTCCAATGTCTTCGCTGAAGCATTTTACAGTTTGCAGAAGACCTTCCAGCTCATTATCATTCTTAGCATATAACTTTAAGTCATCCATGTAAAATAGATGGCTTATTTTCTTTTGGCCTATTTTATAACCACATTCTGTCTTATTAAGTTGACTGGTTAGTGCTATTAATGATATGCAGAATAGTAAAGGAGATAAAGAATCACCTTGAAATATACCTCTTTTGATGTTTATTTCATCAGACTTATAGGTTCCATTTATATGATTGAGGTAAAGGGTTGTTTTCCATATAGACATGCACTGTTTGATGAAATTGATGATGACGGGCGATATCTTGTATATATTTAAAGTCTTTAAAATCCAGTCATGTGGCACACTATCGAATGCCTTTCGGTAGTCTATCCAGGCAGTACTAAGATTTATCTTTGTACTGTAGCAGTTTTCCAGGATCATTTTGTTAATTAGCAATTGGTCTTTACAACCATAACAGCCACGTTTGCACCCTTTTTGTTCAAGCGGTATCATGTCATTTCTTTCTAAGAATAAATATGTCTGTTTTGTTAAAATAGATGTTAATAGTTTATATGTTGTCGGAAGACATGTAATTGGTCTGTAGTTTTTCGGGTTGTTTGTGTCACCATTCTTGGGTAGAAGAAATGTAATTCCTTTGGTCATCCAGAAGAAATGTAATTCCTTTGGTCATCCTTATTATTATTATTATTATTATTATTATTATTATTATTATTATCACTCTCTTCAATTTAAAAAAAGACTCATTTCGGGAGAAATTTTGTACCAGATGGAGGAATCTTGTAGGGTCTGATGAAATGAACTAATTAAACTCATTGAAATGAGCTATACTTTATAACCAATCGAAATGACGTGTTGAGTTTTTCTTTATATATATATATATATATATATATATATATATATATATAATAGAACAAATTTCGATGTTCAAATTATGTTGAATAGCATTTCTACGAGAACAATCTCGTATCTTCAGCAACGAAAATATTTATTCAATCAAATTCAAATGACAAAAGATTTTATACCTGCAGAAGTTCAAAAAGATTTCATCACAGAAAAATTAAAAGGAGTGGGATTAATAAGTTTTGAATTTAAAGAAGTAAACAGGGAAGCATACAGATACCTATGTCTATTTTTAGAAGACCCCTCTTTCCCTTATCTGTGTTGAGAGTTTAAAAGTTGAAATTTAGCCATTTCTGGGCGAATAGAAGTGGTAGTGGGAACGAAAGGCAAAGGGAAAAAGAAAAGGAAAGGAAGGGAAGGAAAGAGAAATGAAAGGAAAATGAAAGAAAAAGCGAAAAAGGGGAAGGGGTGGTTGACAGGGAAGTAAGCTAACAAAAGAAAAAAGGAAAAAATCTTTTCCCATAGAAACAAATGAAATTGTTATCATTCGTGTTGAAACAAACATTGAAAAAAATTGAAAAAAATTTTACCAAAGCGATTTTATATTAAATAAATGGCACAAATTTTTAGAAGAACTTTTGACATACAAATCTAAATTTAAATCTAAATTTTAAATTTTAGATATAAATTAAAATATAAATAAAAATAAAAATATTAACTTTAAGGGTAGATTTCAATTCTACAAGTATACACATGCATATCTAATTCTACAAGTATACACATACATATATAAACACACACACGCGCGCGCGCGCACACACACAAACACATACACACACACACATATACACACACAAACACAAATACACATTGCCGAACATAATTTACTTAAAAAGCTAAATGATATTCGCAATTCACCAGTTAAATTTAATTCTAATTATTTTGAAAACTTTAAGAACCTAATTAATGGCGGCTTAGTACAAAAGGAACGAAGTTATTATATTTTATATTTATTTTTATTGTAAGGGCCCTGCTAAAAGTTAACCAAAACTAATCTTTATGTGTAAAAGGTAAACTGGATTTAGCATTAAAAATAAAAATATATAAAAATAAATAAAAATGTATATATGCATTTATAACAAGGCCTGGGGAAGTTAAATGAGTAAAATTGTTATGGCCAACAAAATGGAAACAAGAATCTTCAACAAAAACAAAATAAAATATATAAAGTTGCAGGAAAAGATGGAGACTAAAAGTTAGTCTTCAGATTCTTATATGTTAAATAGTAGATATTTAGATAGGAAAAAGAAAGAAATAAGGAATCTATGAGGCTGGGATCAATAATTGGTAGTGGGATTCAAATTTACTAGCTTAAATTGAAATCTTAAGTTTTAAAATTCACAAATTTCGACTTATGGCGGAATTTGCTAACGTATTCTTTCCGTAAATTCAAAAGTAGGTGCTGATTTGGGTATTTTAATATTTGCATTTTTTCCTGTAAAAATAGATTGCATCTATCGTGAAAATTTCTAGGGGTACGAGCTGAGCCTATCAGTTTCCAACTAACTATGGGGTTTAGCCCTTCTTCCTTTATTTTCCAAAATCTTCGTGAAAGGGCTGTTTGATATTTATAATTTGGGTTGGAAAAGGAGTACCTATGATTGTAATAACGTTGCTTCAAATCCCCCGCGGATACGCCAATATAAGTTTGGTAATTTGTTTTGTTGTTGGTTGATGAGATTTGAGTTTCGTAGATTACCTGGTGGATTTACACTTGCCTTCCAGATACTCACGGAATTACAATCATTAGAAAGTTTTAATGTGTTCCTATTAAAGATTTTATGTAGAGGATTGTTGCTATTGAAATGTTTATCTATTAGCTTGAGAAAATATTTTCCTATATTAATATTAGTTAGTCTACAGTATGGAGGGTTAAACCATATTACCTTCCTTTTTCTACATTTATTTTTATTTTTGATATTAGATGGTTCAGGATTAATAGTTGGTTTTATATACGTTAATTTATTTTTGTATCCACTTTTCTGAAGGGCCTTGTTGTAGATTTCATTATTTTCATTGAAAATTTTGACGTTAGATGATAAATGGTTAATCCTAGTATTTACGATATAGGGTTTTCTTTTTTTTAATCATTTCACCCCGAGCAAGGCGGAAACGCCACTGATGTGCAGGGGGTTACATAAATGTAAAAAGATTAATTAGAAAAGAGTGAGGAGTACAAACTAGTTAGAAAGGAACAATAGCAAGCAGGTGCGATGACAGATACATAGGTGGAGAGAAAGGGAAGGTTATACAGGGGCGAGGAGAGAGCTAGAGTCCAGTGGTTAGTAGATGAGTATTGACTTTGCATTTAAAGTTCTGGAGGTTGTAGCCGTCAGGAAAGCAAGAATACGGGAGCGAGTTCCACAGGCGGGAAGTGCGAGAGAAGAAGCTGCAGGAGTAGAATTGTCGTCTGCATTTGGCTAACCTGACTGTGAATGGGTGGGACCCAGTTGCCAGTCTGTATCTGTTTTAAAATAGTTTGGGGGTGATTAGATGAGATATTAATGTAAGAGGGTAAACTATTTTCTTTGGGATAAGGCGGGTGGGGGGAGCCATTATTTAGGTTTAGGGTAACATCTAAGTAGTTAACAATTTTAAGATTGGAAGAAACTTCAACCTTAAAACCAAAAAAGTTTAGGGCTCTAATGATCTTTTTATGGATTCTATTCGTAAAGGGTCCATTGCTATTGGGGATAAGCATTATCCCATCATCCCGATTTAATCCTGTCTGCTTGTGGTCCAAAAGTCGACTCAAAAATATAGATTGCTACAAGATCCACAATCTGAGCTGTTTCGATTAGCCAACATCCCAAATTCAATGTGGAGAGATTTGCTCCGGAGTATTCCTTGAAGAATATGCCATAACCTAACCTTCAATCTTTAGTCAACATCGAAATTTGTTTAATTTCATAATTGGCTCTGTAGTTAGTATATAATAATTGCATTGAGCCATCCAGCTTGATCAATTTTAATATTAATGAAATTAATATTTATTAGGATCGGATTTTTGCGATTTAGCTACCTGCTTATCCTTTTGGATTTTATATATATATATATATATATATATATATTCATGGGTATATATATATATATATATATATATATATATATATATATATTCAGGGTATATATATATATATATATATATATATATATATATAAAATAAAATAAATTTTTATTCATCGGTATATATATATATATATATATATATATATATATATATATATATATATAACCAAGTATAGGGTACGTATAGATGGAATAATATTCCGTATTCAAAGAAACACTATTCTTAAAAAAAGTGCTCAATGCGAAGTAGAGCTAATAATATATATTCAAAAATTATAACATGAATATGTTATAATATCACAACAAAAGTAGCTATTTTGTTTCGACACTTCTTGTTTCTTATCAAGTGATGAGGTTTATTTCAAGTTGAGGGGTTTTAAAAGGTTAAAACAAGCAAAAAACCCTTAATCAAGTAGGCATTGTTGCATAGACAGTGTGGTCCACGCTGTCTCTCTCTCCCTCCCTCTCTCTCTCTCTCTCTCTCTCTCTCTCTATATATATATATATATATATATATATATATATATTGATAGATTTCAACCTGTTTGCATTTATCTATCTCTTTCTCCTTCTTCTTACATACATACATACATACATACATACATACATGTATTTATAGATATGAAATCTCTCTTAGGGATTTCATATTGAAATGATCATACAACCGTTTTGAACTTCGAAATTTATTTTATATATATATATATATATATATATATATATATATATATATATATATATTACAACTAGCTTATATTTGTTTATATCTATGTATCAGTTTATAACTGTTTTTCTCACTCTGCTCATATCTGTCTATCTCTGTTTCTATCTATCTATCTATCTATCTATCTATCTATCTATCTATTTCTGTTCTTTATCTGCCTATTTATCTATCTGTCTATTTATCTATTTCTGTTCTTTATCTATCTATCTATCTATCTATCTATCTATCTATCTATCTATCTATTTCTGTTCTTTATCTATCTATCTATCTATCTATCTATCTATCTATCTATTTATTTCTGTTCTTTATCTATCTATCTATCTATCTATCTCTCTATCTATCTATCTATCTATCTATCTATCTTTGTTCTTTATCTATCTATCTATCTATCTATCTATCTATCTATCTATCTATCTATCTCTTTCCGCCGATCGCGTTGTCTGCTTCATATCTATCGAGGCATAAATCACTATGCCCGTCTATGTCTGTTCTCATTCATCTCAATATCAAATAATCGATCTGTCTATCATTTCCACTATCTTCATATTAGTCAATATTATTTCTACTTTGCTATCGATCTTTACCGTTCACGTCTATTACGATAATTTGTCCAATATCCTGAGCCTCCCTTCACCCGATTCCATACCCCCTTCCAGTCTTTCATCTGTTTACTTTCGACCCACCTTTCTACCCATCCATTCTCTCATTCTTCCTTCCTGTGCGGTATACCGGCGTTTCTCGCTTGCTGCCCCAACCTCTTCACGGTCAGTGGTCAAATTCAGCGCATTTAGCCAGCACTTTTGCCGTCCATGCGGAAACGATACTGACCTCGGTCTTGCACCTTCCTATCCGAAGGCCTGTTCCCGCGTTCTTCCAGCTCGACCCCTCAACCCACTCCGACAGACAGTCCCACCCAAATCTACACTCTTTCCGCGTTCAGATAAATAGGTCTACTTCAGATGAGTTTTATTTGATAAGCTTGCAATACCGCCTGAACGGGTTTCTGATTCGATGGATGAGAGCGGAGCTTTATTGAACGGCAACCGTGAAACAAGACTTAAGACTGTGTTTGTTTGGCCGGCACGAATCATGATTTAAGACATTGTTTGCCACAACTGTCCTACCCAAGTCATAACTACCTGTAAAGCGAAAACTATAAACTTTTTTGCAATAAGTTGTGTCACCTAAACCACAGGTTAGAAATAAAATCTTTATGCAAGTAAGTTTCAGGCTTCGTGTAAACGCATTTTTGGTTTGTCCAGGCGAAATAAAACATTTTAAATTATTACTGTCTGGATTTCTGGGAGGAAGAGTCATCATCATTTACATGCAAAATATTGTTATCATCTTTCGGTAACTTTGTGATAACAACAACAATGATGAGGACAATAGTCAGCACTGAAATGGTGAAAATAACTTTAAATGTTGTTTTAATGAAAATTTCTTAAAACACTTTTAGGATAAAGGATTTATTCTTTGACGAACATAAAATGGAAAGCCTTATAAATTATTTACTATAGAAATGTCCTCTCAGTGACTTATTTAAGAATACATTGTTAATTAGTTATTATAGAATCTGTTAAAAAAGATTTTTCTATAACCATAATGAAAATTATTTACGATAAAATGATTTAAAGTAAAACTTTAATGCTTTGAAAATAGTTTTTGTTAAAATGTATTGCCAGTGATTTACTATAGATTTCATCGCGAATAAAATATACAAAATACATGTAAAATTATTTAATATCTAAACTTATTTATAAATGGAACTTTGTCTGTGTGTGTGTGTGTGTGTGTGTGTGTGTGTGTGTGTGTGTGTGTGTGTGTGTGTGTGTGTGTCCGTTACCTATAGACTCCGAAACGGCTGAACCGATTTTCCTGACAATTTACACAGTTGTACTATAAGCGTCTGCTAGTGTTCTTAGCTAGGTTTTGTGTCGAGGTATCCCCGATAAATATCGAAAATCTATAATCGAAAAAATCGGGTCAAAGAAGGTGCGGTCCGATTTTAATCAAATTTGATACACTCATAGACAAAGACATAAGAAACGATATTCAGAAGTTTCAAGGTTGCAGTTCTTACAATAGTGCATATATATATATATATATATATATATATATATATATATATATATAAAGCAAGTTGTTTGTGTGTGTGTGTCTGTTTATCTGCCTGTATGTCTGTATTTTTTTCAGCCCTTTTATTTTAGTTTTTGCTTCGGGTTTGGCTCTAAGTAGGTATAATTGTAGTTCTTAGTCTCAGCCATGATACCATTTACTCAGAGGACTTATTTAGCCTTCAAAATTCAGTTTACGACGAAAAAACGTATTTGATATCGATACCAGGAAATCAAAATTTGACTTACATCCATTCATTTTTCTTTCAGTCTACGGTTTTGCTTTAACTGGAAACAACTATTGCTTTTTAGTCTTTCGTGCCAACGTCCACAGAGTCTGAGCTCCAGGACCATGAATTAGTTTTAAAGCTTTCATTACACCCAAGCAACGGCGGGATATACTGCTAGTAAGAATTAATTACAAAATTTTACGATCAAAAAATATATATTTTAATTCGAGGAAGAACAGACTGAATCCAAAATTGAATCTCTTTTAGGCTTTACTGATAAAAAACGCCGACCGGTAGTGTGCAAAAGTATTAGAACAGGAGTGATTTTCCTAAAAAACCTCACTAAAATTCAAATACAGAGTGAAAAGCCAAGTAAATTACTAATAAACATTGATTATCTAAAACTAGGTGTAAAAGAAATGTATTAAAAAGAAGTTATACTTAATTTTTCCTATTTTCTATTAAACAAGTAATTTTGAAGCTACTCTATTGAACATCTATGGAATATTTTGGATAAAAAATTCATAAATCTAATGTTACTTTGCAAGACACAGTTTTGAAACAAATAGAAGCTGCCTGACAGGGGATACCATAAGATACATTAAAAAGCTTGTGATGTCAATGCCTGACAGAATGAAGGCTGTGATCAAAGCAAAAGGCTATTATATTAAATATTTATTTTGTAACAAGTATTTTTTCTTGTTAAAGCATTTGTTGACTAAATCAAATAAAATTACTTTAATTAAATTGTTTATTTTCTGTCAATATGCCTCATGAAAGATAAAATAGTTATTGTCCTAATACTTTTGCACAGTACTGTGTATATATATATATATTAGGTGCGATTGTTAAATTGTCGCAATTATAATTTAAATAATTCTTGTCTTAATACTTATATATATATATATATATATATATATATATATATATATATATATATACACTAAGTGTGATTGGTAAATTGTTGCAATTATTTTATTATTTCAAAGCAAAAGGCTATTATACTAAATATTAAATTTATTTTGTAACCAGTATTTTTTCTTGTTAAAGCATTTGTTGAGTAAATCAAATAAAATTACTTTAATTAAATTGTTTATTTTCTGTCAATATGCCTCATAAAAGATAAAATAGTTCTTGTCCTAATACTTTTGCACAGTACGATATATATATATATATATGGCCAGCGATCTTTATATTTCATTAAATACGGCCAACAAGGAAAATTTTAAGTTTTTTTCAGCATCCAAAATTTTTTGTAAATGTTATACAATATAAAATTCTCTTTAATTTATATTTTCAAAAGCGCTTTCCGCCACTTCTATAGCCATTTTTAATGACACAAATGATGCTGAACGCTCATGTCTCCCAGAATCGTCAGTTCTCCCGAAAAACAAAAAAAATACTCAGTAATTTGACCGATCGTAAATTGAAGTTGCATGAGATAGTAAAAGAGGTGAATATATCAGAAGGCAGTGTATTCACCGTTTTGAATGAACATTTGTCAATGAAAAAGCTGTGTTCAAAGTGGGTGTTTCCTTACAGTCGATCAAAAACAACAACGCTTCGACGATTCAGAGCGTTGTTTGCAACTGTTTCAACACAAAAAATTTTTGCGTAAATATGTGACAATGCATGAAACTTAGATCCACCACTTCACTCCGGAGTCAAATCGGCAGTCAGCTGAGTGAACAGCAGCAGATAAAAGCCGTCCAAATCGACCAAAAGCACAGTCACCGGCAGGCAAGGTTTTGGCCTCTGTATTTTGGGATGCGCAAAGTATTTTCTTCATCAATTATCTTGAGAAAAAAAAGACCATCAATAGCGAATATTCTATAGCATTACTGGTGCGTTTAAAGGAAGAAATCACCATAAAATGGCCACAAATGAAGAAGGAAAAAGTGATCTTCTCACCAAGACAACGCACCGTGTCACAAGTCGATTGCAACGATGGCAAAAACTACATGAATTTCACTACGAATTGCTTCCGCATCCACCCTATTCTCCAGATCTGGGTACTAGCAACTACTGGCTGTTTCTAGACCACAAAAGTATGTTCCATAGAAAGAGATTTGGCTTCACTGAAGAAGAGATATCGGAAACTGAGGCGTATTTTGAGGCCAAAGACAAAACGTTCTACAAAAAAGCTATCGAATTGTTAGAGAAGCGTTGGAATCAGTGTATCACTCTAGAAGGAGGAGACTATGTTGACGAATAAAGTCGAATTTTGCGTAAAACTTGTTTTATTAGTTTGGCCCGGGATTTATTGAGGAATGTGTTACATCGAAGGTGCTTTAGCTGACAGAAATGTACGGAAGTGGTTCGCTAAATCTAGAGTTGATGATTGTAGCCTTATTGATGAAGAGCGCTTAGGCAGACCCCACACACACACACATCTACTAGAGATGACGACCAAATCAAAAGTTTGATCGAGAATAATCCGCATTACACAAGGTGGAGATTGGCAAAAATACTCAGTCAGTTAAATACGTGATACACGCTTGGGTGATCATGTCTCGAAAGAGACATGACTGACTGGGCAGAACATTATCCCGCAGTAGGGAAGGAAATGGGGGTTGTGGGATGTCTACACAAAACTGTAAACAGCGTCATCCCACCCCCGTTTTACTACAAAGTCTGTTTCTCAATGAATTAGTAGACCCTCGACAAATTCTATTCCATATTATTTTACCGATTTCTTCCCGGCAAATAATATCGCGGAGATAGTGACCACTATAAATACAGTCAGTCAGCTAAGTGCCATACGTGATACAGGCTTGGGCGATCATGTCTCGAAAGAGACATGACTGACTGGGCAAAAGATTATCCCGCAGTAGGTTGCCGTTGCTTTCTGCGGTAGACTGGTTGCCGACCAAGGCTATAGAACCCAATCTGTCCTGCTATTTAATCCATAACTGGAAGGAAGAGACGGATTAATACCTTTCCCAAGGGTATTTGCGCGTAAGTGAATACAATGGATTCAACTGGAATTCGAACTCGGCTCCCCGC
>JBBBDQ010001227.1:875000-897500 GCA_037127315.1 Ascarosepion bandense
TTTTTCTTCTTTCTTGTTATTCTTCTTCTTCTTCTTTCTTGCTATTCTTCTTCTTCTTCTTCTTTCTTGCTATTTTTCTTCTTTCTTGTTATTCTTCTTCTTCTTTCTTGCTATTCTTCTTCTTCTTTTTTCTTGCTATTTTTCTTCTTTCTTGTTATTCTTCTTCTTCTTTCTTGCTATCCTTCTTCTTCTTCTTCACCTTTCTTGCTATTCTTCTTCTTCTTCTTCTTTTTTCTTGCTATTCTTCTTCTTCTTCTTCTTCTTCTTCTTCTTTCTTGGGTACCACAAACGGCAAGTGCGAAAAAAACTGTTCAAATTGATGTCGAGGTTAGATTTAATCAAATCTATGACAAAAGAATGAGACCCAGATGCCAATCCAGTAGAACGCCCAAATTCACGTGGTCGAGGCACCGGGGTAAAAAGTTCGTCAGAGCGCCTGTCATGAAAATACTTGTAGAAAAGACAAAGGGAAGCCAGGCGATGGCGGAGAGAAAGTAATTGAAGTCAAGATGGCGGACGTCGGAACCGATTACATTGCAAATCCTTCTTTGGATCCCGTTGAAAACCTCGAGATGGATAGCAGGAGAAAGCAACCAGATTTGGCAACAGGACTGAACTTAAGTATTTTATAAGTGTGGAACTTGAGAGGAACTTATTTAAACAACTCTATGTTAGTATTTGTCTATATTTCTGAGATGAGGTAGTATTTACAGTATTTACATTATTCGGACTATTGTCCTCATCTTTGTTGCCATTTGTACGACGTTTAATAATAGATCATTCTATTTGTCTGTATTTCTGAGATGAGGTAGTATTTACAGTATTTACATTATTCGGACTATTGTCCTCATCTTTGTTGCCATCTGTACGCCGTTTAATAATAGATCATTCTATTTGTCTATATTTCTGAGATGAGGTAGTATTTACAGTATTTACATTATTCGGACTTTTTTCCTCATCTACTAGAAGAAAACTATTAACTTCAAAAATTGCTATATGAACTTGTGTAAAAATTGGTAACTGGATAATCGGTTTATAAATTCAAAAAAATCTGTTGTTCTTGTTCTTAAGGAAACATATTGACGTTGGTTAGTTTCTGTGACTTGCCCCAAAGAGTTGTGAGTTCAATACCAGGCTATAGCAGTGGCGAACAACTAACTTGCAGGGTTAGAGGGAGATAACTCATGACTTCTAATCGAGGCATTTCTACGCAAGAGATGCGAATGATATACCCTAGTGATTGTAGTAAAGGGTTCGGTACGAAATTCCTAGCACCTAAAGAATGCCGAAATGTACAACGACTGAAACGTCGTACAAATGGCAACAAAGATGAAGATAATTGTCTGAACCATGTAAATACTGTAAACACTCATTTAATAATCTGGGAGAAAAATTCTTACCTCCAGTAGAATGATTCATCGTGCTTTCTCAGACTAATGTTTTCCGTTGACATGAAGTGGAAAGATTATATTGAATCGATTGCTAGGCACCTAAAAATTTGGTTCCCCTTATCGGGCTAAACATTTTTCTCGCCAAAAATCTATTTTACGTATTTATAAGTCTGCTATTCATCTTTACTTTGAATACTGATGCTACATCTGATCTGGTACTCCTGCTATATATTTAGATATTTTTGATCAAATCCAAGGAAGAATCTGCGATGTTATTGGTTCTAACCTGGCATCTCGCCTTCATACGCATTACCACTGCTGTAGCGTACCTTCCTTTTCTTTCTATAAAGAACGTCAAGGTAATGTTCCTAATGAACTTTCAGCGATTAATTTATGTCCAGTACTACTACTTCTTCTTCGTGTGCCGTGTCCCTTCTGGACGTAGGCAATCATGGACTTTCACTTGGTTCTGTCTCTTGTCCCTCTCAGTAAATTTTCTCTTGGTATCTCTTCCAAGCCCCCCTCCGTCAACCATTTACTCAGACCTAACTAGTACGTCTCGCGCTGCTTTCCCCTGTCTCTCCTTCCATTTATCCGACCTGTGAGTATCAAGTTCTCCATGCCCTCCTACCTCATTACGTGTCCTAGGAACCTCATTTGTCCCTTCCTGATATTTATTGTCAGTTTTCTTCTCGTTTGCATCCTTTCCAACACCTCATCGTTGCACATGCACTCTGTGCATGGTATCCTCAGCATCCTTCTGTAAAACCACATTTCTGCTGCCCCAAGCCTCTCCTTCATCTTTGATGTGATCGTCCAGCATTAACTTCCATACAGAAGGACAGATATCACGTAGCAATCCAGCACTCTTTTCTTTGTTTCTAATAAGATTTTCCTGTTTTTCGTTATTCTGGTTAGCTTCTGAAATGCGTCTCTGACCATCAGGCCAATGCGTTTTTGGATCTTCGTGTCGCATCTTCCATCCTCCGTCAAAACAGTTTCCAGGTATTTGAATTTTTACTTGTTTTATTTTAGATTCTCCGACTTGCAGATGGCATATTGGTCTCCTCTTTTTCGCTGATGACCATACATTCAGTTTTCTTGAGGTTTATGCTCAGTCCTTTCTTTTCACTTTCTTTTGCTAAATGTCCTGCCTTTTCCTTTCTGTGTCTGCTATCAGCACCGTGTCATCCGCATATCGGATATTGTTGAGATTGTGGCCACCAATGACGAATCCTGGCAAGGCTTTTATTTCTTTCATAATTGCTTCGCTGTACAGCTTGAAAAGATCTGGTGAGAAGACACATCCTTGTCTTACGCCCCTTTCTATGTTTGCATAGTTCCTGAGTTCACTTCCTATCCGTACACAAGCGGTTTGCTGCCAATATACATTCTTGATTATCTTAACGTCTTTTCCGAAAATGTTGAGGTTGCCGAGTATCTCTATCAAGTCCCAGTGTCATACTTTGTCAAACGCCTTTGCGTAGTCTATAAAGCACGGATAAAGGTTTTTATTGACGACAAGGACTCATATCTCAGCTGAAATGGCGAGACGTAACTGTAAGTCTTATGTTAGCAGCACATATGTTATTGCACTTGTGGAACTCTCTTACTGTTTCTTACTACCCAATCAATGTTGATCTTCAAAATTTTAAATCAAATGTCAATCGTTATCTTCAGTCTTCCTAATACTTGTTCTTTTATCGTTCTCTCTACTTAATAGTTTTTTCTTCTCTCATATTGTATAACACTTTGTAATCCATTGCATCTTAGTGGCTTTATTGCCTAGATTAGGGTGTAAAAAAAAAAAAGCAAACTAAATTCCAAGGGGGGAAAACACAACCTCTTTTTATCCAAAAATTGGACTAAATCCCAGTTTCATGAATTGAACATTTAAGGAACATGATGCAGTGGATATCGACTCGGAACAATAAATCGGGGTGCCGAGTTCGAATTCCAGTTGAATTCTTTGCATTCACTTACGCACAAATAACCTTGGGAAAGGTATTAATTCGTCTCTTCCCTCCAGTTATGGATTAAATAATAGGACGGATTGGGTTCTATAGCCTTGGATGACAACCAGTCTACTTCAGAAAACAATGGCAACCTACTGCAAGATAATCTTCTTCCCAGTCAGTCATGTCTCTTTCGAGACATAATCGTCCAAAGCGTGTATAAAGTACAGCACTGACTGACTGAATATAATAGTTGGAAACATAATTAAAACTTCTACTGTGCATAAAGTAGGGGATCGGTTTTCTATTGTTATAAAGTAATAGACTGATCCCCCATTAATTATAGATAATATAATAATGTAATATAATCTATCTCTTCTGCCTCCAGCTATGAGTTAAATGGCAGGACAGATTGGGTTCTATAGCTTTGGATGTCAACCAGTCTACCGCAGAAAACAATGGTAACCTACTGCGGGATAATCTTCTCCCCAGTCAGTCATGTCTCAAAAGAGACATGATCGCCCAAGGCGTGCATCACGTATAGCACTTAACTGACTGACTGAATTCAAATTTAATGTCTATTTGAGGTATCAGAATGATTCTTCTGTTTATCCGTAATATGAGTCGTCAGCGATTTTTTCTTGTCTTCATTAAACGTTTCGACTTTTCAAACTATTTCCCGTCAAGGCAAACTCTCATTTCGGTTGTTACATGCTATGTTGCGTATTCTTCGAACATTATTGTTTATGAATTTGTTTTTCTATTTTTTTTTTTGTTATTTATTTTTTATTTTAACGTGTTTTTTTTTAATGCCTCGACCGTTTTTCCAACAGCCAATAAATTTTTTTTAAGTGCTTCGACCGTTTTCCAACAGCCAATGAAAATCTTCAACGTAAAAAGTTTACTTTTTGGCTTTATTTTCTCTGTTTTATTGAAAGGTTATTTAGGGTTTGTTTTTTTCCTCTAGGGAAATCCTTATCTGCCGTCTTTTTTCTTCTCCAATCTTTGCTTTTCCTAATATTATCCCATATTATCCTAATATTATCCTAATATTATCCCATATTAATTAGTTTGCTTATTGATACTAAAATACTTCCTGCCAATAGCATAATCCCAAAAAGAAAAAGATTAAACTTATTTTTAAAATCTTTTACGGTGAGTACAAGATAATATTCCACGCAAATATATTTTTATACTTCATCGAAAGAGATACCAGGATTAAATTATATTCATATAGATATCTTTTTATTACGCTGTTAATAGATTGAAATCAATGAAACTCAATCCATATTAATAATGACGATCACAAAGATTGCAAAATAGATATTTGGAATTCATTTACTTGTCTAGGTATTAAACGTTATGTGAGCCAAAGCTAATTATGCTTTATTTCATTAAGTATAGCAGTTCATTATCAGTAATGAAAATAATTTTCACTTTCTCAACGTAACACTATATATATATATATATATATATATATATATATATATATATATATATATATATATATATATATATATATATATTTCTTTACGCTCTCACACCCTGATTGAGCACTCTGGAAGAATAGCAGACTTTGAAAAAACAGTAGTATCTACGCATCGTTCATTCAGTAATGAATTAGAACACATTCACTACTGTCGTATGTATAGATGGTATATCACACACAAAAAGTCTTTCTCCTTCTACCGAGCTCAGAGGTAGAATCGCCGACTGACGCCAATTCGGTCGGGTTTCAATCCTGAGTAAAAAGCAATCGGATGTCTAGCCGTACTGATGAGCTCTGATACTGCGGATGAATATATATATATATATATATATATATATATATATATATATATATATATATAAGGAACATAAGTTGGATGTTTGTATAAACCCATTGGTAGTATAATATTTCATGGCTCTCTTATAGACCGCTCCTCAGACCAAATTCATACAACAATGAATGGTCAAAATTATCCAGAAAAAAGTCAAGACCCCCCCCCCCCCAAAAAAAAACGAAAAAGTGAAGAAAAAAACGGAAAGGACGTTAACTTAACTGTGTTAAATATTAGCGTCTATATTACATCTAGACGACACGACGGCCTTATCCTAGATTTACAAAGACAGTAGTTAAGGAAGTCAATAAAACTTGACTTGAATCTTTAGTTGTCTATTTTTATATGCATGACATTACAAATTAAAAATTAGAGATTGAATTTTTGCTAAAAAATGAATTGTTAGTTTTTCTTATTAATTCTAACCGTAATAATAATACTATTATATTATTCCATAAAACTTATTGGTAGTACAAATGACACACACACTGACACACACACACACACACACACACACACACACACACACACACACACACACATATATATATATATATGTGTGTGCGTGTGTGTGTGTGTTATTATTACTACCAATAAGTTTTATATATATATATATATATATATATATATATATATATATACTACTGGGCATAATTATTAGGCCACCCAACTTTAAAAAAGCTAGGGTTGCCTAATAATTATGGCAGGTAGTATCTATATATATTAAAAACAGAAATAGGGGTTGTTCCAACGAGAAAAAATCGTATAGAAAAATGCGGGAACTCGTGAACGTTTTGTTTAAAGTATAGATTTATTGTTAATATTATTAGTAGTATTACTTGCTTTTTTTATTATATATTAAGTGTCCATAATGATATTTGTATCGCTACACGTGTTTCGAGTCCAAAATTGACTCTCTTCAGGCGAATAAACTTGTGACTTTATGTATCGAGATCGGTTTGTCTTCCTGACTGTGGAAATATCGTGTATTTATAGATAAGTGGACTGTCAGGTCAGAAAATTCGTATGCGCGTGTGTGTGTGTTTACTGTTTTCTTTTTTTTTCTTTTTTCTTTTTTTTGTTTTTCTTTTTTTTTTTTTTTTTTTGGCGGGGACTTCACATTCGCTCGTTAAATCTCTTCCATTTTGGGAATCATTCACCTTTTGTTGACCAGATTATTTACACTGACTTGCGAAATTTGACTTAGTCTTTATACTTCAATGGTTCACGAAAATTTTTTAGCGCGTTTTTAGTGTGTGTGTGTGTGTGTGTGTGTGTGTGTGTGTGTGTGTGTGTGTGTGTGTGTGTTAGGTTTTTCCATGCTGTTTTGTTGAGGGAAGGTTTTTTTTATAAATATTTCTTCCTGCATCATGAGCGTGTCATAATCTGCATTTTGGTAGACAGGCATTACTCTGAATTTACCGCCACTACCTAGTTAAATATTATTTCTGTGCAGGGCTACTCTTTAAAAAAAATTTAGCCAAAGAAAGATGAATGATTCCCAAAATGGAAGAGATTTAACGAGCGAGTGTGAAAAAAAAACAAAACAAAACAAACACGCACGCATATGAAATTTTTGACCTGCTCACCGACCACTTATCTATATATACACGATATTTTCCACAGTCAGAAAAACAAACAGATTATGACATGTAAAGTCACAAGTTTATTCACGAAAAGAGAGTCAACTCTTGTTTCAAAATACTTGTAGCGACACCAAAACCATTACGGACACATAATATATTACACAAGCAAGCAATAATAATAATAATAATAATAATAAATTTAAACTTTGAACAAAACGTTCACGGCTTATATATATAGGCAGCATATCTTCATTTAAGCATGTTTGATTGAATAATTTTAACATATGCGCAAGTTTCTTGGTATGGCGATATAGTTGTTCTTTATGAAAAGTTGTCACTTATAAATATCTTATAGTTTAGCCTTAGCATTTAAATAAACATCCCCGCTTACATTCACGATTTAGGGAAATATTAATTGACAATACATGACTATGAAAATAACAAAGAAAAAATTCAAATTTTCGAAGGCATCTTTATCAAAAACTAAAAACCGACACTAAACAAAATTATAAGTATAGTAACAATGTTTAAAATGACAATAACGGTAGGTTTGTTAAGATTGTAATTTCTAAAGAAAAACACAGTAGTTTAAATATGGAAAATGCATGTATGATCGATGTTAAAACTAAATTACCTTCCTTACACCATATAGTTTTCAAATCAGAGTCGCGTTCTTCCGGGTATACTCAAAAATTGTAAAGATTAAACTATAAGTTATTTATAACTGACAATTTTTTATAACAAACGACTATATTAATTGCGTCTTAAAAGTCAGCCCCACTTAAGAGTATCTTTAACAAGATTGAAAGTACTTGGGATTATAAAAATAAAAACAATTAAATGCATATATTGCCTTTCTTGGAATCTTTAATCATAATATGAAGAAATTTATTAGTGATTACGAGAAGATTCAAATTAAAATAAGTAGACAAAATAAGACTAAATTATTTAATCGAACATATATGTGTGTTTATGAGTGTGTGCGTGTGTGCGCGTGTGTGTATGTGTGTGTGTGTGTGCGTGTGTGTGTGTGTGTGCGTGCTCGCGCGTGTGTAAACGTTCTCATATTATCTGTAGAGTAGAACCATATGACTAAATCAAAAATAGGAAAACTATTTAGTATGTGGTGAATTCGAAACGTTTCGTCTACTGACAGACTTTATCAAGGCAAAAAAATATACGAAAATAATTGATTTGAAATAAAGTATCTATAAACAAAAAGAAAATGTTGTTGGTTACTAGAAAATTATAAAACGCTCATAAATATTCAACAGATCAACTGATAAATATTAGATATTTAATTACGTCATTTTTCATACTGGAAGAGAATTTTTGAATATCAAGTGTATTGTTTGGATTGTTAGGATATACGATATTGAAATGATGTTTTTTGTGACATGTTTGTTGTGTATGTTAACGTTGGAGAGTTGTAAGAAAGTTGAGATTGGGAAAAAACCGCGGTGCAGATTAATATTTTGATAATATTTGATGGCAGCCAACAATATACTTCATATGAAAAAATCCTCTTCGAGTAGCAAAATGACGTAAATATATATATAATATTTTTTAGTTGACCTCATGAATATGTATGAGCGTTTTATAATTTTCGCCAAAAAAGAGCAGCTGAATTATGGAGAGGACGAGAGTGTCAGGATGACTTCCACTGCCACCAGCGAGGAAAACGTTCCTGTGCATGGATAATAGGCAACTGATTGTAAATTGAAGAGCCAATATGGTTAGAATATTCTGTACAAGAACTGAAAATATTCTGAACAATTAACTTGACATGACGAAGGTTTCTGCTGGAAAACTTCTGATCAAAAACGCACCAGGAGTAAATTTGAAATTGTTTGAGATAACACATCACTTAATAAGTCCCGGGCTTGACATATATACGACTCCACTAATAAAAAATCCATATGATTTTTATGAAGTACTAACCTTCAAATGGTACGTAAAAAAATGTGGGTCCAATTGGATTATTAGTTTACAAATTACAGTTATTTAAGTAAGCTAGTTACAAATTTTTAAAACAATGAAAAAATCTGAAATTCATGTGTTGATAAAGCATTGCATTCTGTTGAGAAAAATGCTGTTCAGGCAAAGCAATGTTTTGATAAGTGTTATTCGGACTCTGCACAGTTGCAAATAACGGTTAAGAGGTAGTATGCTGACTGTAAACGCGGTCGTACAGACACAAATGATGCTTAACGCTCAGGTCACCCAAAACCGGCAGTTGTTCCAGAAAACACACACACACACACACACACACACACACACACGCACGCACGCACACACACACACACACACGCGCACGCACACATACACACACACACACACACACACACAAACACGTTTTAGCCGATGATAAATTGAAGTTGCATGAGACAGCAGAGGAGTTGAACATATCAAGAAGCAGTTTATTCAACATTTCGCATGAACATTTATTATTGAGAAAGCTGTGTTCAAAGTGGGCGTTTGCTCACAGTCGATCAAAAACAACAATGCGTTGACGTTTCAGAGCGTTGTTTGCAATGGTTTCAAAGCAACAAAAATGAGTTTTTGCGTAAATATGTGACAATGTATGAAACATGGATCCATCACTTCACTCCGGAGTCAAATCGGCAGTCAGCTGAGTGGACAGCAGCAGGTGAATGTCGTCCAAAGCGACCAAAGATGCAATCATCAGCTAACAAAGTTTTGATCGTCATATTTTGGAATGCGCAAGGTAGTTTGTTCATCGATTACATTGGAAAAGGAAAGAACCGTCACTAGCGAATATTATAAAGCATTATTGGTGCGTTTAAATGAAGAAAACGCCAAAAAATGGCCACAAATGAAGAAGAAAAAAGTGATCTTTCACCAAGACAACGCACCGTGTCACAAGTCCATCGCAACAATGGCAAAACTACATGAATTGTACTTCGAATGGCTTCAGCATCCACCCTATTCTCCGGATTGGACCCCCAGCGACTACTGGCTGTTTGCAGACCTCAAAAGAACAAAGAATTCGAACCTGCGACCCCTATCAACATAGAGGAAACCACCAATTGAGCTGGTGCATCTTTGACAACTCGACCAGAATTAATCCACAGTTTAAACGAAGTCAAATCAAGCTTTATATAACACAATCTTCGATTCTACGCAAATAACCATCTCTGCTCTGAAATGTATCGTAATGTCAACAAATGTAAACATACAACGTTACAGAAAATCCCGAAGATTAACAGGTTCGAATCCTGCTGAATGACACATATTTTCGTAACAAAGTTTATCGTAAATAATCAGGCCGGGAGAAATAAATATATAAATATACTGTTAGATTAAAAACAAAATATTTACTCAAATACGAGTATCGATTAAAAATAATGGTAAGACAAATAAATTAAATATGTCGGTTTAAAAACCATTTCATTAATCTTCGGGATTTTCCGTAACAATATATATTGAGACAAAAAATCCCATTCTTAGATGGCCTTGTGGAGTCTTGTGATAATACTTTCACTACTTCACTATATATAAAAAAAAAAACACCAGTAAAAATTCTTAGATATGAAATTAGTGTTATGAAAAATTTCTTCGCGAGAGCCTGCGAGAGCCTGCGAGATCAAATCTTCCCGCTTGCTTTTCTTCAAAGAAATTTATAACTCGAAACAAACACTTGTTATCAACGGATTTCCAAATTACTCGGTTGACTACCACATTACATTTTTTCTTTTAAACTTTACCAATAACAACAATAAACGGATAAAAACAATAACATTAATCTTTTCTACAAAAACTAAATGCAGAGAAATTATAAACAGGACGAATCTTCACTTTGGAACATTATCCGAAAATACGCAACTCTCGATGACTTAAACAAAATAATAAATAATTAAGCAAAATTTTAAAAAGGCACACCTCATCATCAAAAACAACATTTATATATGCAAGATCCAAACCACAGCGAATCAACATTATTTACGAATTTACATGTCTTTTGAAGAATTCTCTTTTGGATTCACCTAATTTCGTAAATAATTATATCGGCCACACGATTACAAAATTAACGCGAAAACTCACATTGCATCTCTCAGAACAGAAGTCATTTCGATCTCTTTTAAAGACACACGAAGACCTACCCAACCCAATCCGGAACATACTTGTCTACAACACAAATGGCATAGCTTTAGTCACATGCAAAAAGGGTTAAAAATAATGGAGACATTATTGATCATAAAAGAAAATCCAACACTGAATAATATCAACAACGAACACGCTAACAACGTGCTTACCGTGTTCGGAACATAAAACATAAACACTATTCTACAAACATACATACATTATATTCTGTTACACGTAAAATAAAATCCATCCACAATAATGGCTAAAACTATAGCCGAAAGCGCTCAGATAAACAAAACATTCGGACAATTTTTCATGTAATTTATGCCATCAAAAGAAAAATATCATAAGATCACATGACAAATTACATAAAAAAATTAACCTTGTCTGGTATTTTTAATGAAATCAGCATATATATATAGTCAACCGCAGACAGAACTGTTTCGCTGTATCACAGCTTATCAGTACGGTTAGACATCCGAGTTGAGCCGAGTTCGAATTCCAGTTGAATACCCTGCATTCACTTAAACATTGGTACCCTTTGGAAAGGTATTAATCCGTCCCTACCCTCCAGTTATGGGTTAAATAACAAGGGTAGGAATTGGGGGCCCTGCCCTTAAAAGCAAATCCCAATTAAGCTTGATACTCGAAAAAGAAAAAAGTATTACTAGACACAAAACTTATATAAAAACAACAATAAATTGTTGAAAAGAAAAAGGTATTACCAAAAATAAATAAATAAAAATTTAGTTAGCAATAAATGACCCGCCGAGGTTGATATGCCAAAAAAAGAAACCAACCAACATATTTTTCTTTTGTAAGTCTTTCAATATCTAAAGGGGTTGACATTTAAAAACACGAAAAACAGGGATGTTGATTTAAACATGTGTCCCTCACTAAATATTTACTTTTACTGTGAAACCAATAAAACGTAAACGCAAATTCTACTATAACAGCTTCTTTTCTCGCACTTCCCACCTGTGCAATTCCTTTCTGCATACTTGCTTTCCCGACAGCTACAATCTCTAAGAATTTAAATTTAAAATCAATAGTCGTCTCCTATCTCACTAATTTGCATCGTCTCTCTCATGCTTCTTTCTAAGTCCACTCCACACTCATCAATATTCTCATCCTTCTCTTACCCACTTCCTGTCACCCCCTATAACTTGTCACTCTTTCTCATAACTTTCCTCCTATGTAACCCCCTTCAAACAGTGACAATAAAATGCCTTGCTTGGGACGATATGATTATTAAAAAAAATTCTATTATATTTGTTCATATAAAGTGGGGGATCGATTCTACATTACAATCAATATATAATCTGATCCCTCGTTTTAGAGCCAGAGTCATCCTTCTCTTACTCACTTCCTGACACCCCCTATAAACTGTCACGCTTTCTCATAACTTTCCTCCTATGTAACCCCCTGCAAAACAGTGGCAGAAAAATGCCTTGCTTGGGACGATATGATTATAGAACAAAAAAACAGCTTCTCGGAAAAATAAGTTTCTCCATTTCAGTAACTGTTTTGCTGTTTCCGGTATTGATGGAGCTTTTTGTTTGGAGTTGTGTAGAATATCAGCATCTTGATTATGTCATTATTTTTTTTTCTTTGAGTTACACGTGCTATCCATTTTAGTTGTTGCTGCTTTTCAAAATCCTCGAGAGATGTGGTCTTTGTTATTTGGCATAGTACACGAGATTCGACGAAGGATAGTCCTCGCTGAAACCTACAAGCTTCATTTGCACGAAACAAATTTAATCACCGATCTAAGAACGCAATTTTATACAGCTGATATTTCTGAACGATTTTCCTAGAACTCATGAAATCCGTTCAATTTTCTTGATCTGGGTTATTTAACTACATGAGTCGATATTTTAGGTTAATGTTTTCGTTTTGTATCAACTTGCGGTATTGTACGAAACTACCTCCAGTCCAGTCTAGTCTAAGTTCAATTTCCTTATCTTTTCTCCTAAATTTCATATAACTTATCCATGCACCGAATACATACACCAGATGACTCAATAAAAGAATCTAATTACAAAGCTACTCAGAAACCAAGGAAAAACAACTGAAATGTAAAATTATAAAATATCTATTTTTCAATGTTTTTCTTGTTGCTTTTTCTGTGCATCAGGTTTCATTGTCAGAATCAGTTCATAGCGTAAAAGAAAATATATCTACGCAAAATCATTTGCGTCTCTAAGCTTTCAATAAAGAAAAAAATTATGACAAATAAAAATATATTTAACCAATTGTCTGACATATTTATCATAGCGATCCATTCACATTCAAATTTACTCACTGTATATATTTATAGATGTACATATGTATTTAAGTAGATCCTTTTTTAAATTCGACATGATTTCTAGTTGCTATAAACCTTATATTTAGTAAGGAGACGTTTTTGAGTTTATATTCACGGATTTTATTTTCTTGTTACAGCGATCTACGCTAGATGCTATTAATGTCACTGTCTAATAAAATGAAAAAACATGGATACCAATTAAAGTACGTGTACCCACTAAAAACAACGTTCATATATATATATATATATATATATATATATATATATATATATATATATTTAATCATATCACCCCGAGCAAGGCGGTAACGCCACTGATGTGCAGGGGGCTACGTAAGAGTGAAAAGATTGGAAAAGAAATCCGGAAACCACATCCTAAACAGGAAAAAAGAGATGAGCCTCTTTACCTGTTCAATAGACGGGGGTAGAGTGTGAACCGGGCGATATATATATATATATATATATATATATATATATATATATATATATATATATATATATCGCTCCACCATAGATAGCCTCCTGATCAGACGAGGTTTTTATCATGCTTATATAACACAATCTTCGATTCATCGTAAACAAACATATCCGCTCTGAAATGTATCGTAATGTCAACAAATGTAAACATGTTACGGAAATTAACGAATTTTAACGAAACTTGGTTATAAGCGACCGACAATTTGTAATGAATTATTTTGAATGTAAAAATAGGGATCGCATATATATATATATATATATATATATATATATAGTATTGTAACTAAGTTGTATAACTCGTAGGTTTTTTAACCTTGTGTTCATACATTAACTTATATAAAGAGTGTTCGATACAAATGTAGAGCGTTATACTGTAATAGTTGTTAGAATCGTTTATAAATTCATAATATCACTACACAAAAATTTTCGTGTTTCGAAGCTAGCCCTGTATGTGGACTGCTTCTTCTTCAGGTAATTTTTTGATACTATGAATTTATAAACCATTGTAACAACTATTACAGTATATATATATATGTGTGTGTGTGTGTATGTGTGTGTGTGTGTGTGTGTGTGTGTGTGTGTGTAAAAATTAAGAGAGACACGTTATTCCGCTTTTATTGTACAGAAGATTTTACACGTGTAAAATCTTCAGTACAATAAAGATGAAAGCTGAAGATGGTTCGCCTGAAATAGGCATATATATATATATATATATATATATATATACTAGCAGGTGTAATGAAAGCTTTAAAACTAATCCATGGTCCATGGTCCTGGAGCTCAGACTCAGCTTAAAGAATATTTGTATGAAGTTTGGTGAGAATCGGATAAAACTTGTGGATTTGTATTAAGGACATACAGACAGATAAGCAGACACACACACACACACACACACACACACACACACACACACACACACAAACACACACACACACACACAAACATCTTGCCTTTTATATATATATATTATTGATTTTCTGCACTATTGTAAGAACTGCAACCTTGAAACTTCTGAATATCGTTTCTTATGTCTTTGTCTATGAGTGTATCAAATTTGTTTTAAATCGGTCCACTCCATCTATAACACGATTTTTTCGATTATCGATTTTCGATATTTATCGGGGATACTTCGATACAAGACCTAGCTAAGAACACTCGCAGACGTTTATACTACAACTGTGTAAATAATCAAGAAAATCGGTTCAGCCGTTTTGAAGTCTATAGGAAACGGATATACACACACACACACACACACACACACAGGCAAAGTTCCATTTATAAATAAGTTAAGACATATATATATATATATATATATATATATATATATTTCTGTGATGAGGTATTGTAAATATTTACACTATTTAAATTGTTCAGACTGTTATACTCATATTTATTGTTGTATTCACAACATTTCGTTCGTTGAACACTCCAGTCCTCCGCAGGTTATATATGAATTTGCTTGAGCCACAAGATTAGCAACTAGGTCCCACCCTTTTACTGTGAAACCAATAAATTGTAAACGCAAATTCTACTCCAGTAGTTTCTTCTCTTGCACTTTCTGCTTGTGGAATTCCCGTCCGTTTACTTACTTTCCCGACAGCTACAATCTTCAAGAATTCAAATGTAAAGTCAATAGTCATCTCCTATCTCACTAACTTGCTTCCTCTCTCTCTCTCTCTCTCTCTCTCTCTCTCTCTCTCTCTCTCTTGCTTCTTTCTTCGTCCACTCCACTCTCATCAGTATTCTCATCCTTCTCCTACCCCTTTCCTGACACCCCCTGTAAATTGTTACTATTTTTCACAACTTTGCTCTTATGTAACCCCCTGCAAAACAATGGCAGTAAAGTGCCTTGCTTGGGACGAAACGATTATAAAAAAAAATGTGTCAGAATTTCAAACCAAATCTTTTATTTAAAGAAAGATTTTATAAATGTCAACTGACGGCAACATTGCCTGCTCGGTTAATGAAGTTTCCTTGTAAAGAAACGACTATTGATGTACATACCAGGTCACGATCAGTAGCGAGGAAGTAGACGGATACTCCAGACAATACAGTTAGTCCCTGAGTTACGACAGTCCTGGCCTATGGCAATTTATGGTTACAGCGCAATCCCCATTAATCTTGCTTCGATTATCAACCAGTCAGTACCATACACATTTCGAGACATGATTACCCAAAGGCAGAAGATTATCCCGCATGAGGTTGCCATGGTTTTCTGCGGTAGACTGGTTGCCAGCCAAGGCTATAGAACCCAATCTGACCTGCCATTTAACCCATAGCTGGAGGGAGAATAGATAAATTATATTACATTATTATATTATCTATAATTAATGGGTGATCAGTTTATTACTTTATAACAGTAGAAAACCGATCCTCCACTTTACGCCCAGTAGGTTTTAATTCTGTTTCCAACTATTATATTCAATTATTTAAATGCCATACGTGATACTCGCTTTGAGCGATCATGTCTCGAAAGAGACATGACTGACTGGGCAGAAGATTATCCGGCGGTAGGTTGCCATTGTTTTCTGCGGTAGACTGGTTGCCGACAAGTCCTATTATTTAACCCATAACTGGAGGGAAGAGACGGATTAATACCTTTTCCGAGGGTATTTGTGAATGCAAGGAATCAAACTGGAATTTGAACTCGGCTCCCCGATTTGTTGTTCCGAATCGATAGCCACTGCACCACAACGCATGTCCTGTTTCGATTATAAGTTGTTGAATTCCCGATAAAAAAGAAAAACAAACTCGAACTGAGTTGCTACGTCTTCCAAAGTACCACAAGAAAGACAAAATCATCTCATCTACAGAGAGCCAATGACATCACTGGCAATATACAAGCAGCTTTTAACAATTTCATTTTATATGTACTATTTTCATTGCATTTTATTATATTTATTTAAAAGTTATGTGTTTGAAAATTTTCAGTGGGTACTCTTATCTGAGTGGATATTCTGTTTTTCTATAATTAAACAGTATATATATATATATATATATATCAGCCAACCTGAATATTCGAGTGGATATCGGCTCGGAACGAGAAATCGGGGAGCCGAGTTCGAATTCCAGTTGAATTCATTGCATTCACTTACGCGCAAATGCCCTTGAGAAAGGTATTAATCCGTCTATTCCTTCCAGTTATGGGTTAAATAATAGGACAGACTGGGTTCTATAGCCTTGGTCGGCAACCAGTCTACCGCAGAAAGCAATGGCAACCTACTGCGGGATAATCTTCTGCCCAGTCAGTCATGTCTCTTTCGAGACATGATCGCTCAAAGCGAGTATCACGTATGGCATTTAAGTAATTGAATATAATAGTTGGAAACAGAATTAAAACCTACTGGGCGTAAAGTGGGGGATCAGTTTTCTACTGTTATAAAGTAATAAACTGATCACCCATTAATTATAGATAATATATGGCACTTAACTAACTTGTTAGGAAAATATGCATCTTCCGGCAGGATTTGAACCTGCGGCATTTATATACCTAGGGGAAGCCGTTAATTGATTTAATGTACTTTAACCACTCGACCACAGAAGATGCATATTTTCCTAACAAGATTTCTCGAATATTCAGGCCAGTGGATGTAGATAAATGTACTGTTTAATTATAGAAAACCGAACATACATTCAAATACAAATACATTAAAAATAATGTTTAAACAAATAAATTGAATATAAATGACATTTCGTAACTTTCCTTAAAATTACGTAATTCTATAATAGGTCTTATATTTATGACCTCCATTTATTACTTTTTATTTCTAATTATGACAACATATGTCATAGAAATGTTTTTGTCTTTGATTATTACTTATATGCATCAGAAAAGTTGAGTGATATAAGTGTTTACTCACGTAAAATCTCGGGTACATTCTGATTTACATGGAAAATTGCTTTACAATACATTGTAGGTATGAAACTCTGTCGTTAAGTCGAGGACACGCTGAATAGACAAATACTAAAGTATTTATTTTTTCACAGTATAAAGTGTGAGAAAGTATTTTCAAGAGATCACAATTGGTAATCTTTTATATTCAGTCAGTTAAGTGTCATACTTGTTACACGTTTGGGCGATCATGTCTCGAAAGAGACATTACTGGCTGGGCAGATTTTTTATCCTGTTATTTAAACTATAGCTGAAGGGAGAAGAGCGGATTGTATTAATTAGTAATTAATGGGGGATCAGTTTGTAACTTCCTAACAATAGAAAACTGATCCCCCACTTTATGCCCAGTAGAAGTTTTTCGTGTTTTCAACTATTATATTCAGTCAGTCAGTTAAGTGCCATATATGATACACGTTTGGGCGATCATGTCTCGAAAGAGACATAACTGACTGGGCAGAAGATTTTCTATCCTGTTTTTTAAACTATAGCTGAAGGGATAAGAGTTAAGCGCCATATGTGATACATGCTTGGGCGATCATGTCTCAAAAAGGTATAACTGACCGTACAGAACAGTCCTCTGAGTAAATGGTATCATGGCTGAGACTAAGAACTACAATTATACCTACTTAGAGCCAAACCCGAAGCAAAACTAAAATAAAAGGGCTAAAAAAAAAATACAGACATACAGGCAGATAAACAGACACACTGACGAACATCTAGCCTTATATATATATATATATATATTATCGATTTTCTGCAATATTGTAAGAACTGCAACCTTGAAACTTCTGAATATCGTTTCTTATGTCTTTGTCTATGAGTGCATCAAATTTGTTTAAAGTCGGACCACTTCTCCTATAACCCGATTTTTTCGATTATCGATTTTCGATATTTATCGGGGGTACCTCGACACAAAACTCGCAGACGCTGAAAGTACAACTGTGTAAATTTTCAAGAAAATCGGTTTAGCCGTTTCGGAGTCTATAGGTAACGGACACACACACACACACACACACACAGACAAAGTTCCATTTATAAATAAGTTTAGATATATCGTAGAAATGTGTTGATATTCGCTAGATTATTACTTCACTATTGCGTAAACATCGTCGTCGTCTTGCGGCCTTGACCGAGATCGAACCCACTACACTCATCCAGTATTCCCTGTGCATTTGGAACCCTGGCGCAATTTGTAACGAAATTCATAATCTTGTCAAAAAGCTGAATACTTGATGCTTCGCCAGGGCTACCAAGGGTGTTTTTATTGTGACACCAACACTAGATGGGTTGCCTTCAGGCCCCATCTCGTTATTTAACCCATAACTGGAAGGAAATGACGGATTAATACCTTTCCCAAAAGTACTAGTGCTTAAGTGAATGCAGGGTACTCAACTGGAATTCGAACTCTACTCACCGATTTCTCTTTCCAAGCACCACAACGCACATCCGTCACTGAACGCTTCTAGCGCCTGGTATTCCCTAGCGGTCTCCCATCTAAGTACTGACCAGGCTCACGTTGCTTAACTTCGGTGGTCAAACGAGAACCGGTGTATTCAACGTGATATGCCTAAACATAGGTGGGTGACGGAAGTGCTTATTCACGAAAAATCGCTTATTCGGCGAAGGTACGTTTTGTCAGCTTGTTTGACTTGTTGTCGTTAACTCTCCCCACCTCTCTCTCCCTCTCTCCCCCTCTCTCTCTCTCTCCCTCTCTCTCTCTCTCTCTCTCTCTCTCTATTCTTAATAGTCAAATTAATTATTCTCTTCGTAATAGTTTTAATTATTAAATATTCCAATTAATCCAAACCTAGAAATAAGCATGAAATTTAAAGCTTGGTTAATTTTAAGTTTCAGTTTTTAAAATCCCATCATTCAAAATGGCAGCAACTGTTTTATCAAAGCATGGAAGAAACAAAGGATACCTTTTTATTTTTGATGCGGCGATGGCTACCTTTTTATTTTTTATGCAACGAGTAAATGTTTTCTTGAATTATAGTTCTGGAGATTATCTTTTTGCTTTTTTTTATAATCGTATCGCCCCAAAGCAAGACATTATACTGCCACTGTTGTGCAGGCGATTACATCGGAACAAAGTTATGAGAAGGAGTGACAGAATAAAGGGGGTATCAGGAAGCGGGTAGGAGAGGGGTGAGAACACTGAAGAAATGAGATGAGAGCATGAGAGAGAGGATGCAAGTTAGTGAGATAGGAGATGACTATTGACTTTACATTTAAATTCTTGGAGATTGTAGCTGTTGGGAAAGCAAATAAATGGAAGGGAGTTCCACAGGCGGGAAGTGCGAGAAAAGAAACTGATGGAGTAGAATGTAAGTTTACATTTTATTGGTTTCACAGTAAAAGGTGGGGGACCTTGTTGCTAATCTTGTTGCTCGAGTAAATTTATATATAGGGGGCACCGGTGAGCTAAGTTCATCGAAGTAGAAGCCGTGAAAGTATTTGTAGAAGAGAGACAAGGAACCCACATTACGTCGGTGAAAAAATGAGTGTATCTGAGCTGCCAATTCGAGATCTTCATTATGTACTTGACAAAATCCCAGTCTTTTCTCTGTTCGACTGCCAAGAGAATTCTTTCACGATCACTACAGTTTTAACCTGCTTAAGTCTAGAGTCAACCGTTATTTGCCCCCACCCACACACCACCGCAACTCCTCATAACCCTGTGCCTCTTACCTTTTACTAATAATCCTCTACATCAAGTGGATCTTCGGCTTTATGAACATTATTGTAAAAAAAAGAATGTATCTATATTTCTGAGATGAGGTATTGTTTACAACATTTTCAACAAAGAAGAGGACAATAGTCCGAATGATGTAAATACTGTAAATACTACCTCATCTCAGAAATATAAACAAATAGAATGATCTATTATTAAACGTCGTACAAATGGCAACAAAGATGAGGACAATAGTCCGAATAATGTAAATACTGAAAATACTACCTCATCTCAGAAATATAGACAAATAGAATGATCTATTATTAAACGTCGTACAAATGGCAACAAGGATGAGGACAATAGTCCGAATAATGTAAATACTGAAAATACTACCTCATCTCAGAAATATAGACAAATAGAATGATCTATTATTAAACGTCATACAAATGGCAACAAAGATGAAGACAATAGTCTGAATAATGTAAATAGTGTATATACTACCTCATCTCAGAAATATAAACAAATAGAATGATCTATTATTAAACGTCGTACAAATGGCAACAAAGATGAAGACAATAGTCTGAATAATGTAAATAGTGTAAATACTACCTCATCTCAGAAATGTAAACAAATAGAATGATCTATTATTAAACGTCGTACAAATGGCAACAAAGATGAGGACAATAGTCCGAATAATGTAAATACTGAAAATACTACCTCATCTCAGAAATATAGAAAAAATAGAATGATCTATTATTAAACGTCATACAAATGGCAACAAAGATGAAGACAATAGTCTGAATAATGTAAATACTGAAAATACTACCTCATCTCAGAAATATAGATAAATAGAATGATCTATTATTAAACGTCGTACAAATGGCAACAAAGATGAAGACAATAGTCTGAATAATGTAAATAGTGTATATACTACCTCATCTCAGAAATATAAACAAATAGAATGATCTATTATTAAACGTCGTACAAATGGCAACAAAGATGAAGACAATAGTCTGAATAATGTAAATAGTGTATATACTACCTCATCTCAGAAATATAAACAAATAGAATGATCTATTATTAAACGTCGTACAAATGGCAACAAAGATGAGGACAATAGTCCGAATAATGTAAATACTGAAAATACTACCTCATCTCAGAAATATAGACAAATAGAATGATCTATTATTAAACGTCGTACAAATGGCAACAAAGATGAGGACAATAGTCCGAATAAGGTAAATAGTGTAAATACTACCTCATCTCAGAAATATAAACAAATAGAATGATCTATTATTAAACGTCGTACAAATGGCAACAAAGATGAGGACAATAGTCCGAATAATGTAAATACTGAAAATACTACCTCATCTCAGAAATATAGAAAAAATAGAATGATCTATTATTAAACGTCGTACAAATGGCAACAAAGATGAAGACAATAGTCTGAATAATGTAAATACTGAAAATACTACCTCATCTCAGAAATATAGACAAATAGAATGATCTATTATTAAACGTCGTACAAATGGCAACAAAGATGAAGACAATAGTCTGAATAATGTAAATAGTGTATATACTACCTCATCTCAGAAATATAAACAAATAGAATGATCTATTATAAAACGTCGTACAAATGGCAACAAAGATGAAGACAATAGTCTGAATAATGTAAATAGTGTATATACTACCTCATCTCAGAAATATAAACAAATAGAATGATCTATTATTAAACGTCGTACAAATGGCAACAAAGATGAAGACAATAGTCTGAATAATGTAAATAGTGTATATACTACCTCATCTCAGAAATATAAACAAATAGAATGATCTATCATTAAACGTCGTACAAATGGCAACAAAGATGAGGACAATAGTCCGAATAATGTAAATACTGAAAATACTACCTCATCTCAGAAATATAGAAAAAATAGAATGATCTATTATTAAACGTCATACAAATGGCAACAAAGATGAAGACAATAGTCTGAATAATGTAAATACTGAAAATACTACCTCATCTCAGAAATATAGACAAATAGAATGATCTATTATTAAACGTCGTACAAATGGCAACAAAGATGAGGACAATAGTCCGAATAATGTAAATACTGAAAATACTACCTCATCTCAGAAATATAGACAAATAGAATGATGTATTATTAAACGTCGTACAAATGGCAACAAAGATGAAGACAATAGTCTGAATAATGTAAATAGTGTAAATACTACCTCATCTCAGAAATATAGACAAATAGAATGATCTATTATTAAACGTCGTACAAATGGC
>JBBBDQ010001227.1:902500-970000 GCA_037127315.1 Ascarosepion bandense
CTATCTATCTATCTCCTGTCTTCTATCTATCTATCTATCTATCTATCTATCTATTTCAGCCTGTCTTCTATCTATCTCAGCCTGTCTCTATCTATCTATCTATCTATCTATCTATCTATTTATCTATTTCAGCCTGTCTTCTATCTATCTATCTATTTCAGCCTGTCTCCTATCTATCTATCTATTTCAGCCTGTCTTCTATCTATCTATCTATCTATCTATCTATCTATCTATTTCAGCCTGTCTTCTATCTATCTATCAATCTATCTATCTATCTATTTCAGCCTGTCTTCTATCTATCTCAGCCTGTCTTCTATCTATCTATCTATCTATCTATCTATCTATTTTGCCTGTTATCTATCTATCTATCTATCTATCTATTTCAGCCTGTCTTCTATCTATCTCTCTATCTATCTATCTATCTTTTTTTGCCTGTTATCAATCTATCTATCTATCTATCTATCTATTTCAGCCTGTCTTCTATCTATCTATCTATCTATCTATCTATCTATCTATCTATCTCAGCCTCTCTGCTATCTATCTATCTATCTATCTATTTTTGCCTGTTATCTATCTCTCTCTCTCTCTCTCTCTCTATATATATATATATATATATATATATAAATATATATATATATATCAGCCTGTTATCTATCTATCTATCTATCTATCTATCTATCTATCTATCTATCACAGTATGTTTAAAACTGCTGAAATTATTTTACTAGGTTAGACCTTCCATTTTCATTTGAAAGATAGGCTTATTTCCTATTGACCAAATTCGAACATTCTCGCACTACCGAAATAGACTGATCCTTTCGTGAAAGTAAAGAAACGCTTCCGGCGTCGTATTTTTAATTTAAGAACAAAATTTACTTTTCTATGCTTCTGAGATGAGGTTGTTTTTACATTATTTACACTGTTTGAACTCTTGTCTTCATCTGTACTGTCATGTTTACAACGTTTCGGCCGTTGTATGGTCTGGCCTTCTTCAGGTGCTTTATTTCGATCAATGGGGTATATTATTCTCATTCCATGTGCGATGGCACTTCAGGATGCCATCTACTTATCCCCTTTTAACTCAACACTCTAAGTTATTTGTGCACCACTGCTGTAGCCAGGTATTGAACTCACAACTTTTTTTAGTTCAAGTCACTGGAACTAACCAACGCCTATATCCAATGGACCATGTGTCTTTGAAGGCCGGAATGTACAAATGTATGAATCCATTTCTTCTCCTCAGATGTGGGTTAAGAAGTAAGACAGTTATCAGTGAACCGTTATTTTTTCCAAAATGACTGCTTACATATCTAATAATATTTTATGGTTTTATATAACCTGCAAAGTGTTGATAAGCCGTAGAAAACAAATCAATTTTTTCGAATTACTCAAAGAAAATATACATACAACCAATGATGTCGTCATGGGTTCACCTAAAGTAGCAACACTATCAGTATCAATATTTTACCGTTTAAACATAGAAATCGAATTTTTTTCCAAAAAGCCCGAAACCCACATTTTACACCGTCTGCGTTGATGTTGTATTCATATTGACTAACAAAAGAATGATTTAAATATCTGAGAACAACCTTAAACCCAATCCTTAATCATAATATTACTGTCTGCTAGAGCGGCTAGTCAATTCCTGTTGTAGACGTATGCTCAGGCACATCTGTCTTTGTTCAGCAACCACAGAGTCCACCGGTGGTATATACTACAAATATGTTGAGCAGACTCTAGTTCTGGGTGTGAGCACAAAATCCGAAATGGTCATTAGTTCTAACAAGGTCAGTACGCTAATCGGTCACGATGACTTGTGACTTCATGTTCTCACAACCATCGATAAAAAATTCCGTCTATACGATTTCACTCACAGAGCTTGGCTCTAACCGTCATATGATTTTCACGTACTTCCAAAAAACGCATGTTGGAATCAAGAATTCACCTTCCTGGTAAATCGAGGTGAAATTCGAACCCGGGTCTAACCCCTAGATTACATGCTATGAACTTAACATAAATAAAAGAGTTTCTTTTTTTAATGTTAATTGATTCGAAGAATGAAAACTTCAAAACAGTTGACTATAAACAGATTTTAGACATTAAACCCATTAACAAAAGTAGTTAATACCCACATAGATACAAAATGGTCATTAAAAATCTAAAGTTATATAATAAGTGGAACTTTGTCTGTCTGTGTGTCTGTGTATGTGTGTCCGTTAACTATAGACTCCAAAATAGCTGAACAGATTTTCTTGAAAATTTACACAGTTGTACTATAAGCGTCTGCTAGTGTTCTTAGTTAGGTTTTGTGTCGAGGTACATCCGATAAATATCGAAAATCGATTATCGAAAAAATCAGGTGATAGAAGGAGTGGTCCGATGTTAATCAAATTTGATACACTCATAGAAAAAAGGCATAAGAAACGATATTCAGAAGTTTCAAGGTTGCAGTTCTTACAATAGTGCAGAAAATCGATAATATATATATATATATATATATATATATATATATATATATATATATATAGGGTTTCTGAAAGATTTTTTCTGTTGCTGAGGTGATGTGTCGTCCCCCGTGGGGATCTTCATATCGAAATGGCCATTCAACATCTTTGAATTAATCCTTTTTTAATATATATATATATATATATATATATATATATATATATATATATAAAAGGCAAGATGATTGTGTGTGTGTCTGTTTATCTATCTGTATGTCAGTAATTTTTTTTTCAAACCTTTTATTTTAGTTTTTACTTCGGGTTTGGCTTTAAGTAGGTATAATTGTAGTTCTTAGTTTCAGCCATGATACCATTTACTCAGAGGACTTATTTAGCCTTCAAAATTCAGTTTACGACGAAAAAAAGTTATTTGATATCGATACCAGGAAATCAAAATTTGACTTATATCAATTCATTTCTCTTTCAGTCTACGGTTTCGCTTTAACTGGAAACAACTATTGCTTTTTAGTCATTCGTGCCAACGTCCAAAGAGTCTAAGTTTCAGGACCATGGATTAGTTTTAAAGCTTTCATTACACCCGAGCAACGACGGGCTATACTGCTAGTTAAAAATAATTCAATAGAAGGAAAACTTTTAAGGTCCTTTCGACTCACAATGTTTTAAAAAGCTCCAAAACATAAACCAAGCAAAAATTAACAATAATTTCTCTAAGTACACATTTATAAATCTACCATTGGCCCGTGCATTCGGTATTGCAGCGTGGTCTTGTTTTCCTGCTATATATCTCGAGATTCTCGCGAAAAACCCAAAGGGTCTGCAATGTAATAAGTCCTGACCTGGCATCTTGACTTCAGTCACTTTCCCTTCGACGTGATGTGGCTTCCCTCTGTCTTTTCTGTAAATATCTTTATGGCAATTCTTCTAATGAACTCTTCTCTTTGGTACCTCAACTGAGTGAGTTTAAGTGTACTACTTGGTTGGCATCTAGGTCTCATCGTTTTAATGTTGAAACCATAAGTTGTATTCTAATAGATTCTTCTCTCACAAACCCCACCTGTGGAAATCCCTTCCGGTTTCTTACTTTTATTAATTCAGTTACCATACGTGATATACGTTTGGACGATCATGTCTCTTTCGATCTATGAATGACTAGTCAGAAGGTTTTCTGCAATAGGTCTGCATTGCTTTCTGTTGCTAGACTGGTTGCACACCAAGGCTATAGAACTCAATCTGTCCTGCTATTTAAATTTCTGTATCTGCTTGATTTAATATCTACGACCTGTAATTAGCATTTCAGGCTACTCTTTTTACTGATGACAACTTCTTTTATTTTATGTTTAGTCCTTTCTTCTCGCTTTTCTTTGCTACATTCTGTAAGAGATCTTGTAGTTTCACAATACTTTTCTAAGTACCCATTTATAAATCCACCATTGGATATTTCAGCCATATCTCGTCTTGGGCTCCGACTATATATACGAGATTCTCTGCAAAATCTAAAGAAGGATCTGCAATGTAATCGGTCTTGACCTGGCATCTTGATTTCAGTCACTTTCTCACCGACGTTACGCAACTTTAGTCTGTCTTTTCTAGACATATTTTCATGGCAATGCTTCTGATTTGCTTCTTTCTTCGGTATCTCGATCTTGTGAATCTAAGTGTTTTACTATATTAGCAATTAGGTCTCAATATTTTGCTGTTGGACCAGTTAGATGCAACCGTATGTTCTGTTCTAATAGATTCTTCTCTGACACTTCTCTTTTGTGAAACACTTTTCTGGTTTTTTATTTCCCTGCCACCGAGAATATCAACAAATTTAAATTTAACGGCAATTACCATCTTTTGACTTCCTAAAACCTGTTAATTTATTGTCCTTTCTCCTCACTAAGTCTCCTCATTCTCTTTTACTTCCACTAACTACTTGTGTCTAAGTGGCCTTATCGCCTTGATTAGAATGAAAAATATTATATATATATATATATATATATATATATATATATATATATATATATATATATATATATAAACCTTTAATCCAAAAGGATAAGCAGGTAGGTCAATCACAAAAACCCGATCTTAATTAATATTAATTTCATTAATTTGAAAATTGATCAAGGTGGAGGGTTCAATGCAATTATTATATTCTAATTACAGAGCCAATTATAAAATAAAATAAAATTTCAATGTTCAAATTCGTTGAATAGCCATTTCTACGAGAATAATCGCGTCTTCAGGAACGAAAATATTTATTCAATCAAATTCAAATGACAAAAGATTTTATACCGGCAGAAGTAAAAAAAAATTCCATCACAGAAAAATAAAAAGGGGTGGGATTAATCATTTTTGGATTTAAAGAAGTAAACAGGGAAGCAGACAAATACATATGTTTATTTTTAGAAGAGACCTCCTTAGATAAGGGAGAGAGGTGTCTTCTTTGATTGAATAAATATTTTCGTTGCTGAAGACGCGAGATTATTCTCGTAGAAATGGCTATTCAACGAATTTGAACATGGAAATTTTGTTCTATATATATATATATATATAGTGTATTGAGGCAGCAGATAATTTTCTAAACATATATTGTTAAATATAACAGGCAATGAATGTCTATTAAATTTAATCATGAGCAGTTCTAAACATGGTATTTAACCCATAACTGGAGGGAAAGGACGGATTAATACCTTTCCCAACAAGGGTACCAGTACTTAAGTGAATACAGGGTATTTAACCCCCTGGAATTCGAACTCGGCTCACCGATTCCTCTTTCCGAGCCGATATCCACTGCACCACAACGCACATCCGTCACTATACGCTTACAGCACCTGGTATTCCCAAGCGGTCACCCATCTAAGTACTGACAAGGCTCAACGTTGCTTAACTTCGGAGATTCAACGTGATAGGCTGTAAGCCTTAAACAATGATGCAAATATTAACAACATAAAAGCACACTTATACATTTCTACAAACACCAACAACACAAAAAATGATTACTGGATATGAAAGAATTGCAAAGGAGTAAGTACAAAAGGGTAATCCAGAGGACAGTCAGTCAGTTAAGTGCCATACGTGATACACGCTTTGGGCGATCATGTCTCGAAAGAGACATAACTGACTGGGCAGAAGATTTTCTATCCTGTTATTTAAACTATAACTGAAGAGAGAAAAGACAGATTGTATTAATTAGTAATTAATGAGGGATCAGTTTGTAACTGCTTAACAATAGAAAACTGATCCCCCACTTTATTCCCAGTATAAGTTTTAATTGTTTCCAATTATTCAGTCAGTCAGTTAAGTGCCATTCGTGACACACGCTTTGGGCGATCATGTCTCGAAAGAGACATTACTGACTGGGCAGAAGATTTTCTATCCTGTTATTTAAACTATAGCTGAAGAGAGAAGAGACAGATTGTATTAATTAGTAATTAATGGGGGATCATTTTGTAACTTCTTAACAATAGAAATCTGATCCCCCACTTTATGCCCAGTAGAAGTTTTAATTGTTTCCAACTATTCAGTCTGTCAGTTAAGTGGCATACATGATACACGCTTTGGGCGATCATGTCTCGAAAGAGACATGACTGACTGGGCAGAAGATTATCCCGCAGTAGATTGCCATTGCTTACTGCGGTAGACCGGTTGCCGACCAAGGCTATAGAACCCAATCTGTCCTATTATTTAACCCATAACTGGAAGGAATAGACGGATTAATACCTTTCCCAAGGGTATTTGCGCGTAAGTGAATGCAGTGAATTCAGCTGGAATTCGAACTCGGCTCCCCAATTTCTCGTTCCGAGCCGATATCCACTGCGCCACAACGCACATCCTCAGAGGACAGTAGATAGCGATTAAAATTGATTTTAAATTTTTGAAGGGTAATGTTTCCTGGAAATTATGGATCTAAAATGTAATTTTGCAAATGAGAAGTTTGAGAAAAGAAACTCTTAACATAGAACTTACGGTTACATTTAGCCAACTCAACTGCAAAGTGATATGATTTCCACGTCAGTCAAGTACTGCGCATAAATTTTTAAAATGTCGAGTTACCATAGCGAAGAACACATCCGAACGATGACCATGAAAGCATTTGTTGTTGATTCCGGATGAGGAACCGCACAAAATAATGAACAACAAAAACCGGTTTGGAGATAGAAAAGGTACGTTATATTGAACGTAATATACAAACACACAGGAAAATCTCAATAGAAACGAAGAAAAGAGTGCTAGACTGCTACGTGATGTCAGTTCTTCGATACGGCAGTGAATGCTGGACAATATCATCGAAAATGAGGACAAAACTGGAAGCGGCCGAAATGTGGTTCTACAGAAGGGTGCTACGGATATCGTAGACTGAGCATACAAGCAACGACGAGGTGTTAGAAAGAATGGCAACAAAAAGGAAATTGATGCTGAGCATCAGGAAGAGACAACTGAAGTTCCTGGGACATGCAATGAGGAAGGAGAGCCTGGAGAACCTGATACTGACTGGCCAGATAGAAGGAAAGAGAGACAGAGGAAGGCAGCGGATAACATATTTGCAGGGCCTGATCAGGTGGATGACAGAACGGAGGTTGCCAGGAGCAACAGGAGCAAACATACTAAGAGCCACAAGGGATAGGGAGACGTGGAGAACCATGATCGCCTACGTCCTGAAGGGACAGGGCACATAGAAGAAGAATATACAAACTGGAACACGGGTTAATCAATTCAGGAATACTATTAGTAGAAATAAATATATACAAGTCTTGAAGTAAAATAGTATGTCCGGGTAACTTATTCTAGCTGAGTGGACTCAGAGCTAGTCTGGGTAACTTCGGTATCTGTCGGAACGCTTCGGTAACTGTAACGGATCTCTACGATTGCTCTCCATTGTAAACCTGCAACTCCAACTGAGATTCTAGATCTTCTAGTGTTCTCTCTATGGCAGGGTTATATGTGCACTCAGTCGAGTCCATTATCATATACAAAAAGGGGAGATCCCACAACAGTATTTATAGAAAAGACACGAAGAGGCAAAAGCGAGAAAGTCACTAAAGCCGAGCTGCCAAATCAGGAACTATAATATTGCTGCTGCTTCTTCATTGGATTTTATCAAGTGCTTAAGGTAAATTGCAAGGACACCGAACTATACTGTCATTCCGCCCCCTGCAAGGTGGCTATGTCACTCGGACGCAAGTAGCTTCTGAAAGTGAAATAGAATGAGAAAAAAATTTAGCGTGAAGAAAGAATAATAAAAGAACGGGTTTCAAGCAAACAGAAGATGACGATGCGCTTTGCCTTTAAATTTATAAATGTGCAAGAAGGATACAAGGCGTTCGTAAAGTCTGGACACATGTATATAAATTCGATGTTTACTCATCTAGCTAACAGAACTGTAAATTATTGAGACATTAAAAATAATCTATTGACTAAAATATTTCTTTAAACACCTTCCTATTCCATAACAGAAAAATGAGTATGTAGAAATTATCTTTTAATCTAAGAATTTCAAAAACATTTGCAAATTTGATTTGTTTATGAAGGAACACATTTCAAATAATGTGATATAAAGATTTAACGTATTTTGGAAAAATTTTATATATATATATATATATATATTTTCCTACATCAGCGACTCTGTAATCCTAAGTACACTGAGCTCTCCTCCTGCAGCATTTTTTAATATTCAAAATTTTTTAATATTAATTAGGATCAGGTTCTCGGAATTTACCTTCCTACTTTTCCACTTCGGATTAAAGAAAGAAATATATATATATATATATATATATATATATATATATATATATATATATATAAGAGGGCCAACCTTCCCTGAAGATCCGTTTAGGTGAAACCTTGGTAGTTTTGTTGGCTCACTAGGTTAATTTACTTATTCTGCTCTGCTTAAGCATTGAGCGCTTTTTTGTTATTGATTACTCGTCTCGGGTTTTTTTTTTTTTTGGGCTACGTACTGACTCGGTACAAATCGCTTTGGCTGATGTTCATGTGCTTAGCTCTTTCTTTTTTTATAACCATTTTTTCCTTCCGCATATATACGCGGAGTGTTTTTTCGAAACGAGTAGAGTGTTAAGTTTGCATTTATATATATATATATATATATATATATATATATATATATATATATATATCAAACATGAAACATAACAAAGAACTTTAGTTACTATTTAACCAAAATTTATAAAATGTACACACAGACACACACACATACAGATACATACACGCATAAATATGTTTATATATATGTTATAATTATATAATACAATTATCCCCGGTCTTTTGAACAGGAGTAGGGGTTTATCTATTGTGTTTCCTGTGTAAGAATGGGTTTCCAGTTCTTTCTAATGTCTTTTTGCATTTCTTTTCTCTTCTAGTTCCCCACTTGCGTCTTGGTGGCATAATTGCCTTGCTTGGGGGTGAAGTGATATATATATATATATATATATATATATATATATATATATATAATCTAAACTTATTTATAAATGTAACTTTGTCTCTGTGTGTGCGTGTGCGTGTGTGTGTGTCCGTTACCTATAGACTCCGAAACGGCTGAACCGATTTTCTTGAAAATTTACACAGTTATTCTATAAGCGTCTGCGAGTGTTCTTGGCTAGGTTTTGTGTCGAGGTACCATCGATATATATCGAAAATCGATAATCGAAAAAATCGGGTTATAGAAGTGGTCCGATTTTAATCAATATTTTACTCATAGACAAAGACATAAGAAACGATATTCAGAAGTTTCAAGGTTGCAGTTCTTACAGTAGTGCAGAAAATTGATAATATATATATATATATATATATATATATATATATATATAAAGCAAGATGTTTGTGTGTGTGTCTGTTTATCTGTCTGTATGTCCTTTATACAAATTCACAATTTTTATCCGATTCTCACCAAACTTCACACAAATATTCTTTAGGCTGAGTCTGAGCTCCAGGACCATGAATTAGTTTTAAAGCCTTCCTTACACCCGACCAACGCCGGGCTATAACTGCTAGTATATTATAAGCAGATCTCAACAGTTGAACCAGCGAATGAAGAGGGCTAGTTTTTTTTTTTTGTTTTGTTTTGTTTTTTTTAAAACTCTTCTCAAGAAACGACATATGCGTGAATGGATATTTTAAGTGAGTAAATGCCTGCACAATTCTGTACGCACCCTCTCAACATCCTCTTCAGGAACTAGCAGTAAATTTCAGCCCCAGGGTCGGTAGCGGGCGTGGTGGTAGGTGGGGGGGGGTCAGTTGTTATAAACAACGCATCGAATGCCCCTACCGCACTTAAGAACGCGACTTGAATTTTGATTTTTTGTTCGTTATTTCACCGCGCGTATGTGAAAATCTGTGTATGAATTTGTGTGTACGTGCGCGCCATTCTGCGTTAGTTATAAATCCATTCAGATATATGCCCCCCAGCTGTCAAATTACAATCCCGAACCAAGCCGACATATGTTTGGGGATTGTAACCACAAAATACTTACAAAGAGTTAGGTAACCATATAATTGGTTTTGCCGGAAAGAAAAACATTTTATCATTTTTTTTTCTTACTTACTCAAATGAGAATACCGGGTGAAATGCTAATTCCAACATTAACCAAGTAATTAAAATTGTAATGAGCAAGTGCAAATGTGCGTGTCTATATATTTAATTCAGAGCAGGCGCTTGCTGTTGAGTACGGTTTCGCAATCATGTTCCGCAAATTATTTCATAATGATCGTGAATTCTATTCTCCCTGGGAGCTCCAATACATTAGCATTGTGTTAATGTTAAACTTAGTAAATATTTCTATTACGTAACTCTAAGAGCAATGATTAGTGCATTAGTTACGAAAACTGATGTCGTCAGTTCGATCCTTATCAGCGGCTTCATGCCCTAATTAATGTTTAACTTTCATTGATCCACGAGAGGGCGGTGAAAATTTTCAAACGCATTTCCGAAAATCAAGTCCGACGATAAACATCCAGTATTTTAAAAATTCCATCTTTAGTTGTACTACGGACTTTTCAGGACAACGTTGTAATTAAGCACATTTTTTTTTTTAATCATCTCACCCCAAGCAAGGCATTCCACTGCCACTATTGCGCATGGGGCTACATAGGGGAAGGTAAAGAGGAGTGGTTAGACATAGGGAATGTCAGGAGGAAGGTGACAGATGAGTAAGGATACCGAGGATGAGGGTTGGGCAGATGGGAAGAGTGTTTGATAGAATGGGAGCAGGTTAGTGTGTTAGGAGGTGTCTATTGACCTTACATTTAAATTCCTGGAGATTGTAGCCGTCGGGGAAGCAATCGTGTGGAAGAGAATTCCATAGTCGGGAAGTGAAAACCAAGTATATACCAAGTATTCTACGTATATATATATATATATATATATATATATATATATATAATTCCAAGTGAAGAGGACTCAAGGTTTTTTTTTATATTTTGAGTGCCCTGGCATTTATTTTATTATAAACAGTGCTCAATATAATGAGTATTATAGAGCTTAATATAATATAATATAATTATATGGTTATGTCAATTTTACATTGATACATAGAAATTTCTATGTTTCGAGATTAATTTTCATCATCAGTATGCTGGTTAGTAGACAATTTACATTTAAAGATTTAAATGTAAATTGTCTGCACAACCACACCAGCATTGCCTGATGATGAGAATTAATCTCGAAACATAGAAATTTCTATGTATCAATGTAAAATTGACATAACCTATATATATATATATATATATATATATATGCTGTTAAATATAAGAGACAATGAACCACGCTCTCCCGTAGACTTACATGGCATCTTACTGATCAGAGTACTATTAAACAACATTTCTCTGAAAAACATAAACATGTAGATAATATCAGACAGATTTTGGTCAACAATACGGTGATCTTTACTCATACACACAGTAAGAAGAACCTGCAGATATTGGAGGCCATGTACATCAAATCAAAACAAGCAACACTCAATAAAATCAACTTTAAATCCGGAAATAACATATTACATTGCATTTGACTAGATGGTTTTGTTGTCATTTCGCGCTATCCCGCGGTGTGACGTCATAAAACCGCATCGCAAACTTAAGAACTGCGTTTATTATTTTTGGTAACTATTGCCGTTGCCAAGCAGAGTTTTATGTTAACACAAAATAAAATCGTCGGTGATGGTAGATGTTATAATATTTCAGTCGAAACAACCTCTCTGAAGATGGCTCATGTGAGCCGAAAGCTTAGAATAAAATCAATAAATAATTATCCAAATGTTGGAGAATTTTTTACTTTATTTTCAACTGAAATTAAAGCAAAAATACGACGTTTAGAACGGCTCATGATTAAACATAATAGACATTCATTGTTTCTTATATTTAACAGCATATGTTTAGAAAATTACTTGCTGCCTCTATACACTAAATATATATATATACGTGAGGTACTGAGAAATTATCGGTTCTAATCACTTACCAAAAGGGTTAAAATTTAAAATGTGAGGTGAGACAGAATTCTTCATTGAGTCGAGAACTTTTAAGCCTGCCTTCATATATATATACAGTGACACGCATAAATATTGGATATATGTTATTTTCTGTTATAACTCTAGTTTATGTTCGCCATTTTGCCTGATATTTGGTAAGTAATATCTCGTAAAGTTGTTTTAGTTGTATGTGGAAGGAAATTTAAAAACGCATGGTTGAATCCATTTTTTAATCAAAGTTCAAAATTACTCTCTGCAAAAGTATTGGATACATTGATTTAATATTTTGTTACGTAGCCTCATTTTTGTTTCACTGGTTCCAGTTGCTTTCTATAGTTGGCCACAAGTTTTCCACACTGATCCACCATTAATTTACCCCATTCTTCCTTGCATAATTCCTCTAATTGCTTCATATTTTGTGGAATCCGCTTATGAACTTTAACCTTCAAAGAATTCCCCAAATTCACAATAGGATTCAAGCCAGGAGAATGACTTGGCCAACTGAGAGTACTAATACCATTATTTTCAAACCATTCCTTTTGTATGTTTTGCGGTATGTTTGGGATCATTGTCGTGTTGAAGCACGAAATTCCGACCATATCCTAAAGAAGTTGCAGATTTCTGAAGGTTCTTCTCCCAAATCTCCCTGTACATGCTACCATTCATTCTACCATGGATAGTTTGTAACTCACCAGTGCCCTTGGATGAAAAGCAACCCCATATCATAATGGAACTACCCAATAAACTTAACTGTGGGGATGGTATTGTGCTTGTTGAAGGCAGTACCATTTTTTCGTCAAACATTTGTCGCTGTGTTCCTTCCGAATAGTTCAACTTTCGTTTCATCTGAGCAGATTACCTTTTCCCAAAACTGCATACCTACCTTTCTTTTCATAAGTTTCTGCAAACTTTAATCGGTCTTTGAAATGTTCGGTGTTCAGTAAAGGAACTTTTCTTGGTGATCCTGAATGAAAGCCTGTACAATATAAAGCTCTGCTAATGGTATCCTTACATACATTAATTCCAACACCTCCAATATCAGTTTTAATTTCAGAACGAATAATGAAGGGGGGGTTTGGTTTTTTTTTTTTGTTTTGTTTTTTTTTTTGCACATTTCTGCTGATCCACATTGAAGTCTTCTCATTTATTTTTGTCGGTCTTCCATTTCTTGGAAGGTTTGCTGTACCGTCGCCATACTTCTTATACTTTCTGATGATATTTCCGACTGTACTTAATGCTAGATTCATTTCTTTGCTAATTTTTTGGTAACCTGGTCCTTCTTTGTGATTCTCAATGATTTTATTTCGCATATCTCTGGATAATTCTTTAGTTTTTGCCATTTTTAATCCTTGAAATGCAGAATGCACATCAAAGACTCAGATGATTGGTAGCACTATCATGTAAGCAATTGTGTGCTTCTCTGATTGGTCAGAGATAACATTCCAATACTATAGAAAATTTGAATATCTAAAGTCTTTTGAAATACAAAGTTTTGATTGGAAATTGTAAAAAAGTGTCGTGTATCCAATACTTTTGCATCGGGTAATTTTGAACTTTGATAAAAAGAATGGATTAGTCATGTGTTTTAATTTTCCTTCCACATTCAACTAAAAGAACTTTACGAAATATTACTTACCAAATATCAGGCAAAATGGCGATCATAAACTAGAGTTATGACAGAAAATAACATATATCCAATACTTATGCGTGTCACTATATATATATATATATATATATATGTATATATATATATATATTGTAATGGTTTTTCCAATGGTTTATAAAAGTATAGTATCACTACACAAAAATCTTCGTGTTTCGAAACAACATGTGCCCCTCATCTGGGGATAAAAGCTGCACATTCTAAAGTACCCCAACAATGGCGAACTATTGAACCGTAGAGATGAATTAACAGTGTTATGTAAACACCGAAAATATTTTCCGTTAAAATTTAATTAATCAAAAATACTTAATTCACATAAAATAATCCTCTCCAAAAGGTAATTAATATCCATGTTTAATACTCAAAATAAAAATAAACGAATGTCGTATTAATAAAAGAAAATAAACTCACACAATATTAAAAGTCACTCTATTCCATCCACTCATAGACAGTAGTAAAATAAAAAATGTCTACCCTTTCTTAAAAGCCTTACATCCCAATACAAGAATTACCTAGACAAAACTAAAAAGTGACCTGTCCAAAACTAGGCTACCCCGCACCCTCCTAACCCAAGGCTGTATCTCCATGACTACAAACTGCCGGCTGAATCATACTAAACTCCCATCCCACATTCACTTACATATCATATTACCAAGAATAAATCGTTTTCACCATTTATTTTTAACATTTCCACTTATCACCAGATGAGGGGCACATGTTGCACCGAAACACGAAGATTTTTGTGTAGTGATACTATGCTTTTATAAGCCATTGTAAAAACCATTACAGTATTATGCTCTACGTTGTATCGAGCACTCTTTATAAAATAAATGCATGAACAGTGGGTTAAAAATCTACGTGTTCTATAACTTTCTTACAATATATATATATATATATATATATATATATATATATATATAATACTTATGTTCTACACTTTGGCTTTTCTGATTCGTTCCATCTTTCTTTATCTCTTTTTTCTCCTTCCCTCTTTGCTATTCCGACTCTTTCTTTTCAGCCCCCTCTCTTCCTAATTCGTTCGCTCTCCTGTTTTGTCACCACTACTCGTCCTTCATCAACCTTCTTCCTTCAATTCTCTTTCACCCTCAATCTTCCTTCCTTCCTTCCTTCCTTTCATTCTTCTCTCCTCTGTGTTTTCTTCACTCACTTCTTCACTTCTCTTTCTTTCCTTTCCTACCACGACTACTCTTTTTCACTCTCTTCTTCATTAGTTGATCTTTAATTCTTTCTCTTTCCCTCTTTCTACCCTGCTACTCGTTACCCTTCTTTTCTCGTTGCAACTCCTCCGCCTTCTCCGACCTTAGTTCACTCCTCCTCAAATTCCTCTCCCTCTCTTTCTCCTCTTGACGCGACTCGATCTTTTTCCCTACACACTCTCTTATCTGTGCTTAATATCACCCTCTCCCCCATTTCCTGCTATTCCCCCTTCGCGTTTCCACCAAGAACTTCAGTCTCAACGGACCAATAGGTTCCCTCCACCTTTTAAGCCAGCGAGTACGCGGCCTGAACAATGAATTCTATCTGGAAAGTCAATAATAGTCTGGACTAAGCGAAAAACTGAAGATTTTCAAAACGCCCGACTGCACCATAATAGAATATCTATTGCAGCTTTTAAAAGACATAGATATATGCATTCATGTGTATGTAAGATTAGTGGGTTGCAGGGATGCAACCTCTGTATGTACAAGAGAGAGAGAGAGAGAAAAAGAGAGCTGTTTCATATCAGGAACAAAGACGAGACAGCTTAAACGAAGATATATACGTTTTCTTTTTTCTGATAAATAATCCATTTATTTAGAAATGATTTATTGGACCAATTCACATCATGGCTGTTGTTCCGTTCTCTCTTCATCCAATCAAAATAATATATTTAGCAAGGCACAGAGAAAGTTAGCACTGAAGCACCTCAGTTCAGACAAGGATGTACCGTTCGCTTTCTAACCAAAAAAATGTGAATTAAAAAAAATATTCTCTAAATTGTTGCTATTTACTGACAAACTTATACTTATAGCTATTATATATATTAATAAATATATATATATTATCTCGTTGAAAGGCACAGACTCGAACACAAGCCCTCTTCTACGATTTTGAAGATGAGATTTTTATCTCGAAATATTAATGTATAATAAATAGGTAATACCCAACAAGTTCTTTAACCTTCCTTTGTTTTACTCAACGCATTGTGACCGCCTTCAAGACTTAGCCATACACCATATTATCTTACGTATAAAGCACGATTCAGGGTTTCATACATTACGCAGTCATCAGGTGCTTATTATGAACTGACCGTTTTACAATTTAAATTTTTATTTTTGGTATTAGAGTTACTTAAGGTCGTTATGAATTATAAATCTGTGGCACAAAAAAAATACATACGCACACACATACACATCCATGTATATATACACATACACACACATATATTTACGCTCTCGCATGCTGATTAAGCACTACCGAGAAATGGTAGACTTTAAAAACAATAGCTACTAAGCATTTACGCATCAATCATTCAGTAATGAATTTGAACACTCTCGGCTACTGGCGTGTGTTTACACTGTTTTAATTGTGTGCATTTTTACTGCCCGTATTTTTATTTGTACGGATGACCGTACGTGATATTTATCATTAAAAGGTCAGGTGATTGGAGTTGTCTTCCCTTACATAAAAATTACATTCGTATATTTTTGTCGCCTTCGGCCTCCCTATTTTAACCTTGTTAACAACTTCCGGTTGTCGGATTACCTTAACTGATAATAACTTATAGCGAATATTTCAGAGAGTAAGCAAGTACAAAGTATGAAAACAGATAAAGATAAGTTTTAACTTAAAAAATTGACTTCAATAACGTGTCAGCGACGTATATTTATTTTTGCCAGATTTTTAAAACAGGAATGTGGCTACTGTTTAAAAATGTGTCGATCAATCAAAAAATGGCGGTACTTTTAATTTTTTTTTTAATCTGAAAATGTTAGATTCCAATCAATATAATTTCGCTTTAAAATACGCCAGTGTATTTTGTTTACTAGAATTACTAAATTTAATCTCTTTACTTTCAATTAAAACTAACTTTAAACCTAAAATATAACTTATTTATTTTAAAAATTTAATTTTAAAATCAGGTATTGAAAATTTATACTTAAAAGTGGAGGTACCTATATAAAATAAAACAAAATGTCGATGTTCAAATTCGTTGAATAGCCATTTCAATGAGAAAAATCTCGCGTCCTCAGCAACGAACTTTATTCCAAAAAAGAAAAACAAATGACAAAATTAGAAAAGATTTTATACCGGCAGAAGTATAAAAATAAAAAAAAATTCTGTAAAATTTGTTCCATTTATTTAAACTAAAAATCGTTATGGTTTATTGTTTAACCCGAATGATAACAATTTCCCTTGTTTCTATGAAAATGGATTTTTTCTTTTCTTAGCTTACTTCCCTGTCAACCACCCCTTCCCCCTTTTTACTTCTTTCCTTTATTCTTTTCTTTTTTTCTTCCTTTCTTTTTCTTCTTCCTCCTAACATTTCTTTCCCCCCAGACAAGGCTAAATTTCAACTTTTAAACTCTCGACTCAGATAAGGGGTAGGAGGTCTAAAAAAATCTAAAAATAAAAACAGACATAGATTTCTGTCTGCTTTCTTATTAATCCCACCCGTTTAATTTTCTGTGATGAATTTTTTTTTTTTTTTTTTTGACTTCTGCCGGTATAAAATCTTTTCTCATTTTGTCATTTGTTTTTTGTTTTGTTTTTTAATAAAGTTCGTTGCTGAAGACGCGAGATTTTTTCTCGTAGAAATGGCTATTCAACGAATTTGAACATCGAAATTTTATTTTATATATATATATATATATATATATATATATATATAAATCAGAAACACTCGTCGGTATATGACTAATCTCTCACCTGCGCTCATATCAGCTTCTTCTGAATTATCTCGGCATGAAGTCTCAGCCTACCAATTAAAATATAAAGATCCTAGCAGCTCAAAATGATGCGTGACTGTATTTCAAATTGACTCATTTTTTCCCGTCAGCGGAAAGGTCTTTGTTTGCTGAAGCGTTACCTTCAGCGCATGTTGAAAGACAGGCTACTATAAAATGTGTATATAGCCAAGAACCTGCTCTATATTATGACGTGAAATTCTAACAGTCTAATATCATGGGAAAAAAAAACTCCTCACTCTCTCAAACGACCTCAAATAGAACCACTGCAACTTATCTAAAGCCGCATCTACTGCGAGGGAGGTTGTGTCAGTGTGTCGGACCAGCTGCGGCAAACTTTACTCAAAATATATCGAACAGCTAAGATAAGTAGCAATAAATGATTGCAAATAATTGAATAAAATGTAATAGTCATAATTCTGTTAGGAATAAAGTTGATAAATATAAAACAGAATTTGGCGGACCTGAAGCAGACTACCGCCATGTTTAATTTCATTGTTTTTCTTTTTCTTTTTTTTTTTGTTTTTTTTTTTACTTTTTTCAGCGCACTACTATCGATTGTTACTTAAACTTTCCGATTATCAAAAAAAAAATTTGAAAAATTACAATATTTAAACAAATTGAGCGGGGAGGTCAATTTCTCATACAACGCGAAAGTAAATCGATCCTCCATTTTCATCCACTATAAGGTCGTATGAGAAACTGGTCTCCCCGCAAATTGTTTAAATATTGAAATTTTTGCAAATGTTTTTTTTTATTCGTTAAGTTTAAGGTGTAAAAGATAATATTACACTGAAAAATCCAAAAAATTTGATAATGAACAAATTTACAGGTGGCGGTAATGTCGTATCGGCGACTGGTTATAAAATGGAGGCTCGATTTACCTATAACGTTGTATGAGAAACTGATCCCACACCCAGAAAATGTTTGAATATTGAAATTTTTCAATTTTTTTTTAATTGTCTTTCGTAAAGTTAAAGGGGTAATCGATAGGACTGCGCTGAAAAAAGTAAAAAAATGAAAAAGAAAAACAACGAAATTAAACGTGGTTGTAGTCTGCTTCAGGTCCGCCCAGAGTTTATTTGTTAGACATTATATAACTACCATAGACCAACTTTCCTGTCAGCCATTAATATGGCTGGTGCAAATCTCTCGAGAGTATCACACCGCGTCTTCAGGACCTCACTTTTTCAATGACCTGAAGTGGAACGATTAAATTGAATCTTTGGTTGCGTCTACTAATAGGAACGTTGGGTCACTGACCAGGAATTTTTTCTCTTCACAATCCATCTTGCACATTTTTATTCATAAATCTACCATTTGTCCGTGCATTGAATACTGTTGCCATATATAGTCGAGTGTTCCTGCTATACATCTCGAGGTTCTTGTCATAATCCATCATACACATTTATAAATCTACCATTCGCCCGTTAATTGAATACTGTTGGCATATCTGGTCAGGTGCTCCTGCAATTCATCTCGAGGTTCTTGACAAAATCCAAAGAAGAATCTGCAATGTAATCGATCCTGACTTGGCATCTCGACTTCAGTCACTTTCTCACCGACTCGAGGTGGCTTCCCTCGGTCTTTCCTACAAGTATTTTCAAGCTTACTACTCTGACGAGACTCTTTTCTTGCCTTTTCCGCCTATGAAACTCACTTCCCTTTGCTTCCTCCCCTAATAGCTACAATCTCCTAAATTTTAAATGCAACGTCAATTGCCATCTTTTATCTTCTTGATTCCAATCCTACTCTTATCCTTTCTTCGACACCCTCTGTACCTTATTTTTCTCACATTGTAACCCCCTGCGCACCAGTATCGGTCCTGCTTTGCTTGAGGTGAAATGATTATAAAAAAAATTCTGCAAGATTAGGCCTGAAGAAACTCGAGTCCTCAAAATCCAAAATAATACTAGAAAATAAAGTATGGCAGACATTTTATAAAAGAGAAAATAATAGTCAAGGGGAATAACATAAAATAAGCAATTTTAAAATAACAGTCTGTTAAAATAACAATCTATCAAAATAGCAATTAGTAAAACAACAGTCTCTCAAAATAACAGTTTATTTAAAATAACAGTCTATTAAAATAGCAGTCTATTAAAATAGCAGTCTATTAAAACACACCGTTAAAATAACACTCCCTTGAAATAACAGTATTAACCCATACATGAACAGCAATGCACTCATATCCCTATCTGTCTGTCTCTCTCCCCTTCTCTCACACCCACTCCCTTCCCATCTCTCTCTCCCCATCTCTCCCTCTCTCTCCCCATCTCTCTCTCTCTCTCTATTTCTCTCTCCACCTAACTAAATCATTTCTTTATTATGCCAGCAATAATATTTTTTTATATGAACGAATAAATAAAATACATGCACTAAATCAGTGATTTCGTAAGTGGGCGGTACCGCCCTGCTCCTGGAGGCGATCGAAAGACTTAGGGGGCGGTGGTAAAAAAAAAGAGGCCAGCCAGAGAGTGACAGTGGCAAATCTGAACCATAACAGACGCGCGTGCGCACACGCGCGTGCACACACACACAGAGTACCCGAAGTATATTTTGCCTTCACTTTACAGTAGATCCCCATTTATATAAGAACTAGCAATATTATTGCTCGGGTGTAATGAAAGCTTAAAACTAATCCATGGTCCTGGAGCTCAGACTCTTTGGACGTTGGCACGAAAGACTAAAAATCAATAGTTGTTTCCATCAAAGCAAAACCGTAGATTGAAAGAAAAATGAATGGATGTAAGTCAAATTTTGATTTCCGGTATCGATGTCAAATAAGTTTTCCGTTTCAAACTGAATTTTGAAGGCTAAATAAGTCCTCTGAGTAAATGGTATCATGGCTGAGACTAAAAACCACAATTATACCTACTTAGAGCAAAACCCGAAGTAAAAACTAAAATAAAAGGGCTGAAAACCTGATTTTGATCAGACCTGATAGGATATCGGGGTATCGATTTCCAATATCGGAGTCAAATAAGTCATCCAAGGATAAACTAACCTAAGTAAGTCCATGAAAACTTATCGTACCCATCGGGAGTAAAATTGGAGAAAATGAGCCATATTGATGGTTGGATATCGGTTTTTGATCAGATTCGATAGAATATCGGGGGTATCGATTTCCGATATCGAGGAAAATGAGTCGTCTGAGAAAATTTGCTAATGTTTGAGACTAAAAACTATAATTTTCCCACGTTAGAGCAAATTCTGCAGCAAGAACCACGATAAAATGGCTGAAACCTTGATCTTGATGAGACCTTATCGGGGTATCGATTTTCGATAACCTAACCGGAAGCCTAAAGAATAGTTGTGTGAAGTTTGTATGAAGTTTAGTAAGATCGAATAAAAATTTTGGATTTGTATAAAGGACATACAGACAGACAGGCACACACACACACAAACATCTTCCTTTTATATATAGAGATGAGAAATACTAAGATACACATTTGACATGCAATCAAATGTTTTCTATACATTGGTGGAGAGGGCGTCAGAATTGTGCTTTGGTACACAAGTGGTGGCAACACTAAAAATGTTGGGTACGACTGCTATAATCGCATAAACTAAATTAAAGGGAACGAGTTCAAATTCTGCTCAAGACAGTTGAATTTTTCGTTTACATGAATTCAAATATGATGAGCACAAATCCCCTTCTGCGTACAGACAGATCCAAGTCTGGATACGTTAAAACGCCGCATCATCGACAAGTTGGTTAGTAGAGAGGATGTTGACTGAGTAAAAGATAAGTCAGTCAGTTAAGTGCCATACGTGATACACGCTTGGACGATCATGTCTCGAAAGAGACATGACTGACTGGGCACAAGATTCCCGTTATTTAAAGTATACATGAAGGGAGAAGAAACGAATTGTATTAATAATTAGTAATTAGTGGGGGGGGGTCAGTTTATTACTTCATAACAATATAAAACCGATCCCCCACTTTATGCCCAGTAGAAGCATTCATCATGTTTTCAACTATTATATTCAGTCAGTCAGTTAAGTGCCATACGTGATATACGCTTGGACGATCATATCTCGAAAGAGACATGACTGACTGGGCAGAAGATTATCCCGCAGTAGGTTGTCATTACTTACTGCGGTAGACTGATTGCCACCCAAGGCTATAGAACCCAATATGTCTTATTATTTAACCCATAATGGGGGGAGGAGACTAATAAATACCTTTCCCAAGGGTATTTGCGCGTACGTGAATGCAGAGAATTCAACTGAAATTCGAACTCGGCTGCCCAAATTCTCGTTCCGAGCCAATATCCACTGCACCACGACGCACATGAAAGACACGAAAGAAAGATAAATAAGACAAATTTTCACATAAATAGTATTAAGCCGGAATGGGCTCAATTTCACACCAAACCAAGGAGGTCAATTACAGGGTTAGCGTGGGCTTATTCGTGTCCGCTGAGTGCATAAGCACGTGACCTCAAGTTGCATCTACTTTTGTAAGCGTGAGAAAACGATGCTAGAGAGGGAGGAATATAAATCTCTGTTCCAAAAAAAGAAAAGTTGGGCAGTTATCCAGAATATAAGGTCTATATTCGAACTAGGGCCGCTCATAGACAAATGAATGATGAATGATTAAAGTCTCGTATTTTTCATCTGTCGGCATAGATAGATAGATAGATAGATAGATAGATAGATAGATAGATAGATAGATAGATAGATAGATAGATAGATAGATAATGAAAAACTGAAACAGATAGTAACAGGCTGAGATAGCTAAATAGTCAGACACGGTTTCTCGCCAAAATGTTACCCACATGGCCCAAATGAACGAACGTTTCGCTGCTGCCTCTTCTTGTGCCCTTGGGGTTATTTTGAGCCATTGCTTGCTGGCAAACGCGTGGATCCAATTGCACAAATACCGTTTTCTTACACCGAACAGACATAACAACAGGTCTCAGTAGTTTAATCAATGTTACTTGAATAGGAGCAGATTGAAACGAGCGTGTTTAGACCTATTTTACTGAAGCCCTGTTCGCTACGTAAGTCAATCTCGGCGGAAATCATAAGTTGTTTTAGAAAGTGAGGCGTTTCGGGGTTTGTTTTTGTTCTTTTTTTTTTTTTTTTTTTGGTGTGTGGGGGTTGTTTAATAATTTCTTCTGTCGGTGTTCGCGTCCAGGCTACGTGACAGGATTCGGAAAACTAATACAATATAATATGCAGGTTTAAAAAGCCATAGAAAACGGATCAATAATTGTTTCGACTGAGATAGATAGATAGATAGATAGATAGATAGATAGATAGATAGATAGATAGAAAGAAAGAAAGAAAGAAAGAAAGAAACAGACTTAGATAGATAGATAGATAGATAGATAGATAGATAGATAGGAAGGAAGGAAGGAACAGACTGATATAGATAGATAGGAACAGACTGATATAGATAGATAGAAACAGACTGTTGGTCCGTCTTCTACGGTTTATTTAACTTCTGCCGGTTATTTAAAGCCAGAAAATATTTTTAGCGTGTAAGAATTTTTTAACAGAAAATAGTGCTTTATTGGTAGAAGTCTTACTAATTAAACCATAGCTCTCTTGGGGAAGAGGATGCGCAGTGTGGTGCAGTAGATATAGGCTTGGAACGAGAAATCAGAGAGCCGAGTTCGAATTCCAGTTGAATTCCTTGCATTCACTTGCGCGCAAATACCTTTGGGAACGGTATTGATCCGTCTCTTCCCTCCAGTTATGGGTTAAATAACAAGACATTGGGTTCTATAGCCTTGGCTGGAGGCTAGTCTACCGCAGAAAGCAATGGCAACCTACTGCGGCATAATCGTTTGCCCAATCAGTCATGTTTCTTTCGAGACATGATCACCCAAAGCGTGTATCACTTAACTGACTGAATGAACATAGTAATAGGAAACATAATGAGAGCTTTTAGTGGGTATAAAGTGGGAGATCAGTTTTATATTGTTATAAAGTAATAAACTGATCCTCCACTAATTATACATAGTATAATTATGTAATATCATCGATCTCTTCTCCTTACAGCTATGAGTTAAATGGCAGGACAGATTGGGTTCTATAGCCTTGGTCGGTAACCAGTCTACCGCAGAAACCAATGGCAACATACTGTGGGATAGTCTTTTGCCCAGTCAGTCATGTCTCTTTCGAGACATGATCGTCCAAGCGTGTATCACGCATGGCACTTAATTGAGTGACTGAATATAATCGTTGGAAACATAATTAAAACTTCTACTGGGCATAAAGAGGGTGATCAGTTTTATACTGTTATAAAGCAGTAAACTGATCCCCCGCTAATTACTACTTATTAATATAATACATCTCTTTCCCCTCTAGCTATGAGTTAAATATCAGGACAGATTGGGTTCTATATCCTTGTCTGGTAACCAGTCTACCTCAGAAAGCAATTGCAACCTACTGCAGGAAATCATCTGCCCAGTCAGTCATGTCTCTTTCGAGACATGATCGCCCAAGCGGATTCGTACCATTCCCAAAGCTATTTGCGTAAGTGAATATAACGAACATATTCTGAATTGGAAACAGGCTCTCCGATTAAAACTTCCGAGCCATTATCCATTACACTATCCGCACATCCAAGATTTAAGCACTTTGTATTCTTGAGTAGCCACCCATCCAGGTACTGAAGAGGCTCGATGTTGATTAATTTCAGTGACCCTTCGTGATCCGATGTTTCCACGTGAAGTGGGTGGAACCTCACAGAATCGCCACTTCTTCTCACCTCCCTTTGGTTCTTTGGAACTGACCAAGAAAAACCTCAAATGAATGTTTTGTATTTTTGATATAATATATATATTATACAAAATAGCCGGGAATTAGGAAGGACGTAGTAAAAAAGAAGAGAGAACAGGATTGCTATGTGATGTCAGTTCTTCAATACGTCAGTGAATGTTGGACAATATCATCAAAGATGAAGGAAAAACTTGAAGCAACTGAAATGTGGTTCTACAGAAGGATGCTGCGGATATCATGGATCGAGCATGTGAGCAATGATGAGGTTTTGGAAAGGATGGAAACGAAAAGGAAATTAATACTGAGCATCAGGAAGAGACAACTGAAGTTCCTGGGACATGCAATGAGGAAGGACGTCTTGGAGAACCTGATACTCACAAGCCAGATAGAGGGAAAAAGAGACAAGGGAAAGCAGCAGATAACATATTTGAAGGACTTAATCAGGTGGATGACGGAACGAGGGTTGCCTGATGTAACAGGAGAAATCTACTGAGCCATCAGGGATAGGAAGACGTGGAGAGCCATGATTGCCTACGTCCTGAAAGGACAGGGCACACAGAAGAAGAAGTCAAAGAGCATATCAAAGGAACAGAAGACGACTAGGGGAAAACAAAGAAATGTAATTATTATTTATACGTAGAACCGAAATACTCAAATATTACTAAAATTATATTCATTAAAAAACAAACAAACAAACAGAAATTATGGCACAAAGTCAAAATAGTGCCCATGGAGAAGGTTGTTCTTTAATCTGCCTTATCTTAAATGTAGCTAGCCACAATCACTGAGCAAAGTAAAAAAATATATGCAATATTTCTTGCACCAAAACGCCTCTTTCTTACTTACCATTCTTACAACAAACATCATAATATCTCAAAGACTCTATGAAGTTTTAACTAGTTCCCATATGTACAACCTGTTTGTGGGAGGAGGGGAATAAAATAACAACTTCTAAAAATGAAAACCCTAATGAATATTTACAATGTGAATAATACTATATACGCAAGAACTGAAGAAAATGGTAATAGTAGTACCCTTCTGCACACACACACAATCCTTAATTATAGCAGACATATCAGTTAAATGAAGGATATTAATGTGGAATTTAGATAAATTCAAACCTATCATTTGACCAACCACACACGACTCAACACTCATTCAGACACAACAAAAAATACGAAAAACACTTGAAAAACGTCAAATATCCCGCATCCACTAGGGAACTAACGTGGGAGAGGGGAATTAAACTAAAGAGAACTAACGGAGGGGAATTCAACTAAAGAGAATTATCGGGGGAGAGGGGAATTAAACTAAAGAAACTAACGGGGGGGGGGGGGGAATTCAACTAAAGAGAACTAACGGGGTAGAGGGGAATTAAACTAAAGAAGCTAACGGGGGTGGGGGGATTCAACTAAAGAGAACTAACGGGGGAGAGGGGAATTAAACTAAAGAAGCTAACGGGGGAGGGGGAATTCAACTAAAGAGAACTAACGGGGGAGAGGGGAAATAAACTAAAGAAGATAACGGGGGTGGGGGGATTCAACTAAAGAGAACTAACGGGGGAGAGGGGAATTAAACTAAAGAAGCTAACGGGGGAGGGGGTATTCAACTAAAGAGAATTAACGGGGGAGAGGGGAATTAAACTAAAGAAGCTAACGGGGGAGGGGGTATTCAACTAAAGAGAACTAACGGGGGAGAGGGGAATTAAACTAAAGAAACTAACGGGGGTGGGGGAATTCAACTAAAGAGAATTAACGTGGGAGAGGGGAAATAAACTAAAGAAGCTAACGGGGGACGGGGAATTCAACTAAAGAGAACTAACGGGGGAAAGGGGAATTAAACTAAAGAAGCTAACGGGGGAGGGGGAATTCAACTAAAGAGAATTAATGGGGGAGAGGGGAATTAAACTAAAGAAACTAACGGGGGTGGGGGAATTCAACTAAAGAGAACTAACGGGGGAGAGGAGAATTAAACTAAAGAAGCTAGCGGGGGTGGGGGAATTCAACTAAAGAGAACTAACGGGGGAGAGGAGAATTAAACTAAAGAAGCTAACGGGGGACGGGAAATTCAACTAAAGAGAACTAACGGGGGAGAGGGGAATTAAACTAAAGAAACTAACGGGGGTGGGGGAATTCAACTAAAGAGAACTAACGGGGGAGAGGAGAATTAAACTAAAGAAGCTAGCGGGGGTGGGGGAATTCAACTAAAGAGAACTAACGGGGGAGAGGAGAATTAAACTAAAGAAGCTAACGGGGGACGGGAAATTCAACTAAAGAGAACTAACGGGGGAGAGGAGAATTAAACTAAAGAAACTAACGGGGGTGGGGGAATTCAACTAAAGAGAATTAACGGGGTAGAGGGGAATTAAACTAAAGAAGCTAACGGGGGAGGGGGAATTCAACTAAAGAGAATTAATGGGGTAGAGGGGAATTAAACTAAAGAAGCTAACGGGGGAGGGGGAATTCAACTAAAGAGAATTAATGGGGGAGAGGGGAATTAAACTAAAGAAGCTAACGGGGGAGGGGGAATTCAACTAAAGAGAATTAATGGGGGAGAGGGGAATTAAACTAAAGAAACTAACGGGGGTGGGGGAATTCAACTAAAGAGAATTAACGGGGGAGAGGGGAATTAAACTAAAGAAGCTAACGGGGGAGGGGGAATTCAACTAAAGAGAATTAATGGGTGAGAGGGGAATTAAACTAAAGAATCTAGCGGGGGTGGGGGAATTCAACTAAAGAGAATTAATGGGGGAGAGGGGAATTAAACTAAAGAAGCTAACGGGGGAGGGGGAATTCAACTAAAGAGAATTAACGGGGTAGAGGGGAATTAAACTAAAGAAGCTAACGGGGGAGGGGGAATTCAACTAAAGAGAATTAATGGGTGAGAGGGGAGTTAAACTAAAGAATCTAGCGGGGGTGGGGGAATTCAACTAAAGAGAATTAATGGGGGAGAGGGGAATTAAACTAAAGAAGCTAAGGGGGGAGGGGGAATTCAACTAAAGAATTAATGGGGGAGAGGGAATTAAACTAAAGAAACTAACGGGGGTGGGGGAATTCAACTAAAGAGAATTAACGGGGGTAGAGGGAATTAAACTAAAAAAGCTAACGGGGGAGAATTCAACTAAAGAGAAATTAATGGGTGAGAGGGAATTAAACTAAAGAATCTAGCGGGGGTGGGGGAATTCAACTAAAGAGAATTAATGGGGGAGAGGGGAATTAAACTAAAGAAGCTAACGGGGAGGGGGAATTCAACTAAAGAGAATTAATGGGGGAGAGGGGAATTAAACTAAAGAAACTAACGGGGTGGGGAATTCAACTAAAGAGAATTAACGGGGTAGAGGGGAATTAAACTAAAGAAGCTAACGGGGGAGGGGGAATTCAACTAAAGAGAATTAATGGGTGAGAGGGAATTAAACTAAAGAATCTAGCGGGGTGGGGGAATTCAACTAAAGAGAATTAATGGGGGAGAGGGGAATTAAACTAAAGAAGCTAACGGGGAGGGGAATTCAACTAAAGAGAATTAATGGGGGAGAGGGAATTAAACTAAAGAAACTAACGGGGGTGGGGGAATTCAACTAAAGAGAATTAACGGGGTAGAGGGGAATTAAACTAAAGAAGCTAACGGGAGGAGGAAATTCAACTAAAGAGAATTAATGGGTGAGAGGGAATTAAACTAAAGAATCTAGCGGGGGTGGGGGAATTCAACTAAAGAGAATTAATGGGGGAGAGGGGAATTAAACTAAAGAAGCTAACAGAGGAGGAATTCAACTAAAGAGAATTAATGGGGAGAGGGAATTAAACTAAAGAAACTAACGAGAATTGGGGAATTCAACTAGAAATTAACGGGGTAGAGGGGAATTAAACTAAAGAAGCTAACGGGAGAATTCAACTAAAAGAGAATTAATGGAGTGAGAGAATTAAATAAAGAATCTAGCGGGGGTGGGGAATTCAACTAAAGAGAATTAATGGAGGAAATTAAACTAAAAAGCTAACAGGAGGGGGAACAACTAAAGAGAATTAATGGGGGAGAGGGAATTAAACTAAAAAAGAAACTAACAGGGTGGGGGAATTCAACTAAAGAGAATTAACGGGGTAGAGGGGAATTAAACTAAAGAAGCTAACGGGAGGGAATTCAACTAAAAGAATTAATGGGTGAGAGGGGAATTAAACTAAAGAATCTAGCGGGGGTGGGGAATTCAACTAAAGAGAATTAATGGGAGAATTAAACTAAAGAAGCTAACGGGGGAGGGGGAATTCAACTAAAGAGAATTAATGGGGGGAGGGAATTAAACTAAAGAAACTAACGGGGGTGGGGGAATTCAACTAAAGAGAATTAACGGGGTAGAGGGGAATTAAACTAAAGAAGCTAACGGGAGAATTCAACTAGAGAATTAATGGAGTGAGAGGAAATTAAACTAAAGAATCTAGCGGGGGTGGGGGAATTCAACTAAAGAGAATTAATGGGGGAGGAGAATTAAACTAAAGAAGCTAACGGGGGAGGGGGAATTCAACTAAAGAGAATTAATGGGGGGAGAGGGGAATTAAACTAAAAAAGCTAACGGGGGAGGGGGAATTCAACTAAAGAGAATTAACGGGGAGAGGGGAATTAAACTAAAGAAGCTAACGGGAGAATTCAACTAAAGAGAATTAATGGGGGAGAGGGGAATTAAACTAAAGAAACTAACGGGGGTGGGGGAATTCAACTAAAGAGAATTAATGGGGGAGAGGGGAATTAAACTAAAAAAGCTAACGGGGGAGGGGGAATTCAACTAAAGAGAATTAACGGGGGAGAGGGGAATTAAACTAAAGAAGCTAATGGGGGGGATTCAACTACAGAAGCTGACGGGGAAGGGTTAATTAAACTAAAGAAAAATGGAGACAAGATTAAAAAGGACCAATCTGCATACCTTCCCTCGCTAAGTTAACTTGTCGGAAAGAAAACTAAAAATATTCCTGAAATCATCCTCTAGTGTGGCAACCTTTTTTATTTATATACTAGCAGTTTAGCCCGGTTTCACTCGGATAGTTTAAGGAATAATAAGAATAAAAAAAAATGTGATGAATTTACATAGCAAATACTTACACAACGTCCACGCTCGTCACTTTTATAGATATAGAGAACAATGTAGAATATCTCTATTGGGTTAGGGTGGAAGTGGGAAGGGCAACATATGTAGATAGAGATAATATAAAGTGGTGTGATTGATTCTATGTTATAATCAATATATAAACTGATCCCTGACTTTGTGTGGTGATAATATATATTTTCCTCCCCTAATTTTGGCTTTCTGAAAAATTTCAAGGTGTCGTTAGCGTTCTAAAATTTTGCCGTACATCTGAGCGCAACTCCCGTCGAGCTAGACAGCAAAATGCAGACGCTAAGTCGAATCTATCAAACAAACAAATACTTACACAACGTCCACCTTCGTCACTTTTATAGATCGAGATAGGAAATGGTAATACGCCAACTCCTACTCTACAAAATCTTTGTGCGTCAATTCCAACTGTCGACATAGTTCAATATCTGCCTTCAATTCTTTCTTCCGACACTATTAAAATTATTGGCTTACGGCCTATCACGTTGAATACACCGGTTCTGGCTCGATCATCGAAGTTAAGCAACGTTGAGCCTGGTCAGTACTTAGTTGGGTGACCGCTTGGGAATACCAGGTGCTGTAAGCGTTTAGTGACAGATGTGCGTTGTGGTGCAGTGGATATCGGCTCGGAAAGAGAAATTGGTGAGCCAAGTTCGAATTCCATTTGAATACCCTGCATTCACTTAAGCACTGGTACCCTTGGGAAAGGTATTAATCCGTCCATTCCCTCCAGTTATGGGTTAAATAACAACGGTAGGACTTGGGGACCCTGCTCTTAAAAACAAATCCCAATGAATCGTGAAAAGAAAAATGTTGTAAAAATAAAATAACCTTACCCAAAATCGCTGGTTATGATCTTAAAATGATCCCATAAGAATTGATAGGCCGTTAAGCCTCACAAACAAACAAATTAAAATAATTTTTCGTGTCGGGATTATTCATTTATTTATTTTTTTAATAACCATTTCACCCCAAGCAAGGCAGAAATGCTACTGGTGCACAGGTTACAGTGAGAGAATGAAAAAGGTACAGGGGATGTCGAAGAAAGGATAAGAGATGGATGGGAATCAAGTAAATAAAAGATGGCAGGTGAGGTTGCATTTCACCTTTTGCAGATTGTAGCTATCAGAGAAGCAAACGAATGGAAGTGAGTTCCACACACGGGAAATGTGTGAAAAGAAACTGTTAGAGTAGAAGAGGTGGTCACATTTAATTACTTCGACGGTAAATGGGTGGGACCTTGATGCCAATCTAGTATCACGAGTAAATACATGTAGTTGGCGTGACAGGGATAAAAGCCCGTCAGAGCAGTTTCCATGAAAATTCTTGTAGAAAAGATAGAGGGAAGCCACACCACGTCGGTGAGAAAATGACTGAAGTCGAGATGCCATGTCAGGACTAATTATATTGCAGACCCCACTTTGGATTTTGTCAAGAACCCCGAGATGATGAGCAGGTACATCTGACCAAACATGACAACAGTATTCAATGCACGGACAAATGGTACGAAGGTCATTCTATAAATAAGGTGAATTTTTCGGTATAAGGACATCTACGAGGGTCATTCAATAAATAAGGTGAATTTTTCGGTATAAGGACTTCTAATACAGATAGAAGCTTACTTTTTTTTATTTTTCAACGTAGTCTCCCAGCAGGGCAACACACTTTTCCCATCTGTGCACAAGCTTCTGTATTCCCTCAACGTAAAAAACTTTGGACTGATGTCTCAGCCAATCGCTCACAGCACTTTTGACTTCATCGTCACTTTCAAACTTCGTGCCTCTCGTAAACGCTTTCAAGGGACCAAAAAGGTGAAACTCTGAAGGGAGAAGGTCTGGGCTGTAAGGGGGATGAAGGAGCAGTTCCCAGCCCAGATTGTTGATGGTCTGCACCGTTTGGGCTGGTGTGTGAGACCTTGCAGCTGACCTTCAAGTAGACAAGGTCATCATGGACAATTTTATGTGCTGTCCCAACAGATAGGCTCAATGTTCTTGCAATGTCATCCACTGTCACCCTTCTGTCAGACTGAATGATTGATCATTGACTGATTCGATCACCTCAGGAGACCTCACTTCTGTAGGTCGCTCAGGCCTGTCTTCATCTTCAACACTGCTCCGTCCTTCTTTAAACAATTTAGCCCACTTGTAGACATTTTCTGGCTGAAATATGTGGCACCATACACAGTTGACATTCTCCTATGAATTTCAACTGGTTTGCACCCTTCATCAACCAAAAACTTGATAACCGACCTCTGTTCAATCCTGAAGCATGCTTCTTGGTCGGCCATCTTTGTTAATCTCCAAAACTCTCAAAGTTTTTTTTCAACCTGCAAAAAAACATATCCCTTTGAAAAAGAAATAAAGAAAAACTTCTTTTTTTTTAATTAAGCTTCTATTTGTGTTAGAAGTCCTAATACCGAAAAATCCACCTTATTTATTGAATGACCCTCGTAGATTTATAAATGTGTAAAACAGATTCTGACGAGAAAAAATTTCTTGGCTCAACACAGTGACTCAATCTTCTGAGACGTTGATGTAGTTATGGATTCAATGCAGTAAAGGTTATTAAAGAAAAAGGTAATTGAAAATCACATAATGAAGCTTGGAAATTTTTTGAAGGCAAAAGACACTGCGGTAAGAAGTGAGTGACCTACCTCACGAAAAAGACAACCTTTGCTAAAAGCTTCAATGATAGAAAAATGTGGGTAGCCATAACCAGCCACGCCCCGAAAAGACACGTCACATAACAGAAGAATGAAATCATTTAAATCAATGGATTTATATAACGAGTTGAAGAATTCTGACCAGCGTGACAATTCCATGTGACACTTGTATTTGGTAAAAAAGAGTTGTATGGACTTATAGCTGCTTAACTCACTCTCTCACTCTGCTTACGAGATAGAGGAAAAGAGAGGGACAAATAGAGAGAGTGTGATAGCCAGAAAGAGAGTGTGCGTGCAAGAGAGCGTGTGTGAAAAAAGAGAAAGAGAGAGCGAGTGTGTAAGGGAGAAAGAGAAAGTGTGTGCTTGATATTGAAGAGACAATGTAAATGAGAGAGAAAGAGAAAGTGTGTAGGATGAAAGCGAACGAGAGCGCGTGGCAAAGAAAGAGACAGAGAGAGTGCGTGAGAGAAAGAGAAAAGAAGGTAGTGTGTGTGAGAGAGAGGAAGAGTGTGTGGGAAAGAAAGAGAGAGCATGTGGGAAAGAAAGAGAAAGAGAGAGTCTGTGAGAGTGAAAGAAAGAGAGTTTGCGTGAGAGAGAAAAAGAGAATGAGTAAAAGGAAAAGAGAGCGTGTGAGAGAAGGAGAGAGAATGTGAATGAGAGAGAAGAAGAAAGAGTGTGTGTGAGAGAGAAAGACAGAGAGAGCGTATGTTAAAGAAAGAGAGACAGTATGTGTGAGAGCAAAAAAGACAGAAAGTATGTGTGGGAGAAAGAGAGAGAGAGAGACAGTGTGTGTGTGTGTGTGTGTGTGTGTGTGTGTGTGTGTGTGTGTGTGTGTGTGTAAATGAAAAACAGAAATAATGAATTTATAGCTATCTACCACTCTCTCTCACGTTTCGTTTGAGAAAGAGAGAGTGAGCGTGTGTAAAAGAGAAAGCAAAAGAGAAAGAGTATAGGATAAGAGACATAAAGAGCATGAGAGAGAATGTGAGAGAGAGAGAGAGAGAGAGAGAGAGAGAGAGAGAGAGAGAGAGAGAAGAAGAGGAATGCGTCGGAAATGAAAATCCCTAAAAAATATTTTACTATAACAGATGCAATATTCAGAGTTCCATCTGTTGTAAGGAATTTCCCGACGCGATTGTCGCCTGAAGCAGCCAAAAGAACTGAATTCTTAGTAATAAACAAAATTTTACCCTCTTCTTACTAAAAAAAAATAACATAAAATAAGAAAGAATAAAAAAAGAATTATATCGAGACATGATTTGCGGATAAAATTTGGGAGTAAATGATTTTTGAGGTGATAAGTGAAGGGGTCTGTAAGATTTGGTGAAACCTACAATTGGTCAGGTTAAATAATTATTCGACTTTTCTTTGCTGTCAGCTCCCTACTTTGCTCCCCTCCCGCCCAGACCGACTCATTATTTCCCTCGCCTATATTTTCCCCCATTTTCTCTGTTGTTTTTGGGGAAAAAATTTTCTTGTCGATAATTTTTATTTTATTTATTTATTTTTTTATAATTGTTCATAATTTTACAGAATCATTTTCGACAGAACGCAGACGGCATTTCTGCTGACTACAGTCAAGAAAGCACGAGTCAGCTGATTAGTGACGCAGAAATTATACACGGAATGCTCCGAAAATAACGACGCCGACTCTTTCCACATGAAACTTCAGTACTTCTTCTTCTATGTGCCCTGTCCTTTCAAGACGTAGGCGATCATGGCTTTTTCCTGTTTCTTAATACTTTACTTAACTTCTGGAATGCGTCCTTCCTTCGCCATGCCAATTCGCCTTTGGATCTCTGTGTCGCACTTTTCGTCTTCTGTTAGAACACTTCCCAGGTATCTAAATTTTTGTACCTGCTTGATTTTAATATCCCCCACCTGTATTTAGCATTTTGAGCTGCACTCTTTTGCCGATGACCATGCATTCAGTTTTTTGCAGGTTATTTGTAGTCCTTTCTTGTCACTCTCTTTACCTTCTGTAGGAGGTCTTGTAGTTTCCTACCGTTGGTTAGAGCAAGTTTTAATATACAAAATACTATTTTTTTCCACATAGTCACCACCATCAGCTATACATTCAAACAGCTTGCATTTCGGGGTTGACAGTTGTGTTGCTTATTGTATACAGCTTTTTACCTTGTACGATTTTGCATTAGTTATTTACAAAAAGCTAAATAACAAATATTGTATACAGCTTTTGACATTACTGAAACGTATCACGAACCACCTAACTGGGCTCATCTTCACTGATTAGTCTCCAAAATTATCTAGAATTGTAGATAAATATCAATGCGTTCAAACTTTTAGGCTTGGAGGATTTTAGCTCGGAAGGAGAAATCGGAGAGCCGAGTTCAAATTCCAGTTGAATTCATTGCATTCACTTACGTAAAAATAACTTTGGGAAAGATATTAATCCGTTTCTTCTCCTTCCAGGTATGGGTTAAATAGCAGAACAGATTGGGTTCTATAGTCCTGGCTAGCAACCAGTCTACCGCAGAATGCAATGGCAACCTACTGCGTGGGAAATCTTCTGTCCAGTCAATCATGTCTCTTTCGAGACGTAATTACCCAAGCGCGTATCACTTGCAAGAAGTCATTTGAAAATAAGAAAATTAACTTGTTGAAGCGCTTGATCACTTCGTGGTCACCAATTTTGTAGGGTGTGTCGGCCATGCCTGGTACAAGGCCACTTCCAAACATAGCAGACAATCCCCATAATTTTGAATATCATCAGGTTGTTGAAAAAATAAGTGGAATTTTGGTCATGTGAACGCTATAACATATTTGTGAAAAAAATGTTCATTGAGAAAACGCATGCAGGTTTGTAGTTAAAATTGTTCAAAGAGAAATGTAAGTATTTATAATGTCCTACAGAAATTAAGAGTTCGTGGTTTGATAGTAGCAGAATGTAAAGTCTTATGTTCCTTTCACTTTTTCGGTAGGTTGGTGGCAGGGTGGGAAAGAAAAAATAAAGAAATAGTACTTAATGCAGACAGAGTGTCCATATTGTTGTTGTTGTTTTCTTTGCCGGCGTGGAGTAAAAATGAAGAAAAGGAAAATTGAAAGAAAAGGTCGAATGAATATGTGACGCGCTTTTACGTCCGAGTCGGCTTCTTGAAATTTCTTTTATTACATTGCCACAAGGTCCGTCAGCTAACTGCTCCCATGCTGGACTGTTTCTGACCGGTCATAGAACGTGGTTAAAATAGTGAAGTTTCTCATGTTACCGGCTTCAGCGGGCATTTTTCTTCTTTAGGTGTGAAAAAACATTTGACTGAAGTCAAATACCAATTTTCGATTTTCTATCCAATTGGATCCAGAATTTTGATTTTCACACTGATTTGTGAATTTTGCCTTGGTCTGGGTTTTTATAAAATGTTTTTAGTCATTTTGATCCACTTTTGTGGATGTGCAATTCTACATTGTGTGTTTTAGTTGACTGTTGGATGATAAAGGACTTGTATCCTATAAACCGACTGAAGTGTTGTATCACATGTTAATATGAATGAAAGTCGTAAGCTACGGTTGGCAGTAAAATAATTACTTTAATTATGAAAAGGGTTTGGAGAATTAAGGAAGGTTTGTGGAATGATTTTGAATGTCTACTAAAGAATAGAACGACAGATAAAAGCAAATAAATACTATCATATTTCGAGCTGTTCACATCAGCTACAAAGACGACGACCTTCGACCTACGTAGGGCTTTTGTTTTTACAACGTAGAAAAAAATCAAATTGCTAAAAATTACGGAATATCAACTTGTTAAAATTTACTTGTTAAAATCTACTACCGTTATTTCCTCTTTCAATTACAGACATCAAAATTACCAAATCTTTTTTTTTCCCGGTCTATCGAAGAAACCAAATTTATTAGGCTTACAGCCTATCACGTTGAATACACCGGTTCTCGCTCGATCACCGAAGTTGAGCCTGGTCAGTACTTAGATGGGTGACTGCTTGGGAATACCAGGTGCTGTAAGCGTTTAGTGACGGATGTGCGTCGTGGTGCAGTGGATATCGGCTCGGAAAGAGAAATCGATGAGCCGAGTTCGAATTCCAGTTGAATACCCTGCATTCACTTAAACACTGGTACCCTTGGGAAAGGTATTAATACGTCCCTTCCCTCCAGTTATGGGTTAAATGACAAGGGTAGGACTTGGGGACCCTGCCTTTACTAACAAATCCCAATGAATCTTGATACTCGAAAAAGAAAAATGTATTACTAGACATAAAAACAATAATAAATTGTTGAAAGAAAAAGGTATTACCAGCAATAAATAAATAAAGTTTAGTTGGCAATAAATGACCCACCCAGGTGTTGATTTGCCATAAAAACAAAACAACCAACCAAATTTATTGATCTTCGATCAAGTTTCTTTTGTTTTGCTTTTCGTTTCTTTTTTTCTACTTATTTTCAATTTAAAATACTCCGAGCTGAAAATTTAAAAGAATTAAAAAAGGTCTACCGCAGAAAGCAATGGCAACCTACTGCGGGATAATATTCTGCCCAGTCAGTCATGTCTCTTTCGAGACATGATCGCCCAAGCGTGTTTCACGCATGGCACTTAACTGACTGAATGCCGAAATCTAAATATCTTGTACATAATCTTATGCTTTTAATTACAGATACTTTGTACATAATTTCATATTTTCAGAGTAAAGGTGCGTTTTTAGATAAATATATGGTTCTACAGAAGGATGCTGCTGATATCATGGACGGAGAATGTGATCAATGACGAGGTATTGGAAAGAATGGCAACGAAAAGAAAATTAATATTGAGCATCAGGAAGAGACAGCTAAAGTTCCTGGGACATGCAATGAGGAAGGAGGGCTTGGAGAACTTGATACTAACAGGCCAGATAGAGGGAAAAAGAGACAGAGGAAAACAGCGGATAACATATTTAAAGGTCCTGAACAGGTGGATGACAGAACGGGGGCTGCGAGATGTTACAGGAGAAAGCGTGCTAAGATCCACCAGGGATAGGGAGACGTGGAAGGCCATGATCACCTACGTCCTGAAAGGACAAGGCACATAGAAGAAAATATATATGCCAACTGTTTATAAGAAATTATAATATGGATATAAAATGGGGGATCAAATCTATATTATAATCAATATATAAAGTGATCCCTCATTTTGTGACCATGCTAGTTTCTATATATTTATATTCTGGATTTATGCGTTTGAGCTAGTGGATGGCAGAGCGGGGTTTGTGTGATGTAACAGGAGAAAGCGTGCTAAGAGCCAACAGGGATAGGGAGACGTGGAAGGCCATGATCGCCTACGTTCTGAAAGGACAAGACACATAGAAGGAGAAGTTTTGTAGATCACAAAATGTATTGTTGGTAAGTTTACTATAAAAATGTATTTTTACATTTTTTTTTAGTGTTGCGTTGATTGCCATTTTACTATAAAAATGTATTGTTGGTCATTTTACTATAAAAATATACCGTTAATTTTTGTTTGGAGGTTTACTATTTATCCATAGCTGGAACCCTGGCAGATGTTACCTCTCCGGATCAGGGTGAACCTGGGAACAACAGAAGTTGTTCAAATGTCCTCAAAAACCCCAATCTCTCGATTAAATGCCTTACTGCTGGATGTAGTTTATCGTCATAACTAGGAATATAAAATTTCGAGTGTTCCCAAGTCCACAAAAGCTTGCGTGAGATTTGTGCAATGATTGAAAATATTGCAATGACCGTCAAAAAGAATGGTTTCAATTTTGAAACCCATACAGGTCCCAATTTAGCAGCTCCATTTCACTCACTTTCTCACCATCAGGATGTGGCTTCCCTCTGTCTTTTCTACAAATATTTTCACGCTTCTGCTCTGACAAGCTTCTTTCCCTGGTGATCTGAGATGAATTTACTCGTGCTACTAGAATGGCATCTAGGTCCCACCCTTTTACCGTCAAATGTAATCGCCTCTTCTACTCTAACAGTTTATTTTCTCGCACTTCCCGTCTGTGGAACTCTCGTATACTTACTTCCCTGATAATAACAATCTCCAAGAGTTTAAATGCAACGTAAATTACCATCTTCTATCCCTTAAACCCCATCCGTCTCTTATCCTTTCTTCGGCATCTCCTGTAGATTTTTTTTTAAATTTCATTCCTCTCCCTCTAATCCCGACTTGCTTGGGATGAAACGAGTAAAAAAAACTGAGGCTCTATCGAGTAATATATATATATATATATATTAATCGTATCACCCCGAGCAAGGCGGTAACGCCACTGATGTGCAGGGGGCTACGTAATAGTGAAAAGATTGGAAAAGAGAAAGCCGGAAACCACATCCTAAAAAGGGAACAAAGGATGAGCCTCTTAACCTGTACAATAGACGTGGGTGGAGTGTGAACCGGGCGATAGATAGATCCGTTCTAAACATCGTATTTTGGATGTAACTTCAGTTGAAAATTAACGGAGTCTTATGTCAACACAAGATAAAATATATATATATATATATATATATATATATATATAGTGTATCGAGACAGCAGATCATTTTGTAAACATATATTGTTAAATATAAGAGACAATGAATGTCTATTTTGTTTAATCATGAGCCTTTCTAAACATTGTATTTTGGCTTTAATTTCAGGTGAAAATAAAAACAAAAATTCTCCAACATTTGGATGAATCTGGTCATAACACATTACATTGCATTTAAGTATATGGTTATGTTAAAGTTTTAAGCTCTCATTGCGACGTCATAGAACCGCATTACAAATTTACGAACTGCGTTTGCTATTTGGTAACTGTTATCGTTGCTTAGAAAAGTTTTATGTAAACACAAAATAAAATCGTCTTTGATGGTGGATGTTTTTATGTTAACGCCCTTGTAACCTCTCTGAAGATGGCTCATGTGAGCTGAAAGCTTAGAACCAACTTAATAAAAAAATATCCAAATATTGCAGAAATTTTGTCTTGATTTTCACCTAAAATTAAAACCAAAATACGATGTTTAGAACGGCTCATGATTAAACATTATAAACATTGATTATCTTTTATATTAAACAGTATATGTTTAGAATATATATATATATATATATATATATATATATATATATATATATAACCCCATGTTTGGCTTCTAATATAATTTCTAAGCTTGACTCCCATAAAGCAGAGGTGATGGAATTCCAGCCATCGACTTAAAGAAATGTGTCTTTGAGCTGGTTCCACTTCCCTCCAAACTCTACAACGATTGTTTTTCTTTCTTTTTGCCTTCCTCTGTAGTTCTTGTTCTTAAGAACCGTGGGGAGCCCTCTGACCCCTCTAATTATCGCCCTATTAGCCTCTTTTTGTCAATCAATGCTGAAATAGTCATCTCACATCTCACAACCTTTTCTCTGATAAACAATATGGCTTCAGGTCTATCGCTGATGTGCTAACGACCATCACCAAATATATATATTAAGTTTCTTGATGAGAACGGCGAAGCTCGAACTGTTGCTCTTGATATCTCGAAAGCAATTACAAACGCGGGTGTCCCTCCCTCATAGCTCTGTCCTAAGTACCACTTCATTAATGTTCTTCCTGGTGTAATCAGTTTCCAAGTTAGCATCTATGCTGATGACAACCCAGTTTACGCCTGTCTCTGTAAGAAGGCCAGTTATTTACACAACCTTGGTTTCAAACGTTCGGTATCTTCAGGCGTTTTATAATAATTGATTTTCGACGGTTTTCAAACGTACAACAGGGATATTTACGAAACGCGATACTAGAGGTTTAAAGTATACGAAAAAATTTTAAATTAACTAGGAGTTACTTAAGGATTTTAAACATGTTCACCCAGTTTTGTATGATCGTAAAATATATTTTTTCGTGTGATTACATCTGACATTATGTCATTTCATTAAGTATCTTTTTTTTTTTTTGTTCTGCAAATAATATTGGAAATAACTGCGTTGCCATGAAAAGAATGATTTAATCATCGTTCTCATCATCAGTTCCCTGACTGGATGTGGTTTTAAAGTTGGCAAGCACCCTTCATATGTCTCAGTTGCGTGTCAGCTTTTGTGAATGACTTTCCAATTCACTCGGTGTCATTATCAGCTCAGTTTGTCCTCTCTCTGCCTCTTCTTCGCTTATCTAACGCATTACAATGGTTAATGGCAGTGAGTGGAAAAAGTATTGGCACTTATGACGTGAATATAACATTTTTTCTTTCAATTGGAGTAGATAGTCTAAACTATCGCCCGGTTCACACTCCACCCACGTCTATTGAACAGGTGAAGAGGCTCATCCCTTGTTTCCTGTTCAGGTTGTGGTTTCCGGTTTTTCTCTTTTCCAATCTTTTCACTTTTACATAGCCCCCTGCGCATCAGTGGCGTTTTCACCTTGCTTGGGGTGATATGATTAAAAAAAAAAAAAATTTCAACTTTCTCTTCGTTAAGGCTGACAACGTAAACTTGGCTGTTGCATTTCAAAAGGACCTTCAATCTGTGATTGAATGAGGTAGGAATTGGCTTGTAAATTTTAACGACTCCAAAATGAGGCTGCTATCCTTTGACCACCACAGAGAAAATTCCCTGCCTACCACCAGAATGGATGACGCTAGTCTCCCAGATAGTAACACACTTGGCCTCACTTTTTCAAATGACCTCAAATTGAATGACTACTTGCATCTCTTATCCCCTGGACCCTCACCCTCACCCCCGTTCTTTTCATTTGTCTCTAACTTCGCAACTTTCTTCACACCTGTCTTCCCATCCTTCTCTTGCTTCTTTCTCTAACACCCCCGTAACTGGTTCGTCTTTCTCTTTACTCTCCTTCTTCCTAAACTTTTACTCTCTTATGTAGCCCCCTGCGCAACTAGTGGCGGTACTGCTTTGCTTGGGGTGAAACGATTAAAAATTCTATCATTATCATTATTAAATCCATGTATTAATCCTATCCATCTCTTATGTTCCCTTTAACATACCCTGTATGTATTTTTCTCTCTCACTGTAACCCCCCTGCGCATCAGTGGTATTTTCGCCTTGCCTAGGGTGAAATAATTATAAAAAAAGAACTTACGGTCAAATTTCACTTTCAAATGTAAAATTATGTGACCTAACCGCCAATCTAGAACTGCATTTAAATTCATGATGACGATCTAGAAAAGAGGAAAGATCATCAGAACAGTCACCGCGAAAATATTCATAGAAAAGACAGAGAGAAGCCACGGAAATTGACTGAAGAAAATTAGCTGAAACTGAGATGCCAGATCAGGATATTGCAGATTCTTTTTTTATTATTTTGCGAAGAATCTCGTGATACGTGCGCAAGAGCACCAGACCACGTGGCAGCAACATTCAATGGCAAATTTATAATTGCGTAAAATACCTTCCGAAAAGAAAGATTGTATAGCACGGACGCCGTGAATCATCTTTCCTGGCAGAAGACCTGGCAATTGATTCAATAGAATCTTTCTACTTTGTTTCAGCGAAAAAACGTTAGACGCGGATATTCTTCTTGAACATTGTTTTTATTTTTATTTTCGTTTAACCTATTTTACTGAGGGACCATATGTTTTCTATTGGATTAATAACTGGAGAGGTTTAAATTGCTTTTTTTTTCTTTTTTTTTTTTCTTTTTTTTTTGCAAGATGGCCAATACTAAAGAACAGGGATATATTCTTTAGCATAAAAGCTTCTTGGTCTTATTACTTAGATTATGTTTTATCCCATAACTTTAAATCGTTTCTTGCAACGATCATCAACATTGAAGTGTTGTATAATTTGACTGCCTCCAACATTGGCCCAACTCCCCAATCTTATAAGCAGTTTTGACTTTTCTTTATCTTTGCTCCAGCCATCACGTCTGTCTGTAATGGATATTGGCTCGGAATGAGAAACCAGAGAGCCAAGTTCGAATTCCAGTTGAATTTCTTGCATTCACTTTACCCTTGGCAAAGGTATTAATCCATCTCTTTTCCAGCTTTGGGTTGAATATGGACAGATTGGAATCTATAGCCTTGATTGACAAGCAGTCTACCGCAGAAAAAAATGGCAACCTACTCAGTGAACATTTTCAAACTAGACTGTCATGGATCGAATGAGACATGATCGCCCAAAAGTCTATCGAGTACTGAACTTAAGTGACTGAAGGTATCGTTATATTTATCATAAAAAATCCAAACTACGGCAAACTAACGTTATTTATGAATTCACTTATCTTTTGAAAAACTACGTTCTTGATACCAATTTCGTAATTAATTATATCGGCCATATCACTACGAAACCAACGCGAAGACTGACGCTATATATATATAGTACTATGCAAAAGTATTAGGACAAGAACTATTTTATCTTTTATGAGGCATCAAAATAAAGTTTAAAATCACCCCTGTCCTAACACTTTTACACACTACATGTAGTGTGCAAAAGTATTAGGACAGGAGGGAGTTTCCTAAAAACCTCACTGAAATTCAAATACAGGGTGAAAAGCCAAGTAAATTGCTAATAAATATTGATTATTTAAAACTAGGTGTAAAAGAAATGTATTAAAAAGAAGTTATATCTAATTTTTCCTATTTTCTATTAAACAAGTTATTTTGAAACTATTCATTATTCTTTTATCCTTGGATATGACTGACTTTTTCTAATTCCCCCCTCACGAATTGATAAATCTAATGTTACTTCGCAAGACACACTTTGGGAACAAATACAAGCTGCTTGGCAGGAGATACCATTAGATACATTGAAGAAGCTTGTGATGTCAATGACTGACAGAATGAAGGCTGTGATCAAAGCAAAAGGCTATTATACTAAATATTAAATTTATTTTGTAACGAGTATTTTTTCTTGTTAAAGCATTTGTTGAGTAAATCAAATAAAATTACTTTAATTAAATTGTTTATTTTCTGTCAAAATGCCTCATAAAAGAGAAAATAGTTCTTAATAATACTTTTGCACAGTACTGTATATATATATATAAAGGAATGAAGAATAAAATTGCACCGTTCAAAACATTAATTTAAAACAGGGCCCAAATATAAAAACAGCAATAAATATTTGTTATTTAACTTTTTGTAAATAACTACTACAAAATCATACAAGGTCAAAGGTTTAATAAAGAAAAAAGTAAAAAAGAAAAGAAAAGAAAAGAAAATAAGAAATAAAAAAGGTAAAAAAAAGAGGAAAGAAAAGAAAGTCAAAAAGAAAAAAAAGTATTAAAGATTATTCCTTCCGTTAACGAATATGAAATCATTATCTATTTATCGTCTATATATATATATATATATATATATATATATATATATATATTCATGGGTATATATATATATATATATATATATATACCGACAAGGAAAAATGAAACATATAAGAATATTGCAAAAATTAAATCAAATATTTATAAAATCTTCCTTTTCGGTCGTTTTTAACAAAACGTTTATATATATATATATATATATATATATATATATATATATATATATATATATATATATATAGTTATGAATTACTTGTACATTGCGACACGGAAATGTCAATGTAACATTGCCTGATGAAGAGAATCTATCTCGAAACATAGATATTTCCGTCTCGCAATGTACAAATAATTCATAATTATATGATTATATTAAGCTCTATAATATTTATTATTTTGAGCACAGTTTAAAATAAAATAAATGCCGGGGCACTCAAAATATTAAAACCTTGATTCGTCTTCACCTGAATTTATCTCTCTCTCTCTCTCTCTCTCTCTCTCTATATATATATATATATATATATATATATATATATATATATATATATACGGGTATTTAGGCAGCATCCTTTCTTTCAGACACGTTGTATTAAACGTTAAAGACAACTTAATCTGGCAGATTTTATTTTGTATTTTCTCATATTTTCTGATGAGGCTTGTTTATTTCAAAAGTATATTCATACAAATATTGTCCCTATGTTAACCGAGTACTTTCAAACGCCTTCGTTCATCATCAGGGTCAAATTTTTACAATTTTACAATATTTTTACCATCAACAATTGCCTTTCTGCGGAAACGTGTTGCTACATTTTGAAGAGCTAAATAAACGTTAAGAATTTTTTAAAAATTCAAGGGAAGTGATAATGTGATCGAGTGCAGGCGTGAAATTATGTGATCATGTTTAGCTCTTCAAAATGTACCCACAAGTTTCCGTTTCTTTAACGTTTAATCCAACGTGGTATAATATGGTTTAATCCAACGTGTCTCTGATGTGCTTGCAGTTTTCTGTGGTTTCACGCCTCTGGTTTAGAAGCTTGTTACTGTTCATATATTTAAGGATCTCAATTTTTCTTGAAGACAGGAAACATGGGTTCTTTATAGATTTAGCTGTTCTTGCTTGTTTAAGGATTTTCCATTTAACTTTAGGCGTTTTATTTTCGTCTTTTAACTTCCAAAAGTATTTGGAGAGAGATGTCATGTTTTGCTTTTCTTTGTTATTGAAGGATGAGAGGTGATTATAAAATCTCTTTTTAAATACGTTCATGGTATTTCCGATATACATTTTTTCATCCTTAGGATTATCCATGGATGAGATCGAACACATATATATTAGGGATTTCGTTAGAAATTTGTTGTTCATGGGGCATTGGTTAGGGTTTCTACAGTTACAGGGGTTGTAATTATTTGCCGGATTGGTATTGGTGTTGGAATTATTTTTGTTGTGTGCTTTTAATATTTTGTTGTTATGTACTTTAATTATTTTTTCTAGATTGTTGGAGCAGCTATAGCTTAGTTTTATTGTATTTTTATTGAATATTTTATTTAGAGGGTTATTTTGGGGGAAATGCTGATCAACACCCCTAAGAAAACTAAATAAATATAAAGAAAAAGATTTCCGGTACCTTCCACATCGCCTGACGAAGCATTGGTACTCCAAGGCTGAAACGGACGCGCCTTCGTAGCGATTATATATAGAGAAATTATGTAGATGTTCTAAAATATAATTTATAATAAATATTCACAGCTCTATATAGTATATTATATATCGAGCACTGTTTTAAATTAATGTTTTGGACGTGGAAAGAATTGTTCGTTCTGTATACACTCGGATATATATATATATATATATATATATATATATACAATAATATTCTCTCTCTCTCTCTCTCTCTATATATATATATATATATATTGTCATCCGCAGACAGATCTGTTTCGCCGTATATATATATATATATATATATATATATATATATAATATATATATATACGGCGAAACAGATCTGTCTGCGGATGACAATATATATATATATATATATATATATATATATATACGGCGAAACAGATCTGTCTGCGGATGACATATAATATATATATATATATATATATATATATATATATATATATATATATATAGGTGAAGAGGACTCAAGGTTTTAATATTTTGAGTACCCCGGCATTTATTTTATTACAAACAGTGCTCAATATAAGAAAAAGTGTTCCCAAATTGTGTCTTGCAAAGTAACATTAGATTTATCAATTTTTTTTATCCAAAATATCCCATAGATTTTCAATAGAGTAGTTTCAAAATTAATAGAAAATAGGAAAAATTAAATATAACTATATTTTAATACATTTCTTTTACACCTAGTTTTAAATAATCAATATTTATTAGCAATTTACTTGGCTTTTCACCCTGTATTTGAATTTCAGTAAGATTTTTAGGAAGAGATGGATGCAGAGTACTATATATATATATATATATATATATATATATATATATATATATATATATATATATGCAATAATATCCAATAGATTGTGCGGAAAGAAGTCTTTATACTAATGAGTTGGTCTATGAGACAAGCTTGAAAAAATTTTGCCCAAATAGACCGAGAAGGCCGGAAAAACAGAGACAGATTCAAACAATATTGTAGAAGCGGCAGATATTGAGTAAGACAAATAGGAACGGAAAGATATGACTATAAAAAAAACTTCTGTGCAGAGGAGGTGAGGCTAGTTTGTTATTCTACAAGGAAAAATAACGCTGGTGGTGGCATATTGAGCGTCTAATGAATAAGCTCGCCCCTCGAGGGAGCAAGAGGGGAGTCAGTCAGTTAAGTAACATACGTGATACACGCTTAGGCGATCATGTCTCGAAAGGAACATGACTGACTGAGCAGAAGATTATCCCGCAGTAGGTTGCCATTGCTTTCTGCGGTAGACTGGTTACCGATCAAGGCTATAGAACCCAATCTGTCCTGTTATTTAACCCATAACTGGAAGGAAGAGACGTATTAGTACTTTTCCCAAGGGTATGTGCGCGTAAGTGAATGTAATGAATTCAGCTGGAATTCGAACTCGGCTCCCCTATTTCTCGAAAAGGCGAAATCTTAAAATAGAATATTCAGAATTAGGGGTGTTGCGGAGGGTGCATAAATCAAACTCATAATTACGCAGGCACGTACGCACAGGGAGGCACACATACTCATTTACACACAAGCACACACTTGCGCACGCATAGAGGTAGGCTGGCACGCCCACACAAACGAATGTAAAGAAAAAAGTACAGGCGTGAAAATATATGATCGCGCGTCCATCCATCTATCTCAGTCTCTTCATATCTATCTATCTATCTATCTATCTATCTATCTATCTATCTTTTTAACTATATCTATCTCTCTAAGAAAATGATAAGACCATCGTCAGAAACCTTTGCACACGTGTCTATATACGTGCATATATAAATGTAATGTAACACACAAACATATTGTAAACTTGGGCAGCAATCTCTCTTTTATGCAGGTTTCATTAAAAATAAAAGAACAAGTTGTAATGGTTAACGTTTTTTATGTAAATTTTTTTATATGATCTTATGATTTCTTTCTTTTGAGGACATAAATTATATAAAAATTCTCCACAGAGATTACAAGGACGTTAACATAAAAACATCCACCATCAGCGACGATGTTATCTTGTGTTGACATAAAAATTTGCTAAACAACAATAGTCAGTCAGTTAAGTGACATACGTGAAACACACTTGGGCGATCATGTCACGAAAGAGACATGACTGACTGGGCAGAAGATTATCCCGCAGTAGTTTGCCATTGCTTTCTGCGGTAGACTGGTTGCCAGCTAAGGCTATAGAACCCAATCTGTCCTGTTATTTAACCCATAACTGGAAGGAAGAGACGTATTAGTACTTTTCCCAAGGGTATTTGCGCGTAAGTGAATGCAATGAATTCAACTGGAATTCGAACTCGGCACCCCGATTTCTCGTTCCGAGCCGATATCCAGTGAACCACAACGCACATCCTAAGCAACAATAACAGTTACTAAAATAGCAAACGCAGTTCGTACATTTGCAATGCGATTCTATGACGTCACACCATGTGAGAGCTCGAAATGATAACAGAAGCATATATTTAAATGCAATGTAATGTGTTATGACCAGATTTAAACGTGATTTTATTAAGTGTCGGTTGTTTGGATTTAATGTAGATGACCTCCAATATCTGAAGGTTCATTTTACTGTGTGTATGGATGAGGATTATTGTATTGTTGTCTAAAATCTGTCTGATATTACCTACATGGTTATGTTTTTCTAAGAAATGTTGTTTCATTGTACTCTGATCAGAAAGGTGACAGATAAGTCTACGGGAGAGTGTGGTTGTCGTAAAACCAATATATGTAGTGGAAAGCTCACTGATAACCGATTAATTTCAAGGGCGTGTCGATCAGTGGTGTCTGTTGAACACCTGCCCGGAATGAAAAAGTTAAACTTTTGCGGCGTTGGCATTCCATATCTTTCTGGACGCCTGCGAATCTCATTAATATCATAAGCCATTTATGCCATAATTACAGCAATATATTTAAGATTCTTTTTTTCTTTTCTATGTGCCATGTCCCTTCAGGACGTAGGCGACTATGTAACCTCCTGCAAAAGAGTGGCAGTATAATGCCTTGCGTTGGGCGATATGATTATTAAAAAAAAAAATTCTATACTATTATAATGAGGATATAAAGTGGAGGATCAATTCTACATTACAATCAATATATAAACTGATCTCTCACTTTATGGCCACATGCATCCTTCTCTTACCCACTTCCCGACACCCATTATAACCTGCCACTCTTTCTGAAAACTTTCCTACGTAACCCCTGCAAAACAGTGGCAGTATAATGCCTTGCTTGGGGCGATATGATTATTAAAAAAAAATTCTATGCTATTATAATGTGGATATAAAGTGGGGGACCAATTCTACATTACAATCAGTATATAAACTGCCCCTCACTTTGTGGTTACAGTCATCTTTCACTTACCCACCTCCTGACAACCCCTATAACTTGTCACTCTTTCTCATGACTTTCCTCCTATGTAACCCCCTGCAAAACAGTGGCAGTAAAATGCCTTGCTTGGGGCGATATGGTTATAAAAAAAAATTCTATAATATTAAATGTGTGGTTATAAAGTGGGGTATCAATTCTACATTACAATCAATATGTAAACTGATCCCTCACTTTATGGCCACAGTCATCCTTCTCTTACCTACTTCCTGACACCCCTTATAACCTGTCACACTTTCTCATAACTTTCCCCTTATGTAACTCCCTACAAAACAGTGGCAGTATATAAACTGATCCCTCACTTTATGGCCACAGTCATCTTTCACTTACCCACCTCCTGACAACCCCTATAACTTGTCACTCTTTCTCATGACTTTCCTCCTATGTAACCCCCTGCAAAACAGTGGCAGTATAATGCTTTGCTTGTGGCGATACGATTTTTTTTTTAAATTTTTTTTCTCAATTATTTTTAAAAATATTTTCATATTTTTATTTTTATTGGGTTATTGTATGATTGGGGGTTGAAGCAGATTATATTTTTTTATTTTTATTGGGTTATTGTATGATTGGGGGGTTGAAGCAGATTATATTTTTTTTATTGCTTTTGACGATTTGTTTACGTTTTTATATTCTAGTTTTGTCAAATATCCGCCATTTTTTTGTACCGATTCATATATTATTTTGTTTGCATTGAATATTTTTTAGTCTGCTAGAATTTTTTGAGATACCTTTATTTATAGATATGGGTATATGCTTGAATACATTATAAGGCTGGTTGGAGTTTTGTTAATGTATCCTGGATTGTTGTTTGTTTTTCTCTATGCTGTGTATGTTCCGTTGTTTAGGTTGAATATTATAGAAAATTTACTCTTATTTGATTTGATTTTGTATTTTTTTTATAAATCCTAAGGTTTCGAACGTTTTTTTTATTTCTTTTCGTATTTTTTCTATAGTTCTGCCATTACATTTTCTTAGGATTAGTAGGCTGCCGTTTTTGTATAAACTTATGTTTTTATTAATAATGTTTGTTATTTTATTGATAATGTACACGCCTTTAAATTTGTACTTATGTGCCATCATAGCTACCCCTTGTTACATTAATAGATAGAGAGAAATCTTTTATATCTACTTTTATGAAGGAACATTTTCTTTATTTGTACTACTACTAGAATGTGAATATGTATTTCTTTATTGATACCATAAAAAATTTGAGATTCTTTTAACTATAGATATGGATATATGCTTGAATATGGTAGAATTTTTGCTAGTATATATTAAATTGTTTGTTTTTCTGTATAATTTGTAGTTCTTATTGTTTAAGTTGAATGTTATATTTAGGAAATTTAGTATTTTTTTTTTATTAGATGTTCTGTCTGTTGCAAATCTTAGGTTTTTGAGGGTTTATTACTTGATTTTATATTTTTCTATAGTGCCATGATAATTTACTCGTGCAACCTGACTGGCAACTGGGTCCCACCTATTCACAGTTAGATCAACCAAATCCAGCTGACAATTCTACTCCATCAGCTTCTTTTTTCGCACTTCCCGCTTGTAGAACTCTCTTCCATATTCTTGCTTTCTTAACTGCTACAACCTCCAGGAATTTAAATGCGATGTCAATACCCATCTCTTAACCACTTGACTTTAGTTCTTTCTACATCACCCTGTATATCTTTTCCTTTCTCCCTACCTTTGCAACTGTCATCACACCTGTATTCCCATCCTTCTCTTGCCCCCTTCTCTGACACCCCCTGTAACTGGTTCGTCTTTCTCTTTATTCTCTTCCTATCTAATCTTTTACTCTTATGTAGCCCCCTGCGCATCAGTGGCGTTACCGCCTTGCTTGGGGTGAAACGATTAAAAACAAAAAGTTCTACCGTAACAATTTCTTCTTCTTCTTCTTCTTCTTCTTCTATGTGCCCTGTCCCTTCAGGACGTAGGCGATCATGGTTCTCCACGTCTCCCTATCCCTTGTGGCTTTTAGTATGTTTGCTCCTGTTACTCCTGGCAACCCCCGTTCCGTCATCCACCTGATCAGGCCCTGCAAATATGTTATCCGCTGCCTTCCTCTGTCTCTCTTTCCTTCTATCTGTCCAGTCAGTATCAGGTTCTCCAAGCTCTCCTTCCTCATTGCGTGTCCCAGGAACTTCAGTTGTCTCTTCCTGATGCTCAATATTAATTTCCTTTTTGTTGCCATTCTTTCCAACACCTCATCGTTGCTTGCATACTCAGTCCACGATATCCGCAGCATCCTTTTGTAGAACCACATTTCCGCTGCTTCCAGTTCTGTCCTCATTTTTGATGATATTGTCCAGCATTCACTGCCGTATTGAAGAACTGACATCACATAGCAATCTAGTATTCTCTTCTTTGTTTCTAGTGAAATTTTCCTGTGTGTTGGGACTGTGAGCGCGCGTGTGTGTGAGTGTATGCATATATTACAAGGATGTAACATTAAAACATTAAAAACGATGACATTTCTACAAAGAATAGGCCACGACTTATAACAAATTCCAGAGGAAAAAAGAAGATAAAAGAAATAAAGAAAAAAAATGCTAACAAGTGACGAGAAATGACTATGACAGCCAACATCTGCTAAAATAGGAAATTCGCGTAAACGCACACAAACGAACGATTCACAACAGTATAAAAATGCAAAATTTTGGAAATAATAGAAAATGTGCCTTGTGCTGCAGTGGGTATCGGCTCGGAACGAGAAATCGAGGAGCCGAGTTCGAATTCCACTTTAATTCCTTGCATTCACTTATGCGCAATACTCTTGGGAAAGGTATTAATCCGTCTCCAGCTTTAATCCGGCTAAATATTAAGATATATTGGGTTCTATAGCCTTGGCTGGCAACCAATCTACCACAGAAAGAAATGGCAACCTACTGCGGGATAATCTTCTGCCCAGTCAGTCATGTCTCTTGATCGCCCATGTGTGTATGACGTATGGCACTTAACTGACTGTCTGAATATAACAGTTGGAAACAATTAAAACGTCTACTGGGCATAAAATGGGGGATCAATTTTCAATTGTTATAAAGTAATAAACTGATCCCCCACTAATTATACTTAATATAATAATGTAATATAATCTATCTCTTCTCCCTCCATCTATGAGTTAAATGGCAGGACAGATTGGGTTCTATAGCCTTGGTCGGCAACCAGTCTACCACAGAAACCAATGGCAATCTACTGCGGGATAATCCTCTGCCCATTTAGTCATGTCTCTTTTCGACACATGATCACCCATTTTTTCTAGTTGCCAACCAAGACTGTAAAACTCCATCTATCTTGCTGTTTAACCCACAGCTGAAGAAAGAAGACATGGATTAATACTTTTCCCTAGGGTACAACTGGAATTCGAACACGGTTCTACCATTTTATCATTCCGAGTCGATATTCATTACCCCCTCCACACACACACACACACACACACACACATATATATATATATATATATATATATATATATATATATATATAATTGTGCATATGGTTAGCGATCCCTTTTTATGCAAGTTTATTAAAGACAACTGATAAAGTCAGTCAGTCAGTCAGGTAAGAGCCATACATGATACACACTTGGGCGATCATGTCTCAAAAAAGACATGACTGACTAGGTAGAAGATTACCATTATTTTCTGCTGTAGACTAGTTGCCAGCTATAAAACCGAATCTGTCCTGTTTTTTAACCCATAGCTGGAGGTAAGAGACGGATTAATACCTTCCCCAATGGTATTTGTGCATAAGCGAATGAAAAGAATTTAACTGGAATTTGAACTCGGCTCCCTGATTTCTCGTTCCGAGCCGATATCCACTGCATCCCAACGCACATCCAGACTGTCAGGTCAGTGTGATTAAACTTTTTATTACATTTTTGTTGCATTCGTACAAGTATTTTTCTGGCTAGAAAGTACGTTAAAACTGTCTAAATGTTTATATACGATCGTTTTCGGTTATTCCATTAGCCATTATCAAGTTAGTCTTGTCTATTTCTAAGTGAATATGTAGATTTACATGTATGCGTATCTCTAGTGATGGAAAAGATATAGGCAGTGTGAACATACGAATCAACACTATCTGGTAACTGTCTGATACACGCCTGAAAATCCATGACTACGCACACACACGCGTCTGAAACTGTGTGTTTGTGTGTGTGAAAGAAAGAAAGAACGAAAGAAAGAAAGAAAGAAAGAAAGAAGAGAAAGGAAGTTAAGAAAACGAAATAAAGAATTATAGAAAACAAATAAATATTTCCATGAGAACGGATCTCCACAGCTTCCTTTTCTTTATTACCTGTAAATTGTCATGATTCAATGGGAAAACACAATTTCTAAGCGTAGCTTAGAAGTTTCACAGAGTTAAAAGTATAGGGCACCCAATAAGGATCGAACTCAATACTCTACTATAAAGAATCTAGCGAGACAAGCTTGTTAACCATTACATCATGCTACGGTGCCCAAAATGGTTTGTTCACTGAGTAATGGTAAAGAGACAAGAGAAAGTAACACTGGGCATACTTGATAAGCTTGAGCAAGTGTATGGCGGAAGAAGGTTAGGGAAAGATGCCAAAAGAAAAAGTGTTAAGAGCAACAAGAGATAGGTGTAAGTGGAGATCCATGATCGTCTACGTCCTTAAAGGACAGGGCGCATGAAGAACAGGCCCATTATCTAATTGATGTGACATATTAAATATTAGTGTTTTGTGTTAATCTTTTTACAACTAAATTCGTAACGAACTAATTTGTTTACATTATTTACAGTATTTACATTATTCGGACTATTGTCCTCATCTTTGTTGCCATTTGTATGACGTTTAATAATAGATCATTCTATTTGTCTATATTTCTGAAATGAGGTAGTATTTACAGTATTTACATTATTCGGACTATTGTCCTCATCTTTGTTGCCATTTGTATGACGTTTAATAATAGATCATTCTATTTGTCTATATTTCTGAGATGAGGTAGTATTTACAGTATTTACATTATTCGGACTATTGTCCTCATCTTTGTTGCCATTTGTATGACGTTTAATAATAGATCATTCTATTTGTCTATATTTCTGAGATGAGGTAGTATTTACAGTATTTACATTATTCGGACTATTGTCCTCATCTTTGTTGCCATTTGTATGACGTTTAATAATAGATCATTCTATTTGTCTATATTTCTGAGATGAGGTAGTATTTACAGTATTTACATTATTCGGACTATTGTCCTCATCTTTGTTGCCATTTGTATGACGTTTAATAATAGATCATTCTATTTGTCTATATTTCTGAGATGCGGTAGTATTTACAGTATTTACATTATTTGGACTATTGTCCTCATCTTTGTTGCCATTTGTATGACGTTTAATAATAGATCATTCTATTTGTCTATATTTCTGAGATGAGGTAGTATTTACAGTATTTACATTATTCGGACTATTGTCCTCATCTTTGTTGCCATTTTTATGACGTTTAATAATAGATCATTCTATTTGTCTATATTTCTGAGATGAGGTAGTATTTACAGTATTTATATTATTCGGACTATTGTCCTCATCTTTGTTGCCATTTGTATGACGTTTAATAATAGATCATTCTATTTGTCTATATTTCTTAGATGAGGTAGTATTTACAGTATTTACATTATTCGGACTATTGTCCTCATCTTTCTTGCCATTTGTACGACGTTTAATAATAGATCATTCTATTTGTCTATATTTCTGAGATGAGGTAGTATTTACAGAATTTACATTATTCGGACTATTGTCCTCATCTTTGTTGCCATTTGTACGACGTTTAATAATAGATCATTTATTTGTCTATATTTCTGAGATGAGGTAGTATTTACAGTATTTACATTATTCGGACTATTGTCCTCATCTTTGTTGCCATTTGTACTACGTTTAATAATAGATCATTTATTTGTCTATATTTCTGAGATGAGGTAGTATTTACAGTATTTACATTATTCGGACTATTGTCCTCATCTTTGTTGCCATTTGTACGACGTTTAATAATAGATCATTTATTTGTCTATATTTCTGATATGAGGTAGTATTTACAGTATTTACATTATTCGGACTATTGTCCTCATCTTTGTTGCCATTTGTACGACGTTTAATAATAGATCATTTATTTGTCTATATTTCTGAGATGAGGTAGTATTTACAGAATTTACATTATTCGGACTATTGTCCTCATCTTTCTTGCCATTTGTACGACGTTTAATAATAGATCATTCTATTTGTCTATATTTCTGAGATGAAGTAGTATTTACAGTATTTACATTATTCGGACTATTGTCCTCATCTTTGTTGCCATTTGTACGACGTTTAATAATAGATCATTCTATTTGTCTATATTTCTGAGATGAGGTAGTATTTACAGAATTTACATTATTCGGACTATTGTCCTCATCTTTGTTGCCATTTGTACGACGTTTAATAATAGATCATTTATTTGTCTATATTTCTGAGATGAAGTAGTATTTACAGTATTTACATTATTCGGACTATTGTCCTCATCTTTCTTGCCATTTGTACGACGTTTAATAATAGATCATTCTATTTGTCTATATTTCTGAGATGAGGTAGTATTTACAGAATTTACATTATTCGGACTATTGTCCTCATCTTTCTTGCCATTTGTACGACGTTTAATAATAGATCATTCTATTTGTCTATATTTCTGAGATGAGGTAGTATTTACAGTATTTACATTATCCAGACTATTGTTCTCATCTTTCTTGCCATTTGTACGACCTTTCGGCCGTTGTAACTCAGGCCTTCTTCAGGTGGATAAAGACGTTGGTTAGTTCCTGTGACTTGACCTAAAGAGTTGTCAGTGCAATACCAGGCTACAGCAGTGGTGGACACTTAACGTGAGTCAAATAAAGACGGAAAAGATTTGCTCTTCTGGAGGTTATCATCAGTCATGTTGATGGCAAGCAGAAAAGATTCTCTCTTGTGATTAAATAAAACTATTTGTCTATATTTCTGAGATGAGGTAGTATTTACAGCATTTACATTCTTCGGACTATTGTCCTCATCATTGTTGCTATTTGTACGACGTTTCGGCCGTTGTACGCTATAACATGAATGAGATAGAAAAATTAGGCGTTGCTGACGACATATGGAAAGGGAAAGGGGATAACCGCTTCCTATGGGATGAAGTTGAAATAACAGAGAACACTACTAGAAACTACATAAACTTAAGCAGTCACCACATATGCTAGGCTTCAAAAATCTCCTAAGCCGACCAAGCATAGAGATGAATACAATATGGAAACCATACGGGATGCCAGAGAAAATTAAAAAATTATTAGTGTCAAAAATTGCAATATGAGCGCTGGTAAGAAATACTAGAGAAAACCATTAACATCAAAAAAAAATTGCAATATGAAATCTGGTAAAAAATGGTTACTGGATATTAGGTTTATAAATCCCAACAATTCCGTTGTTCTTGTCCTTAAGGACACATGGATATAGTGGATATAGACGTTGGTTAGTTCCTGACTTGACTCTTAGAGTTGTGAGTTCAATACCAGGCTACAGCAGTTGTGAACAAGTAACTTGCAGGGTTAGAGGGAGATAACTCATGATTTTCAATTAAGGCTTCCCGCAAGGAATGGACTTCATATATCCCAGTGATTGTAATAAAGGGTTCGGTTCGAAATTCCTAGCACCTGAAGAAGGCCGGAGCGTACAGCGGCCTAAACGTCGTACAAATTCCCTTTGTCTTCATGCGTTTTTCTATTCATCTCGGAGAAAATCCAACTGAGAATCTGTAATGTGATCGATACCGATCTGGCAGCTCGGCTGCAATCACTTTCTCACCAGCGTGACGTGGTTTCCCTGTGCCTCTTCTACAAATACTTTCACAGTTTCTGCTCTAATGAACTTAGCTCACTGGTGCCACCTATGTATAATGTTACACGAGCTACTAGACTAGCAATTAGGACCCACCCTTTTACAGTGAAACCAATAAAATGTAACCACAATTTCTATTCTAACAGTTTTTTTTCTCGCACTTCCCTCCTGTGGAATTCCTTTCCGTATACTTGCTTCCCCGACAGCTACAATCTTCAAGAATTTAAATATAATATCAATAGTCATCTCCTATCTCACTAACTCGCATCCTTTCTCTCAAGCTCTTTTCTCCATCCACTCTACCTCCATCACACCGGTATTCTCATCCTTCTATCACTCTCCTCCTGACACCCCCTACAACCTAACCCTCTTTGTCATCACTTTCCCCTATGTAACCCCCTGCGCAACAGTGGCAGTAAAACTGCCTTGCTTGGGGTAAAATGATTAAAATAGAAATTCACATTAATCCTGTTTTCTCTTGAACTGTAGAACTCTATCTGTCTTGCTATTCAACCAACAGCTGGAGAGAGAAAAGATGGGTCCATGCCTTTCTCTTGAGTCAGTCAGTTAAGTGCCATACGTGATACACGTTTGGGCGATCATGTCTCGAAAGAGACATGACTGACTGGGCAGAAGATTATCCCTCAGTAGGTTGCCATTGCTTTCTGCGGTAGACTGGTTGCCGACCAAGGCTATAGAACCCAATCTGTCCTGCTATTTAATCCATAACTGGAAGGAAGAGACGGATTAGCACCTTTCCCAAGGGTATTTGCGCGTAAGTGAATACAAGGAATACAACTGGAATTCGAACTCGGCTCCCTGGTTTCTCGTTCCGAGCCGATATCCACTGTACCACAACGCACATCCACTTCTCTAGCGTACTTGCGCATAAATGTGTGTAGGGGCACATAAATGTGGTGTAATGGTTAGCAATCATTACAACTGAGTAATGATTCCGGTCCTCACTGGGTGTCTTGTACTTTCGGACTTGTACCACATCTAAGCGGCGTTTAGGAAATCAACTCTGTGTGTGTGTGGGGGATTTATTTAGTCATACTTTCTTTTATTAGACAGGAAGACATATTTTGGAAAAGTAATAAACCGTTTTAATTTGAAAAAAATAAAATAAAATAAAATAAAATAAAATAAAAACTTTCAAACCGCTCTGTTCTCTAATCGTGTAGATTTTAATAAACCGTTCTTTTCCCATGGGCAGATTCTGGTCCCACTATTGATTTTATTCTAAAATGCAAATTCTCATATTTTTTATGCTTATCAGTAAAATGTCTCTGGTAAAATTTCACACCAGGTTTTTGTTCATTCATATCTTGTTTTCTTCCTGGCCTTTTTTTTTTTTTTTTGCTTTCTCATCAGTTTCTAAAATTGTCTTTCACTTCTTTTATTCTCATATATACACTTTTATTATGAATGACTAATACCGACGGCGATATATGTATAAAGAGAGAGAGAGGGAGGGAGAGAGAGAAATTAACAGTTATATACATAGAAAGAGGGGGCTCAGATAGATAGATAAATAGAGAAAGAGAGAGAGAGAGATGAACAGAATGCGATAGATAGATAAATAGTTATGAATAGAATGGGATAGATATTGATAAACTGAAATTAATATCAACTGGCTGAGATAGATAGATAGATAGATAGATAGATAGATAGATAGATAGATAGATAGATAGATATGAACAGACTGAGATAGATAGATAGATAGATAGATAGATAGATAGATAGATAGATAGATAGATATGAACACCCCACGAGATAGATAGATAGATAGATAGATAGATAGATAGATAGATATGAACAGACTGAGATAGATAGATAGATAGATAGATAGATAGATAGATAGATAGATAGATAGATAGATAGATATGAACAGACGGAGATATATATATATATATATATATAGAGAGAGAGAGAGAGAGAGAGAGAGAGAGAGATATGAACACCCCACGAGATAGATAGATAGATAGAGAGAGAGAGAGAGAGAGATATGAATACCCCACGAGATAGATAGATAGATAGATAGATAGATAGATAGATAGATAGATAGATAGATAGATAGATTGGTTTGGCATTGATTTTACCGATGGCACAGTATAGTAGGGACAGTTTGGAACCCTCCCTGGGGAAAAAAAATGAGGGACTTGAGACAACAGAAATGAAGTTCTACAGAAGGATGTTGAGGATATCATATACCAAACATGTGAGCAATGACAAGATTTTTGAGAGATTAGAAATAAAAAGAAAACTTATACTTAACATCAAGAAAAGACAGCTAAATTTTCTGGGACACGTAATGAGGAAGGAAGTCTTAGAAAATACAAAACTAACAGGACGGATAGAGAGAAAAAAGACACTGGAAGGCAACACCTGACATTTATGATAGTTTTGGGCAGTTTGATGGAGGAGCAGGGTTTGGGAGAGATACAAAGAGGAAAAGTGTTTAGAGCGACAAGCGGTAGGGGTAAGTGGAGGGCTATAATTGTCTACGTCCTTAAATGACGCGGCACATGAAGAAGTCGCCCATGATCTAATTGATGTGACACATTACATCCAAGAGTTTCGTGCTAATCTCTTTACAACTGAAAATCGTAAGCAACAAAGTTGTTCCATATTTGTGGTGATTTTTTAAGTGTAGTATGGAGCCCCAGTTAGGATCGAACTTCCTACTCAATTGTGATGATTCTAGCAAAACAATCTTGATAGCCATTACAACAGGTCGAAATGTCTAAATGATTTTTTAAGCATATCTTAGATGTGGCACAAGGCCGAAAGTATGGAGCACCTAATGAGGATAGAACTCACTATTAAGTTGTAATTTATCTAGCAAGGCAAGTGTTGTGGAGTAGTTTTCGCACTGAAGGTTATAATCGTGCTATGTCGGTTGCTAATCGACTTAACGTACCCAAAATTTTAGGAACTTTTCCACTGAAAACTGACTCCTTAGTATTCGGCTAACTGCCGACAATATCAACAGAACTCTAATATCTACTCTAATATCTACTGAACTCCAATAAAACTCTAAAGAACTCCTATGAACTTCCCAAGAACTTTTCAAGAACTTCCTCCGTTAACTTCCTGTTAACTCTTATAGGAGGGAGAGTCCATTATCTGAGGAATAGGTGTGTTTCCCCATAACATTAATATAGGAGGGAGAGTCCATTATCTGAGGAATAGGTGTGTTTCCCCATAACATTAATATAGGAGGGAAAGTCCATTATCTGAGGAATAGGTGTGTTTCACCATAACATTAATATGGGAGGGAGAGTCCATTATCTAAGGAATAGGTGTGTTTCACCATAACATTAATATAGGAGGGAAAGTCCATTATCTGAGGAATAGGTGTGATTCACCATAACATTAATATAGGAGGGAAAGTCCATTATCTGAGGAATAGGTGTGATTCCCCATAACATTAATATAGGAGGGAAAGTCCATTATCTGAGGAATGGGTGTGTTTCCCCATAACATTAATATAGGAGGGCGAGTTCATTATCTGAGGAATGGGTGTGTTTCCCCATAACATTAATATAGGAGGGAGAGTCCATTATCTGAGAAATGGATGTGTTTCCCATAACAGCAAGTACTACAGATTTTTTTTATAATCATTTCACCCCAAGCAAGGCAGTTATAGTCATTCCGCTTAAAGTGCCAAGGAGGCGTAGTGTTTTGCTCTCAGGGAGTCTAGCCTGATCCACGCTAATGGGGTGGGTGGGTAGGAGCGATTGTCTATGATGGTTAATAGATAGCAGCTTCGTTTTGGAAGCATTAAAATTTATGAGCCATTTCATACCCCAGTCCACGACAGATTGGAGGTCCTTCTCAAGCTCGGCAGCGAGGTTCGCTTTGTCAACCTCAGCAGATGTTTGATCGAGGCGAGATAAATGTATTGCTAGTGTTTCGACTACAAAAATGTATTTCTACGCTTTCATCGTGTTTTGTTTTTATTTGGGGTTCATACGTCAGGTTGGACAATAAAAGAGGTCGTTCTGCGCTCCTGAATACATCCAATTATCAGATCAGAAGCCTTGCTGTCGGATGTAATTCATCGTCGTACCTAGGAATTTGAAGAACGTCTCGTTTTTCAGTGATGAGGACCACATATCAATTTGTTTTTAATCATTTCACCCCAAGCAAGGCAGTTTTACTGCCACTGTTTCGCAGAGAGTTACATAGGAGAAATTGATGAGAAAGAGGAGTAGGTTATAAGGGGTGTCAAAAGGAGGGTAATAGACGGATGAGAATACGGGTGTAATGGGGGTGGAATGGATAGAGAAAAGAGCTTGAGAGAAAGGATTCGAGTTAGTGAGATAGGAGATGTCTATTGATCTTACGCTTAAATTCTTGGAGATTGTAGCTGACGGCGAAGTAAGTATATGGCAGGGAATTCCACATTCAGGAATTGCGAGAAAAGAAGATATTAGAGTAGAAATTGCGGTTACATTTTATCGGTTTCACTGTAAAAGGGTAGGACCTAGTTGCTAGACTAGTAGCTCATGTAAATTCATACATGGGGCACCAGTGAGCTAAGTTCATTGGAGATTGTTCTTTATTTATTTATGAGAAGAGCGTCTTCATTTTTTTTTTAATAATTTATCCAAAAGAATAAATAAATGATAGTAAATATGAGTTTAAAAAAAGAAATTCGTACATGATCGGACTTCATAATTTCATTAAGAAAAAAATCATCATCTTTTTATATTTCTGAGGTGAGGCATTGTAATTATTTAGTCTATTTACATTGTTCAAACTGTTATCCTCATCTTTATTGTCATCACGTTTCGGCCGTTGTATGTTCCGGTCTTCTTCAAGTGATATACGTTTGATAAGATAAAGGCTTTGGTTCGAAACTCCAACGTATGTCACCTGAAGAAGGCCTGAGCGTACAACTGCTGAAATGTCGAGGATAAATCTATAGCAGGTGTCAAAATATGTGGTCCGGGAAAATGAGTTACTTGCAACGTTGCTTGTAGCAATTTTTTTCTGGGGGTCATTACTTGAATATTGTTTTTCATTCACACATACATTTCTGTTAATGAGGAATCACAAGTTTCCTATTAGATGAAAATTTATAGAAGCATGTAATCATTATATTAATTTAGTATTTTTGAAAGCTTCCTTTTTTTCTTTTTTTTTTTTTTGAGTGGGGATCAAGGGGGGTAAGAGTAATGTAGTAATGGCGCATTACACTAAGTGAAAATTTACGTTTTTATGTTTCACATACCAAATAAAAAATACCCGAGACCAAGGGTCGGCAACCTACGGCCCACGCGCCGGATCCGGCCTGCGAAAGCATTTTGACCGGCCTGCGAGCTTGATTACCAATGACTCTATTTTTAACATAAGAGACGAGGCTTCCGAATTCAATAAAAGGCCTGCTGTTATCTTCCTCTGATCCACCCAACCGAATTTGAATACTATGACCGCAAAAACACGATCAAAACCCAATCACCTTCAGTTCTGCGTAAAAAATAAAAAAATAAACATGAAACAAAAACTGAGAGCTGATTTGACCGATCGACCGGAGACACATTTAAAGGGACAATGTTGTCTCAAGTCGGCTTTCTATTTCATTCCTCCAACAGTGACCACCCCCCCAATCGCTTATCCCTGCCACCTACCTTATGTAAGTTGCTGGAATCTTTCAATGGGCCATGTTTTTATCTTATCATACGTAAGTGTATATGTTTGCAACTATTTGTACTCGTATGTATGCACATATGTATTTCGTTTTTGTTTGATGCATGTATGTGTGGTTCGTTTGTGGTACAATTTTCAATTACAGTTTCAAACCTACACGTCATAATTTCACTTCGGTTGATTTTTTTTCACTTTGAAGTATTTTGACGTTCCTTGAGGAAAAGTAATTTTTGTTAGGTGTTTTTAATTTTAGATTTTCTTTTGTTTTTCTGATTTCTCAGTGTTTATTTTCATTATGGTTTTAAATATTTAGGTTGACAGGGGTCCGCATATGTCATTTGCCTTAACTTTTCATTAATGGCCTTCGTCCGACCCGCGACCCGTCATTATAACACGATCCGGCCCGCGGAGCCGAATGAGTTGCCGACCCCTGTCCTAGGCTATTTTGAATACTGAATTATTTCCCTTTGTTTTTATTTCAAAAGTGCATTTAATTTTGAGTGAGGTCGAGTTCTTTTTTTGTATTTTCGTTCTTGAGAGCGGTCAAGTTCATTGCAGTTATTCTTTCTCATTTTAATAATCACCTGGAATTGCCTGCAAATAACCTTTACCTTAAAGTTCTTTGATTGTTGTCTTTGCTATTAAAAAAAGCCTCGTTCAAGAAGTTAGAATGATTCCCTGCATTTATCTCGCTATCACCAACAATTTTGAAGAGAACTATAATTTTACTGGCCCTTATTCTTATCTAACACGAAAATAGCGTAAATCGGAAAAATAATTTTCACTTTTTTAAATGTCATGCCTGGTCAGGATGTCGGCAATGATGGCTCACCACAGATTCCTTATCACACAATATGAAGTTACAAACTGATCCCCCATTAATTACTAATTAATACACTCTGTCTCTTCTCTCTTCAGCTATAGTTTAAATAACAGGACAGAAAATCTTCTGCCCAGTCAGTAATGTCTCTTTCGAGACATGATCGCCCAAAGCGTGTATCACGTATGGCACTTAACTGAAAAAAATACAGACATACAGGCAGATAAACAGACACACACACACAAACATCTTGCCTTTTATATATATATATATATATATATATATATATATATATATATATATATATTATCGATTTTCTGCACTATTGTAAGAACTGCAACCTTGAAACTTCTGAATATCGTTTCTTATGTCTTTGTCTATGAGTGTATCAAATTAAAATCGGACCACTCCTTGTATAACCCGATTTTTTCGATTATCGATTTTCGATATTTATCGGAGGTACCTCAACACAAAACCTAGCTAAGAACACTCGCAGATGCTTATAGTACAACTGTGTAACTTTTCAAGAAAATCGGTTCAGCCGTTTCGGAGTCTATAGGTAACGGACACACACACAGACACATACACACACACAGACAATGTTCCATTTATAAATAAGTTTAGATGAGATTTTGTGTAAAGAATAAAATTTAATTGTCAATGTAATAATTGTATTTATAAATATAACTGTATATATCATCAAAAAATAAATGTTATCAATTACCAATCGCCTACTTTGGGGCCACCTTGTATATATATATATATATTGGTTGATTGTTTAATTACTTGGTTTTTAGTCGTAATAAAATTAGACCAGCACATTCGTATTAAAAAGTGTTCAATACAATTATATTGTAGAATTTCTGAATATTTTCCATTTAATACATATAAAACGAGTTATCACGTGACCTAGGTTTCGACCATGAGTGGTGTCTTCAGGCAATTTTCAATAACTGATTTAACCGTTTACCGTTTTTATATTCTAAAATTTTACCTACGTCAGATTTGATCACGAAATAGTCAATTGTATACTCATATATAAGATGACGATATACATTTCTGTAAAACAAGAAGACTGACTATTGGCAATTTGTGTTAGAAATTTTTTAAAAACTTTACTTGCACCACATTTCGCCCTTCAGAACTTCGTCCGGCTAAATTTATTGTGCCGGTACGACTATGCATGCACGCGACAGACGGGGGGGTCGGGGGGTCATAAGAATTTTCTTCTTTTTTTTTCATCTATCGGAATATATTTAGAATATTTTTCTTTTTCTTTCCATTATTTTTTAAGTACGTATTCCACTTGGCGATACTAGAAAATCTTCCGATAATGGTGAAATGTTTTAAATGAAATCGGCTAGATAAAAGAAATTCTAAAATTTTCGACGCCGCCATATCAGTACATACCTAAGTAAAAATTTATATATATATATATATATATGTAATTTAGAGAAATTTTTCAAAATTCAAAGGTGTCGGATGCTTTTCAAAATTTTCAATTTGAATTTTGAAAATTTTATCTAATTTATATTGGCGCTGTATTCTTAATACATTGAGCTCTCTGTGGTTGTGCAGATGATTTACATTAAAAAAATGTAAATCATCTGCACAACCACATCTACATTGCCTGATGATGAGAACCTATCTCGAAACAGAAATTTCCATGTCGCAATGCAAAATTGGTACATAACCATATAATTATATTATACTAAACTCTATAATACTCATTATATTGAGCACTGTTTATAATAAAATAAATACCAGAGTACTCAAAATAAAAAAAAACCTTGAGTCCTTTTCACTGGGAATTATATATATATATATAAAAGGAGAGAGAGAAGAACGGAAAAGTGAAAAATTATAATTAAAATGACGCTATAAAAACACGGTGTGGATGTAAAATATAATATAATATAATATAATATATATATATATATAAACTGTATTTTATAAATATATATAATATATATTTGATATATATTGCATTACATATATATTTTATATGTATTATTATTATATATACTTATATATAATATATATATATATATATATACAGATACCTAGTTTATATATATATATATATATATATATATATATATATATATATTCTAAAACACGCTTTTATTTTTCTTGATGGTCAAACTAGAGAACAAAGATAAATCGAAAAATAGACCTATTAGGCAAGACGTGCAGGCGACAGACGTGATGCCTTTTTGTATCCCGCATTTGTCGACCGGAAGTGATCTAAAATGGCTGAAGGTCATACATCCGCCATTTTTTCATATGGTATTTAAGCAGCACCCTTGACATTTTCTGGTTGTAAGGATATGCTTACAAAATATGGTAAGGGGGTTCAGCGGGGGTTTCCAGTGTCTATTAAAATGTATATGGCTTTACGCGAGTCGTTTTCTACGTTGTCGAGTGCATACGTGAAACACTGTGACTCATTGTTTCTTGTTTTTATTTACGAAAGTAAACTAAGTCTGCCAGAAGGGCAAGGATTGAATATAAGAAAGATTATGCTGCGCCAAAATTTCCATGAGAGGAAATTACAAGATTTGAAAGTTATGGCCTTTTTTTAAATTCCAGTACTAACAAAATGTTGGGAAGATACTAACTAAATGGATTTTTTTTTTTTTTTTTTGTGCGACGCGTTTCGTTATTTAGGACTTCATCAGACTAATGCGAGGTTTGCATTGATGTAACGGCACATGTACATGAAGGAAAAGGGATGATGAAATTTTTAATTTTTATATTTAATTTTTTTAGATTTATTTCGGTATATAGTCTAGCTAAATACAACTGGTTTCTTTTTGTTTATGTTTCAATCACATTATTGTGTAAAAATTCCAAGTGGATATTAAAAAACCTGTCAATAAAAGTGAATTGTTTTAAGAACCTGGACGTAAATGAATGATCAAGCGATTAAAGCACTTTCTATACACTTTCAAATTAGTAAATTGCTTTCTCTTTTATTAAAGTAGCATTGTTTTAATCGAGATTACGGTGATTATATTTCCATCAAGAATCTCTAAAAGTGAAACATTTCTGAAATAATTTCATTCATTTCCGAATAAGTTTTGAAAGGTTAATTAACTTTCAACAATATTTGATTTTTGTAAGAATTTTTAATTCTTCCGAACACGCTCAAAATTTTGGTATAAAATCTTGTCTTGTGAGTGATGCAATTTTTACAAGGGTTTATTACTGCAAACGTAATATTACGCGTCACTTTTTACAAGTGAAAAACATTAATTTAGAAATTCTCGCAAAAAATCAACTAATGGTCGGATTTTGATTGAAATTTTAGGACTTATTCAGAAATGATTGAAATCGTTTTTTACATAATTATTTTCAGAAAATCTTGAAAACTTTTTTATATATGTTACCCTCTACTACCACCACCAACTAATTTCCTGAAATGTCTAGAAATTCCCAAGATTTCGCTCATATTCCTAATATAATTAAATTCAGAAGTCATTGGAGAAAGCTAATCAATTGTCTATTTTTTTTTTTTTTTTTTCATTTGCTCTTTTTCAGAGAATCTGCTCTGAATTGTGTAAACAAAAATGTCATACAACTATACTATTTATTATTTAGATAAACTTTTAATTGGTTTTATAAACAATATATGTTAAGGATATCATAGTATAAAAAGAAATAAATTAATGAATAATGAATTTTTACAAGAATTGTTTTCATGTTTATTATTTTTTATAATAAACATTTATAAAGTTCTAAAAATCTTTTAAAATGTCCTCCTTCATCGTTCACGCAAGGTTTTTAAGTTAATACGTTAAGACTATATTTACTACTCGAAAATTGAAAAGCTTAATACAAATAATCGAGCCATTCGATTTTTAAAATATATAAAACATTTTAATTGTGTGCATACGATTACCTGTATTTTCTTTTTACGCGTGGCCGTACGTGATATAAATCTTTAAAAGGTCACGTGTTTTGTTACAGGAAAAAAATCTATATAAATATTTTCGGCGGGTAAAATTCTTTCATCTCACTTCCGTGTTTTCTATGCCCTACGTTTCACCATTCAACGAGATTTGCAAATCATCCCTTTAAAATTTAAAGCAATTTTTATATTTGGATTCCTAGTTTCCTAAATTTGTTTAAAAAAGTAATTGTGAAATTCACAATTTGTCGAGGTACCTAATAAAGAATATGAAAATATATATTAAAAATAAAAATTAATAAATGCCATAACATTTTATAAACTATTGAATTACCTTTGTCGTTATGTAATTTCATTCTGTTATTAAATTGTAAAATTATTTTAAAAGTTTTACATTATTTTTATTTTTATTTTTCATAAAACATCTTCAAACGTAAAGCTATAAAGCTAAACTAAAATTCTATAAAATATTAGATGACTGCTGAAAATATTGTTTTAATTTTTTTTATTTTATTATATAATTGAACCGTATGATTAAGCTAATATAAAATTATCAAATTCGTCTTCCATGCTTAGCATTTTTAATAGCTCCCGTCTGTCATGTCAATTATCGGTTCTGATAACACGATAACTAGGCTACTGTAATGAAGAAACACTTTTATAGTACATTTCAGGCAGTAAGCAAATAATATTGGTTTCAAATCAGATTAATGTAAGTTTATATTTGCTAATTTTAATAAAATAATGTTTCATCGAGATAAATTTTATTTTTACACTGTTTTTAAAACCGAGAATTGGCTTCTGTTTACAAATGTGTCGATCGATGAAAATGGCCGAATTTTTTTTTTATCAGAAAAGGTTTATATTCTAATCAATATAATTTCTGTTTGAAATACACCAGAGTATTTTGCTTATTGA